>CM049878.1:9885672-10398172 GCA_027474115.1 Schizopygopsis malacanthus | reverse complement strand
TGGCCACCATGACATACCTGTCTGTTCGACATGCTGTCGCCTAGCAACCTATTGTCTCCTCGCAGCTGTCCATCATTACAGGAATTGCTTCTCATCTCAAAGGCCTGAATCCATCAACCTCATACATACACACGGGGGTCCTTCTGCTTTTTTGACTGAGACCAATCTATATTTAAGCTTATGTGTGTTTCCAGAGTTTGCAGATTTGCGCTGTTTGATGGCGTGTCGGTATGCATGAGCTGCAAATAGATTTAAAAGCGTGCATAGAGACATGTTTGACATCTTGAACCGCAGAGCCTGTGGTTGATAGGGTGTGAAACTCCAGAGGATGAAGGAATCGATCCATTTTGTTTCTCAGAGAACACAAATGATCGATCAAGATTCAGATGTTTTTCTCTCAGCTCGTGAAGCTTGATGTTTCTGATTTCACACTGAAGATGCCTTACTTTGTTTTGCCAAATAAGACATGTACACAAAGTAAAATCATTTAATTTTTTTGTGTTATGACCTTATTGTTATAACAGTTAAACATATTGACCTACATTCAAAATGTCTTCATGTGTTGTTATGTTTCATTTCAAGGTGTTTCTATACTTATTAGTTGTAATGATGATTATGGTTACTTTAAAACTATATTTCTTTTAAAAATGACAATCAGCATAAAGACATTACACAAAACACTAATATTATAAATACATTTAATTTATAAAATGTTTTTTTTAATTCTTTTTTTTTATCTTTTACACTGACAATATGTCAGAATGTAAATACAATTTTAAGAAAATATAGTAACCACTACTGATGAAACATTGCTCATTATCCAGCCCCCAAAAATTGAACATTATAAAAAAACTACAGTATAATTTATGTTATCTATATTATTATTATTATTTATCTCTAACACTGGCACAATGTTGAGATGTAAATATGATTAAGAAAATAACATTGTAAAAACAACTTCTACAGTATAAGTTTGAGAGAATAATAGCTGAAATAGTTATTTTATTTTATAAAATGTATGTTTATTTATTTAATTTGTCCATTCGTTTGTTATTTTATTTCTCTTTAACACTGGCACCATGTCAGGATATGAATATGATTTGAAGAAAATGAAGCAGTCATCGCTGATGAAATTGTACAAACTTGGCCGTGTTGTCTAATGCCGTCGGTGTTTGAATGGGTCTAAACTGGCTTCATCCTAAAGACTTCCTTCAGGATTCAACAATGCCCCAAATGAGTTTTCTCTCTTTATTATCATTAAAGTTTCTCTCCTGTTTTGGGCAGCTATATTTGCCTGTCATATACAGAATGATGAATGTCATTTGATCAAATGTCCAATCAGTCAACCACAGGATTACTTTTTCTATTTATAGGTGATTCTTCAAGTTGCATGCCCTGGCATGATTTGAAAGAAAAATGTCCATCATGCTGGTTTTAAAGGTTAGATTATAATAGCTTTACATTTTAATTGTAAATATATATATTTTTCTATTTTCTAAGAATGTTAAAATATAAAATTATTCATTTCAGTCCCTTTTTGAAATTCTGCACCGTATACAAACACACACACACACACACACACACACACACACACACACACACACACACACACACACACACACACACACTTTACGTCAATGTAATTATATCAAGCCAGACATTTATACCCGAGTGAAAATAAACTATGTTTTAAGAGTTTTACACTCTTAATTATGGTGATATTTTGTATTTGAGGGTTAATGATTCTATTTTATAATTTTCTTTCATCATTTAATATATAAACTTAAGCAACATCCTTAAATTGAGCTGAAATAACCTACTTTGTAGTACTTTTAAGTTGATGAGAAAGAAGGATCAATCTCCTGAGAAAATCACTAGTTGAAATATTTATTTATTTGTATATTTTAATCTTTTCCTGGTTTAGGACCCCTGACAGGTTCCTCGTTCAGCTAAAGATGAGAGAACATCCTGGAGAGCATCTGCTTCATTCCTCCATCTGAAATCAGCAGAAACAGACCCTCACAAACTCTCAGGCAACAGTTGACCTACATCGCACACCTATATGGTATATTTTCTCTTTTTTAAATATTTAATTTTATTCAGTTGTATCATTTTTAAATATGGTTATATTTAGCATATTATTTCATTTTACCCATTACGCTGGCACCATGTCAGCATGTAAATATAATTTTTAGAAAATAAAGTAAACACTACTTATGAAACTGTACAAACGTGGCTGATTATCTAGCCAAAACATAAAAAAAATTACAGTATATATTTTATTTTATATTATGTATATCTCTTTTACACTGGCACAATGTTGAGATGTAAATATTATTAAGAATATAAAGCAAAGTCTAAAAAAATAAAGTCTAGAAATGGAACTCCATTGATATTTTATTTTATTACATTCCATAATTCTATTTTAAAATATGGTCATATTTTGTGTGATTTAATATTATAACCTGCTCCGCTTGTAGACTTGTAATTTATTTTATAAATACATTATCTTACTTTGCAGCTCCTGATTATGGTTATGTTTTGTATATTTTCTGGTTAATTAATTATATATGTATGTATGTATATATCATTTTGTAATATACTAAATCAAATAGCACCATTAAATTGAGCTACAATAACCATAAGCTGACTATTATTTTATTTATGTCTATACTATATTTGAATTTACATCCATTGTTATGATCATATTTTGCATTACAAGGTTAACAGATGAATTGCATCTTTACTTTTATTTATGTAATATATTAACTCCATTAAAACCATTAAATTGAGCTTTAATAAATTGCTCATGTTAGAAGATAATGATTAAAAAATTAAGATAATCACTCTTTGAAATACTTTATTTTACATCTTTTTTGTATACTGCAAGGTCGTTTGAAAAGTAGCAAGCATTAAGAATGCATATAAAACAAGTTTTCCAAGAGTAGGTTTTAATACAAACTTTATATAGATTTATATAATAAAAATAAAAGTCTAAATCTGTTAGCGCTAATAAAAATAGCCCCGGGACAGAACCGTACCTGTCGCTGAGGTTGCTGCGGTGATGAACGGCAGCCAGCATTGTGCTCGCCGCCAGCGATACGTCAGGCGTTGAGTGATGATTATGTCACAAGTCCGACGTCCATCAACAGCAAGAAGGCAAAGCCGACAGTGAGAAGACGGATCATATCAACCCATAACTGACTTACCATCTCAATGAAATGCTTTGAGCGCTCTGGCAAAATTAGACTCTTGACCTTGATGTGTATCTTTCAAAGAAGAACAAATCCATAAGTAACTAGATCAAAACCAACTTTGCTGTCAAATCACATGACTGGAATGATCAAATGGGCCTCTAATGGCCCACCGAAGCACGTCGCCATACTTAAATTTCACAGTAAAATCAGTTTGGGGAACAAAGTGTAGTTGACGTACATCGCCTGGATTCACTCCAATAAGCATTTTAAATGTTTCGCATTAGCCGTGGCATAGATCCCTGCTGCAGTAGAAGTGATGCATTATGGGAACTCGGCCATTCCCCTCACCTGCCCCCTCATTCTGCCTGCAAATTCAATTTCCTTTGGATCATTTCCATTTTATCCATTGCTGAGATATACGCCAATCTTAGCCTGCCAATGCATCTTTTCAAGGACGCACACACACACACACACACACACATACGCCAACAAATAAACAAACCTTTAGCCTCCATAAATGTGGGTTTTGGCTACTGAACTTTAATTTAGTCAAATTTCAGGAGATCATTAACATATAGATGGCCTCAAAGCTAACAGAAGTGGACTAAAAGCCATAAACGAGTTAACTGGGGCAACAACTGTAAGCACACACTCTCAGACGGCTCTTGTCTTTTAGTTTGTTGCTCTGTAACTCTTATTTAAGGCGTCTGAGAGCCCTTCAGTGTCTTTGACAGCATTGGATGATGGTAATCCCCGGGGCAGGTGCCACGGCAGAGGCGAAATTGCCATCCACGCTGCCATACGGCTCGCACTCGTCTCAAAGAATCAATCATGAGCAAATCCCCTGTAACAACAAACGCTTCTCTGGCTGGTTTCACTGCTGAACGTCGCAGCGTTTTTTTATAAATGAGCATCTTTGTCAGACTCGAACGCGCAATATGTCTGACTGGCAGATCTTTGGCTAAACATACAGTAAAACTGTTCCTTGGGTATTTGCAGACAGATGATGGGCTTTGGTGGTCAAATAACATCAAATTTTAAAGCAGAGATGCTCAAACCAGGAGCCACAGGCCAGTGTCACACACACACACACACACACACACACACACACACACACACACACACACACACAGACACAGACAGACAGACAGACAGACAGACAGACAGACACTGTATATTTGCATTGAAATGTAAGGCTTAAAATCAAGCTATCAAAATGTTGTTCTAAAAACAATTTGCTAACATTCCCGTTAAGTTAAATGGAATGCTGGAATGTTAAATGGAAAATAAAAATGGCATGTTTTCTGGACATTCAAAGTGTTTTTTTATGTTTTAAAACCATTTTTTTCTTGGTTAGTCAAGCCTTAGGGAACATCCCATTTAATCATTGTGCAAACATTATGGGGACATTACTTTTCATTGTTGGCTGAATGTTCTAAAACAAGACGAACATTCAACTAAACATTTAAAAAATGTGTAAATAGTTTTTCAACAGAACCGTGACAGAATGTTGGGAAGCTCAGAATAAATGCAACATCACCACAAAAGCATAAATAAAGTAGTACATTTGACTTATGCACTATATTTTGAGTCTTGATGAGTGTTGTGTAAGAAACACACTAAAATTAAAGTCATTATTCGTGGTAAATGGATTGTTCTTTTGCTCTAAATGTACTCACAAAACTAGTTTTATTTGAATCATATGATCTAGAATATGTTTATGCATAATGCAGAATGTTTCAAGTCCCTGTAGGGATAAATGTCTGAAAAATGCTTGCATTAAAATGTCTCATTTTCTGTGTTTTCCACAAAAGAAAAAGAAAAACACAGTTTTGGTATATCATGAAGTGGAGTAGGTGACAGAATTTTCACTTTTTTGGTGCAGAGTTCCATTAAAGCCTAAATGTTTGCAATCATTTGTCTACATTATACAGCAGCGTTGTTTGTAATCTCTGACACCTGTTTAAGTTCTGGCCGTGTTGGTGTTAATACGTGCCATGAGCTCACACATATGTCGCTGGAGCTGCCAAGTTCAGATTTGACACGGCTCCATCAAACAGTGTTACCAAACAATTTCCCGGAAAGTTGAGCACAGCGCAGCCGTGCTTTCGGCAGATACACAGACGGCTGTCTGACTGCGTTAGCTCACCCTGATCAATGCGATTGAGTCTGTGCTAAACATTTTCTAAAAATGACACAAACATGTCACAAATGATCAACACACAGACTGACATGAGAGAGAGAGAGGGTTTATTACGGAAATAAAGATTATGCATAAGTATCAGAGTTATTTTCAGCTTTATTTTTACTTCAAGAATTGAACTGTTCCGTTTATCTGTTCACTGTACGAGAGTAATGCATAATTTAGTATCTCTGAGGAATGTGGTGCTCTCAGTAAACTATAAATAATGTACATAATAATTTGAGATTTTGTTATTGATATTGCATAGTTGGCTTTGTTTGTTTTAAGTGTATTTGACATCTGTTGTTGCAGTTGCTGTGATTGTTTTTGTTCCACTACTTTTGTTGTAAGGAGGAAATGACATCACAGATGTGATTTTATTGTGAGCTGACTGTGATCACACCTTCCTCATTGAGCTCACTAGAAACTGGAGAACCTCTGCCAAAACCAATCAGCAGATTTGGCCCCCTGCCTAGGGGCTTCGCCAAAAAGATGTAGACTGCTGATTAGTGATGGGGAAATTTACAGACATCGACCAAATTAATATAAACTCATTAAGTGTTTCATCCCAATGAGATATCAAATTTGTGGAGGTCACAAAAGCCTGTCACGATTGGCTTGTGGAACAGCAATGCATTGCAAAAATCTCTTCCAAGAGTTACACATTCATACTGTAGTTGCATGGCAGATGTTCTCAAAAAAGCATTTGTAAACAAGTTTTCTTGTAAACAAGTTTCTCCCTTAATATTGAATGCATTCTCCTGCTGGAGTCTGTTAAATAACATATTTTATTCATAATACAGCTTGACATGATTTTCATCATCCCTGGCTGTGTTTATGCCGCTCTGAGACCGTCCAAACCAGGCCAAGAATTCGAGAAATGAATGCAAAATTACATAGTCCCCCATTTATCAGATTCTTCCTCAAGATCAGATCGATTGACATTGCAGCCAAAAGAACAGTAGATCGATGCTGGAGAGCGCTTATCAGTTCTACTGTGGTTCCATGACGGCAGCGCTTTCTTCTGCTACAGGGTTTGTATTAAATGTTTCAAGTGAACTTTGATTTCTTGATGTTTTAATAAATCTTTGCTCTGATGCTGTGAAACAGGTTTTAAATTAATAAAGCGCAACAGAAAATGCCCAAGGTGTAGAGAATATTTCAGGTGAGAACTCACTCGCTCTCAAGAAAAAAACTCAACAGATCGAGGCAGTTTGTTGTTCATCAAATCTTTGTTGCATTTATATGTATTAAATATTTAAAGGTTTATAGGTTGTTTCTGGTAGTTGCCCATCTAACAGGGAAAGTTCTCAGAACCTTGGTTAACGCTCTGGCAAGGTTCTCTCAAAGTTAGAAACAAACGTTCTTGCAGTAATGGTGGAATGTTCATTCGAAGTTCTCTGTATTTTAATAATGTTCTCAAAATTCATTGTTCATGGAACTTTTTTTCTTGAGTTGGACGTTACTGCTTGTTTCAGAACTTTCAGAGAACATTCAAAGGTAACATTCACATAATGTTTGCAAAATTATAAAATGGAATGTTCCCTTAATGTTCCATAAATAAAAATAAAAAGTTTCTAAAACATTAAACAATCAGAGAACATTCAGGAATAATGATTTTCCAACTTTGAGGGGAATTCTAGTAAAACGTTCTAAGAGCATTTTGCTATACCGTTGCTAGGGTGCTGTGTCTGGTTACTAGGTGATTGTTTGCTCTCAAAAGAGTCTGTGGGGTATTTTCCTGGTTTATTGTCTGTCAGTCAAAAACTGTAATCAAATAAAATAAAATGTATTTTGTATTGTAACAATAAAAGCAAAAACAAGACAAAGTATTTTAAATGTGTAGTTTTTATAAGTGAAGAAGAACAGCTCATGTTATACACTACAGTGAAATAATGTACATTGACATTCCCAGAATCCTCAGCATGACTTTTTATGTTTTTTGTTGAAAAAACTCTATTCTTTGTTTTTTGTTTTTCTCAACATCTGTACATTTGGGTTTTATGCTACAACTGAAAACAAAAACTATAAAGAAACATGATTTTTATAAAACAAAAGACTTTCACATGTGGACTGGAGTGTCACACAGGGAGTTCTGGGAATATCAGTTAAAACATTTTGACTAAATTATTTGTTGATTTGTTCTTTTTTTTACTTCTAAAACTGTTTAAAGAGAAAGTAGTCAAATTAGTCAAATTAACTCGATTTTACTGTAAAATGACATGAAATGTCTGCTTAGATATTTTACAGTTTTTCCCTGTATGTAGGCCTACTGCGGGAAAGTATAATCACTGTTAACCTATCACTATTTGTTTCTGTAGTGTTTTTACAGTATTTTGCTTTTAAAATTACACTTATTTTTAACAGTGTACTGTAAATGTAAGTTAAAAACCCACAAAACCTAAAATGTTGCTACCACATTTTTTTTACTGACAACCACACCTGACACATTTTTTTACCGTAAATTTCATAAATGTATCATTACACCTCTAATGCAAGCAATGCAATATGGGTAAGGAAACCAAAATTGATATGAAACCAATTAGTGTCCACTTTTATTTTGTAAACATAATACACTTAGATGTTTGCTTGCAAGAAGTTCAATCCTCAAGAGCCCTCGATCCTCATAATAAAATCCATCATTAAAGGCAGCGTGGATTTACAGCAGCAGTTATCAGAGATTGAACGTTAAACGCTTTGACTCTCCGTCTGAACTGATCCAGACGACGCACCGCAGGACGGGACTGCCGCAGTTTTCCGGGCATCTTGCCCAAGACGTAAATGACGGTAAAAAAAAAAATCCTGCCAAAAAATGTGATGGTGATTTATAAGATATTGAGTTGTTATTTCAGAAACATCTCTCTTGTGATTTGATGAATGTCTAATCCACTTTACATTACAGCATTTATGATTCAGAGGAATTACTTTAGTGTCTACTTTAGACTGATTGCCATATTGATTAAGTCATGTAAAATGATTACATGAGCAATTAAAAAAAATCTCTTTTGTGGGGCTTCTTGTAATTATAGCCCCACTTGATTATTATTAATGCTGTTGTAAATAATTATAATATTTATGATGTGTAACATGGATATTGTAATCTGAGGCATTCCCAAAAGATAACTATTAAAATATCCCAAGAGACTTCTTGCATATTGTTCGGATATTGCATATGAAACAGCAACTGCTAATTACTGCATGTTCCATCAAGTTGGCACAATATTAAATATTGGAGTTAATATAAATGCCACTAGGGATTTTTCAATTTCAAATGGACTGAAAAAGAACTTTTTTTAATTGTTTGGACATTTTAATATCACGTCTCCCTCTTTTGCATATATATGTGTATCTCTGTGAATACAGTATGTGTATCTATTTAAATGAAATAAGTTATTGATTAAAAAGCAGTAACTATTTACTTCTGTTTCGTATGTTATATGATATGGAATTTTAATACAAATGCTGTACCTCAGAGAAATGCTTGAGGATTTTTTTAATAACTTACAGTATTTCCCCAGTGTCTGCTGAGCTCTTTCCACCTCTTGCAGGATCAGGAGGTTCAATCCTCTGAGGCTTGTGTGAAATCTCTGGATTTCGCTGGATTCAGCTCTTTGACTTCTGCAGTTTTTGGACTGTTAATGGCGGGTGGAGAAAGAAAGTGTAAGGTCAGAGTTCACTTGGTGTGCTTGACTGTGTGGAGATGACCTGACCGGACAGAAACTTGCTCTAGTGGACCATTATAACAGGAAGAGCATTTCACAGGTGTGTCACAAACTTAGCACATTAACCCTATAAAGCCTACTATATTATATTTGATATGCAAATTTCTAAGACCTCTAAATGATCAACATTATCAAAGGCGCTACAGGCATTTTAGAATAATTGTACAAACTTCCACATTCAGCTTGTGCTTCACATGTCTATTTGCTGTGACATCTTTACAGATTATTATGAAGTAAACGTAAGAATAACTTTGATATTGTTGGTAATATCTCAAGATGAACACTTACTGGACTGAAGCAAATTAGCTTTTCTTGATCCGTACATAATTTTTTAGTAAAATCATGTAATCAAATATGATAATCAGGCTTTTGACGGGTGTTTATTTTTTCATTTGGTCATCGTTTGGCATTGCATTATATGTTTTAATCACAATATTAAGCATTTTAATATCTTACCAAGACATATTATTGGCAATATAGAGTGACAACTGATATTTCTATCATTTTATGTAAATAGTCTGCTATACTGTTTTACAAATCTCATTGATTTACATTACAAGCTTCATTGTACTTTTTGGCCACTAAAATGTTGTTTTTTATGGTTTACGGGGACTCTCCATAGGCGTAATGGTTTTTATACTGTAGAAACTGTATGTGCTATTGCCCTACACCTACCCTACACCTAAACTTAGCCCTCACGGGAGACGGTGCATTTCTATTTTCCCTCAAAAAAACTCACTCTGTATGATTTATAAGCGTTTTAAATTATAGGGACACTGAAAATGTCCTCATAAATCACCTTCTCCTTGTAATACCTATGTCATACCCATGTCATTATACAAATTTGTGTCCTCATAAACCACATAAACACACACACACACACACACACACACACACACACACACACACATACACACACACACAGATTTTAGGGTCAATAAATAGTTCCATTTCAAAAATCAGATTTTTTGTCCTTTTTTTATTGCCAGGCTTTACAGGGTTAAGACGCATCTGTTCCTCACACAAGTCACAATAACTACTTTTCTTGTTCTTTTTGTCATCCAGACCCCCTTCATCTTCACTGTATAGAAAAGAACAGCCATGGCATTCATCTAAACAATCTTATTCATGTCGAAAATCTTACAAATTTGGAAAAACATGAGGGTGAGTAAATGCCAGATGTTTTTTGAGTGGCTTTGGTTCAGTGTTACAGCAGGAGCTCTTGTGGAGAACAGCGCTGGACTGTTTCTAATGGCTCAGAGAAACACTACGAGCTAATGATGTATTTTCTGTCACGGTCAGACCTGCACTCCACTGTTAATGTCCACTGGAGCTTTTCCAGAAGCGTTTTTACCTGCTACTCAGTTCTACACAGACAAATGGACTCGCCTCATGAGTGGCTTTTAACACAGATCAATTCTTGCTTTCCACTTCCATTATTGTTGCGTTTAAAGGCTGGAGAGGATGAATCTGTGCCCAAAGATAGAGACAGATGGCTGAGGACATAATCTCTGCATGTCCCACAATCATACCTGCCACTAGTCTCCAAAAAGGCCACATATGCACATTGAAGTTCATCAGAGATTCTCACTAATATCCTTCACATAAGGTACCATTTCATTTGATTTTCTCTTTAGCAAAATCATGCCTCTCAGATTGTACAATCAGGTAATATCAGTCTCGAAGGTCTTCTTTTCATATTTCACTAAGAGTTCAATAGGAAGTCACAGGATGTAGTGTGTTTTGTAGTTTTATTATAAAGTTATATTATACAATTATAAAGTAACATTTATTATTTTTTTTACATTTTTAAATCGACAAAAAAAGCACACATACTGTAAAATGGAATAAAACTGCATGCGTGATACTGCATGCAAATAATATTTTGTCAGATATTTTGGTAACTATTCAATGGGTGGAGCTGAAAATCAGTTTAAACCCATCCTGTATTCTTTTATCATACACACATGCTGTTCAAAAGTTTCAATGTTTTTAAAAGAAGTCACTTATGCCTTCATTTATTTTTATTATCATTTATTATCAAGGCTGCATTTATTTTATAAAAAATACAGTAGAACAGTAAAATTGTGAATTTCTTTTTCTTTTTTATTTAAATTTCTTGTTTTCATGTAAATATATTTTACAATGTAATTTATTCCTGTGATGCAAAGCTGATTTTTCAACATCATTACACATGATCCTTCAGAAATCATACTAATATGCTGCTCAAGTAACATTTCTGAATTTGATCAATGTTGAATACAGCTGTGCTACTTCATAGTTTTGTGGAAACCACAATACATGATTTTTGATGAATAGAAAGTTCAAAAGCACAGAATTGATTTGAAATAGAAATCTTTTGCAGCATTATAAATGTCTTTATGGTCACTTTTGATCAGCACATCATTATTGTGCAAAAGGCTTCAAACTACCAAATGAATACCATTTGTTTTTTGTTTTGAATGCCGTTTGTCCCATTTCTCTAGAATCAGTGGCTTGTAATGAATAACATTACTCATGAACAGTAGCTTAGTCTGGTGGGCATCGCCTCGAATCTTGAAACCGTAACTTTGTCTGCAGTGCATCTTTCATTGGGGAATCACTGTTATGTGACATTGCTAGAATTGAGCAGCGCGGCATGTTTTATTCATACTGATTTCTCGCTGTTCTGCTCAATCAAAATCTCGGATCATTTGTGAAATGAAATGTGACATCAGCAGCGACAGAAATAGATCCTCAGTCAACTGTCACAATCGTTAATTGTCTCCGAGGTGATTGTGAACTCCTTTTACCAAGAAATGGCTTGTTTTTTATTTTTATCCCGCAGCTCACATTCTCTCTGCCTGCTTTCTTCTTGTCCTTCTCTGAGGTCTCGACCAAAGATTTCTGTTTCCCAATGCATGTTTTTTTTTTCGTATTTATTTTTCACCTTGTTTATGTAGGCTGACACACCAAAACTAGTTTCTTCCAACTGGATAACAAGTTTCAAGAATTACTCATTTCTTTTGTATTCATTTAAATGGTGCTAAACAGTGAATTCATCAACAACTCAAAGTCAACTCACTACATATAAGAGAAATTATTTGATTTTGGGAAAAAATTCAATAATACAAGTTCTAATACACATTTGTAATAAACATTTTCCTCCCATTTTTTACTTTTTGTATACTAATCTCCAAAAAAATTTATTTCAGCACGTTCAACTGACAACAAATAAATGGATTCAGAAGACATACAATCATTAATAACTTTTTCACAACAGACATGTAGGCATTTCATATAGAAACATTTTTCTTTATAATACAACACAGAAATTTTGATTTTCAGTTGTTGTCCTTTATTTTAAAGCATTTGACTATAATTCAATTTAACTTATTAATCAGTGAATGAAATATCTGGTTTACAGTACATATAACAGATGCAATTATAAGCCAGTAAAGTATGTAAATATATGGCATCACAATCATTGTCCAGCATGTGAATAGAGGTCAAAGGTCACATCAATTTAAAAAGATGAACTGTCAATTCAGTCATACTGTGAAAACACTCTTGTGTACACTCATGAATACATCTGTACCGTATGATTGACACAAAACCTTCAAGTTTGTACTGATCACGTATTGGATTTAAGAAATATGTTTATTCAGCAAGGCTACATTAAATCAAAAAAGCAAAGACATTTATAATAAAAACGTTTTCTATTTCAAATAAATGCTATTCGCCTGATTTTTTTATTCAGCAAAGAATCATTCAAAAAGTATCAGTTTTCTGAAAAAATATGAAGCTGCACAACTGTTTTCAACATTGATAATAATCAAGAATGGAGCAAATCAGCATATTCGATTGATCATGTGACACTGAAGACTGGAGTAACGATGCATTGCTTTTTATCACACGGATAAATTACATATAAATATATTTAAGTAGAAAAATTATTTTATATTGTAATAATATTTTATATTATTACTGCTTTTCTGTATTTTTGATCAAATATTGCAGTTTTGTGAGCACATATTGCTGTAAAAAACATTTTTTGAATGGTATATTTATTTCTTAATGTGTCAGTTGTATTGACTCCAATTACATGAACCTAATTAGATGTCATTCTGCAGCATTAGCTGATTAACCCAAAAGTTCCGTGTGACAATCATTTTTGTGTTTTAAAAGAATAAATGTGTAAAATAAAACACATACAACCCTATTGAATAAATGACAGCAGGTTCTGATAGCAGAGATTCATCTGGTGTTCTTCTGAAAATGCACCGACATGTTAAAACAGCTCTAAAATGACTGAATAACACAAAACATTGATTTCAGAGTTAAACATTTTGCTTTGGAATGATCAGAACTTTGATGAAGAGAGCAAAAACTGCTATAAAATAAACAAAAGTCTCTCTCTCTCTCTCTCTCACCTGGTCATGAAGCAGCATCTCTCTATCGCTGACCTCAGACAACCTTCAGTCCTCAGGAATTATTGAACAAAGCAAAATAGAGAGACGGCTGTGAATGAAAAGGACTTGATCCATTCAGCTTTGTGCTGGGATCAGCACACCGGTCCGGATGTGGCAGATATTCATGTCAGCTCGTGAGGTCCACCATTACCAAGAGACCAGACTCTGCCAATAACACTTTCACATTCTCTTTCAACGCGAATCGCAGAAAGAGAAGGACTGATAGAGAGATCCATTCATTGCAGATGACTAAGACAAATAAAAGCCTTCCCGTCAGCGCTAGTTAGTCGAGTGCAGATACAACAGACTTTTTAAACCATCTAGAGTTCACAAAGATGCAGAAGGACCAGCATTTTTATGTATTATTCCCCAGAAAGAATGATATATGAAAGCCTGTGATAAATGGATTCATAACTTGTTTTTATGAAGAAAAAGTTGCCTCAATCGGCATATTAGAATGATTTCTGGAGTAGCATGTGACACTGAAGACTGGAGTAATGAAGCTGAAAATTCAGCTTTGTGTCACAGGAAAAAAATATTTAAAAAATATATATTCCAATAGAAAAACATTCTTTTAAATTGTAATACTATTTTACAATATTACAGATTTTACTGTATTTTAATCAAATAAATGCAGCATTTCTTTCAAATACATAATCTTACCAACTCCAAACTTTCAACTGATACTGAATATTATTACTATGCAGCTTCAATCCACTAAATATGCATGGAATATCTGCTTTATAAATCTTATCAGGATGTATGTGACATTATTTCAGCGTCATCATGCCTGTATTTTGAACAGCACTTCGTTTGGCTTCTTCATGGCCTGTAGAATATAAATGAAAACAAGTAGGACTCATTCAGATGTATTTAAGAACATCGACGGGACCTTGAAGGAGTCAAATGTTTTTTGTTCTACATTGGTTCTTGACTTGTCATTGATTTCTCTCTCATTAATGGTCATTTGTACAGACTCCCAGCACGGCTCTGGCAGTTTGCCATTGCAGCAATTTTCTCCTCCAGTCTCCAGTTCTTTGAAACCCTCCCCATGTACTTCCTTCAAACAGACTTAGTGCACATCTTTCGTTCAATCAGCCTCGTCCTTATGCGCTCTCACTGTCTCTGTGTTTAGTCAATTCAGAAATGATCTCATTCATATTCAAATAGATGGGATTCTCAAACAGAGCCACTTTTAATTCAGAATTTTTCCCCAGAAAGTTTTAACTGATTAAATTAAAGGGAAGTTTTTCTTGATCAAGATGTTATAATGTATATAATAGTAAAAACGTATATAATGTATATTAGTAATAATTAGTGGTGGGCATAGATTAATTTGTTTAATCTAGATTAATCTTGGAATTAATCTAGATTAATCTAGATTAAAATGGCTCATTTGAATTCTGCCGAGGGCATTCAGAATATGTGTGCTACCCAAATAATGACTAAAAGTAAGTCTTTGAGAACGGGTTTCTCAAGCCAGGTGGCGCATTAGACCAGGGGCGCATCTCCTGTTTCCAAAATGCATCACAAACTTTAATCTCTTCCTGTCCCAATCCCACGAAAAAACTGGGGGAAAATCCCGTTCCACTCCCGGAAGAATGACTCCCATTACCTCCCACTCCCGTGTTTTTTTTTTTTTTTTTTTTTGCCGATAACTGTCAATTACAGTAAAAATATAGTACAGATCACAGCGTGCCCACCTTATTAGTTGAATAAAAACCCAAAATGTCGTTTTTTGTTATTATATTGAACTGAAAGCCATCTTATGCACAGTGTTGCACAGATAAAATTTCATGTAAATCATCCATGCTAACACACACGTCTTCTATTTTTATTTTTTAGACATTTCACTCTCTATAGATATATTTTTCAATGACAGAGTTTCGAAGTTTCTTGCTCAAGTTCACATGAGACCTAAAGCGCATCCTGTTTGCTTAAAAGCGCAACGTTTCGTTGTTATTCTGAGTGCACACAAATAAACGTAGAGTCTTTACAGATTCGAAAGATGTATTAGGCTACTTTTATCTGTATGACCAAAAATGACGGAGATTTTAAGAGCAAGTGAACGCACCGGAGCCTGTCCTGCAGCAAACGCGCTTCCACACAAACACTTCAATAGCGCACATTTCTCTAGGTTAACATCATATTGAGCGGCCATGTAAAGTTGCTACTACATACATCTTTCAGATGAAAAGCCATATTTGAGGTTGATGAATGATAGGTGAGCGTTTGGATGTCCTGCCCGATTGTATTACCACATAGACCAGCCGTTAACAATCTGTCCTTCACGGACTGCGAGCCTCTAGTTCGAAGACTCGTTCTCGCCCCTACAGTGCAATTCGGCTAGGTATACATCCGCGCTAAAATATCAGGGTGAAAGTCATCATAGCTTGCGTAGTATAGACCCAGCTCCCAACCCAACTTTGAGAATAGATTAACGGCGATATTTTTTTTATCGCCCGATAAGAGTCTCACGTTAACGCAGCACGTTAACGCCGATAACGGCCCACCACTAGTAATAATACATTTAATTTTTTCAGAACAGTAAAAGTAAAATACTTGAACATGTTGTGTTGAAATTTGACGTTAATACAAATATTGCTGTTAAGAATTTTACAGGAAATAAAATCAGCTGAATCTGAACAGCTGGAATTTTTGTTAAAATAATACTATAGTCATCTAAAAAAATATGTAATAATAATAAAAATAATAATAATAATTTACTTTTATGAAACAACAGTAAAAGTACAATACTAATATGGCTTAATTTCTATGTGTTATTAACAGCTATGTTTCCATCCACCTATTTCTATGTGCTTTAAAGTCTAAAAATGCACATAAAAAACTTCTTATCCTGTAAGAAAGTGCATAAACTACGATGGAAACACTTTTACAGAATACATTTCTTTAATGCACATTAAAAAGACTGCGATTGCATAGCATCTTAAATGCTAGTTTTGTCATTCTAAAATTCTTGAGCATAGTCTCATCAAAGTGCTTTGTAATAATTAACAGGAGCCTCATTTATAACATTTTGTGAAGAAACCATCCTAAAATTGATCTTACAATCAACTCTCAAATATGCGTACGTGTGATTCATAAAATGAACATGCGTACAGAAAACAGTGGCTTGTGAAATCTTTCACATTCAGATGTGAAATCTATGAAATTTTAAAGCGCAAATTAATGGTTTTGGCCTTGTAAACAACTGGCCTTGTTAACATGTAAAAGATCGCCAGACATCATCCAAATTCTTTCATTTTGAACAGTAAGCTGCAAGAACAGCTTACATTTTCAAAAATGTAATTATCTAGTTATGTAAAACTACATATGTAAAAAAATATGTAACAATGTAGTTATTCGAACAAGAAAAAGTCTGTCCGTCTGCTGACGTGATGCTTAGCAATTTTCCACGTCAAAGCCAGTTTTTACAAATTTGAGCGCTGGCGTGAATTTAAGTGTACGTGCACTCGAAGATGAAATCTGAGTGTACGCATGCTTAAATGAGTATAATATGCATTTTGTCTGCGTGCTCTGAAGCTCATAATTTATTGTATACAAAAATGATTATATACAGTGCCTTCTCCTAATTAAATGCATCTTCATTATATTTAGCGGAAGTTAATCAGATAGAGATGATTTTGTTCTTTTTCAACTTATTGAATGGAAATGGTGCTTTATTCACAAATGTTTTATGCAATATTCCAATTTTGCAAAAAAAGTTTCATTCGTAACTTTGGATGGAAACATAACGGAGATAGTGAATCTTTGTCATGAAAAAGTACATTTTGTCCAAATACAAAATTATTGAAAATATGTTTTTTAGTGAAAATTTGACTTTACATCTTTAAAAATTCTCCCTCTCCTAGACCCTGTAAAAAAATAGAAAATATTTTCACATTTGTAAATAAAGATTATGAGAGTACATTTTACAAGATAATACTATTTAAGCCTTTCTACTTCAAAATGTCATGTTTAATTTAACCCTCTGGTTGTGTTCGGACTCCTGAATCACACTTGTGGTGTTCCCGGTCAAATGAATGACCGGACTCCAAACAACTGCTTATGAATCTGTCAGTTATGCTATATTGATCACTAAATATTGGATTTCAATCTTTTTTGTCAACTTGTTTTCATTAAATCATTTAGCAAAGACTGGTTATTAAAAAGTTTTCTATTTGCAAATAAATGCTGATTAATCGTAAGCCTCATTTTTTTATTCCGCAAAGTAGGCACCATTCAAAAATATTTTTGAGTGAAAAAAGCATTTTTTATGAAGCTAATTTTCAACAATATGAGATAAAGCAAATCAGCATATTAAAATTTGATCACTGTTTCTCACACTGAAGTGTACTTTAATGATTAATCCGGAAGTTTGCTTTTAAATGCTTTTATTTTGTACAGAAAATTGCAATAAAGTCACACTTAAGTGGTGTTCCCGGTCAAAAATGACCGGGCTCCGATCAATTGCTTATAAATCTGTCATTATGCTATATTTATCACCAAATATTGGATTACAATGCTTTTTGTCAACTTGTTTTCTTTCAAATGTTAGGACTGGTTTTGTGAGTTTCTATTTGCTGTAAAAAAAAATCTAATTGAATCGTAGGCCTCATTTATCTGAGATGTAGGTACCTCGTTGCATTGACTTTGAGTGAACCCAATTAATGCATTTTTTAGCTGAATAATATTCGTGTGACAATATTTTTGAGTTTTAAAAAATTATTAAAATGTGTAAAATGAAACACTGTTTATCGCACCCTAGTGTGCTTTAATATTTAATCAGATAGAGAGATTCATCTTGTTCTTTTAAATGCTTTAAATTTTGTAAAACACTAAAATTGCACAAAGTCACACTTGTCAGTTAAAATTTTGGCCGGCCATTGAAAGTGAATGGGGAAGAATGATGAAGTAAGAGAAACAACTAGTGTTCAGGAGCATGTTGTGCTATACAAACATAAAGGCTCTCTGGACCTGTGCGTGTGTGAATGCATGTATACTCACGCTATCACACACACACGCTCACAACTGCCTTGTCTTTAGCCTCAGGATTTTCTTTCATCACATATTCTAGAACAAAACATTATGGCAATAGAGTTTTGAGGCTTTCATGTTCTCACAGAAGTAGACGAAAGACTTTATCCAAATTAAATGCTGCTTCAGCACACGATGAGAGAGAGGCATATACCAAGAGAAGATGCCTCACATCACCTTGCTTGTCATTCAGTCCGTGTCAAGCGCAATGGCGAAAAGAAGACTGTCTTTACAAGAGGATCCATTCTTGATCATATTACTGATCAAGAGAATAGCGGCGAGTATAGTCGGGAATAGAGGAAGAGACAACTGAAGACTTTTTGAATCTAGAGTTCACAGTGAAGATACATTGCAAGATTTTTATGTATTGGAAGAAGAAATGACATCACTGAACAAGCTGAAAACCTTGCAACAACTGAAGAGGAGCAATCTCATCTTGATTTATGAGGGCCAAGCTGAAGTTGCCTCAATCGGTAACATTCTGGTCGAAGGATGGAAATTTGTCCTGGGTCATCATCTCACAGACTGAGTAATGAAAGGCAGATTCATCCACAGAAAATGTCATAAAGATGACACCAGGGTTGACAAAATATGCCACATTCCCGCATTGAAGACATAAAATCATTGCTTCAACCTGTTTCTGGCAGAGCCTATTTTGAAAACAATAGTCATATCCATGACTAATTTGGAGGGAAGACTGTGTTCCTGTGGCTCAGTGGTTAGAGCAAATTGCGTTAGCAGCGCAAAGGTTGTGGGTCTCGATTCCTAGGGAACACACATATCTGACCAAAAACTTTCAACTGTATAGCCTGAATGCACTGTAAGTCGCTTTGGATAAAAGCGTCTGCTAAATGCATAAATGTAAATGTACAATGAAAACTGGAATGAGGTAGATCGAACAGACATTTAGAGGCATACATAGGTCTCTTGAACAGACTTTGTGTGGGGTCTTACAAGTCCAGAAATGAAAACGTCGCATTCATGTTTATGGGATGCAGACACAGGTCGACGGGACAAACATTTGCAAGAGCAACATGCAAAATTTATACATTGGTGACTTGTCATGTGAATTAAGTTCACAAAAGACCAGCACGGCTCGGCACATTGCAGTTTCTCCTCAGTCTCACTTTGACCCTCCCCGTGTTCAAACAACAACCAGTGCACATCTTTCGTTCAATCAGTCGTTCTCTATATGGCAATCTCACTGTTTCTGTTTTAGTCAATGTCAGAATGGACCTCATTCATGTTGTTCCAAATAGATATTCTCTGTTTAATTCAGTTTGCAGAAATTTTAACTGAAATATAAAGGGAAGTTTTTCTTGTCAAGATGTTATGAAATGTATATAATAGTAAAAACGTATATAATGTATATTAGTAACAGGGAAATAAGTGTTACACCCCTTTTCAGAAAAGTAAAAGTAAAATAAAGGTCATGCTTTTTGTGATCTTCCCCATTCACTTTCAATGGCCAGCCATTTTACTGAACATCAGCTGAATCTGAACAACTGTGAATTTAGTTAAAATTACTACAGTCAAATAAAAAATATAATTAATAAAAATAATAATAATAATATAAAACACTAGTGAGAAAAGTACAAATTTTCTAATTGGCTTAATATTATATGTGAAAATTATTAAACATGCTATTTTCCATCTCACCTACTTTCGGATAAATGAGGCATTAAAGTCTAGAAAATTTATAAACAAAATGCGCTCAACCAGTCCAAATGTCTTAAAGAAAGTGACAAAACTAGATTAAACAATTTTACAGATAAATACATAATGCACATTAAAAAGAAATTGACTCGATTGGCAGCATCCTCATTTTTGACCGGGAACCAACGCACAAGTTCTCGTTGCACAGCATCTGAAATGCTAGTTTTGTCATTCTAATATTCTTGAGCAAAGTCATTGTAAAAGCAAAGTGCTTCCTGTTATACATTAAGTCCCAGAACTACATTCCCAAACAGCAGGGGCCTGCATTTATAATTTTTTATCTCATTATTGCGAAGAGAATCTTCATAAAAATTGATTCTTACAATCAAAAAACGAGGCAACTCTCAAATATGCGCCTACGTGTGATTCATAAAATAGAAACACAAAACCAGTACTAAATACAGAAAACGGTGGCTTGTGAAAGCTATGAAATCTTAAAGCGCATAATGAAAGCAATTTCAGCTCCGGTCTGCCTTGTACCGGGAACAACTCATAGTGTGACTTTTTCATGTCAAAATAACATGTAAAAGAGCCAGACATCATCCTGATTAAATTCTTTCATTTAGAGCAGTGAGCTGCAAAAACAGCTTACAAATTTCCAAAAATAATTATTTTAGTTATAAACTACATATGTAAAAAAAAATATTCATAAAAAAAGTTTTTCGAACTCAAGAAAAAGGTCTGTCGTCTGCTACGTGATGCTTAGAAACACAAAAGCCAGTTCCTAAATGAATGAAAACAAGTTGACTCAAAAAGATCAAATCTGGTGTAGCATAATGCTTTATAAATTGAGGTCCGGTCCATTAATTTGACCGGGCTCAAGTGTGACTTTTTAATTTTGTATACAAAATGATTATATAAGTGCCTTCTCCTGATTAAATGTACATTATATTAGCGCAAGTACATCTAGTGTGAGAAACAGTGCAACGATTTTCATAATTTTTTTTCAACTCGTTGAATGGAAAATTATTCACAAATGAAAGAAAACAAGTTTTTTATGCGAGGATACTCTCAATTTTAAAAGTTTAATTCGTAAGATGCAAATAGAAACACGAAATAAATCTTTGTCATGAAGAAAGTACAAGTTGTCCAAACAAAAAGATAGAATCCAATATTTAGTGAAATATAGCATTGACAGATTTATAACATCATTTTTAAAAATTCTCCCTCTACTAGACCCACAAAAATAGAACATATTACGAAATTTGTAAAAAATATTAATGAGAATACATTTTACCCAACATAATACAGTATTTAAGTCTTTAACTACTTTCGGGAAAAAGAAAATCTTTTTGTCATGTTTGACCCGAACACAACCAGAGGGTTAATATACTAGTTGCCGTTTCTTTGTAATTAATTGTGAAATTCACTAGCAAATTCTGAGTGAAAATTATTTATACACCAATTTATGTTTTTCAGTGTTCAAGTGGTCTCATGCTGATGATGTAATTGTCATAATATCGTTACTGCAGTGGGCGACAGCAATGGCCGCCGGCTGAATGGCAGCTGTCCCCACATTCACCCATACACCATAATGAAGCGCTGTCAGGAGTTACTGTCATTCAAAACATTCAAAGTGCTTGAGAGGCCAATAAAGTTAATTTATCACAGCCTGTATATGAATGACATTTAGCATTGTGAAATGCCAAGCATACTTGAGCTGACACTGACATGCGTGTGTGTGTGTGTGTGTGTGTGTGTGTGTGTGTGTGTGTGTGTGTGTGTGTGTGTGTGTGTGTGTGTGTGTGTGTGTAATGGCTCACATCACATCTCACACACTACATATGCTACTGTGTGCACACTCGAAAGTCTGCACACGCTCAAAGACAAAGAATAACACAGAGTCGGTCTCCCTCTGGGGCCTGTCATCTTAACACAAGGGACCCAGACCGAGCGGATACATAGTGAAATATTTCAAACTGAATATCTCTCCCAAATAACAGAGATGAAACATGAACTGAATTTACAATCTGAGCATGAAATGCTCTGAGACAAGTCATATTTCAGAAACATTAGAATTTTTACAATATAACATAATATAACAGAATATGCATAGTATGAAAAGTCACTTATTCACTACAATTCAAAAGTTTGAATACATGTTTATGTCTCTTATGCTCACCCAAGCTGCATTATTTATTTAATCAAGAATATTAAAACTGTAATACTGTGACATATTGGCCTGGTTTCACAGACAGCGTTTAGACTAAGCCAGGATTAGGCCATTGTTCACTTAGGAAATGTAAGTAATTTTTATTAACATGCCTTAGAAAAAAAACATTACTGGTGTGGATCTCGAGACAAAACAAGGCACTGACATATTTTAAGATCAGTCAATGCAAGCTTCTTTCAGTTAAAACAGCTCAGACTTACACTTTAGTCTGGGACTAGGCTTAAGCATTGACTGATAACTATAAATAACTTAAAATAACTATTTTCTATTTAAATATATTATATAAAAAAATATTCCTGTGGTGCAAAGCTGAATTTTCAGCATCGCTACTCCAGTCTTCAGTGTCACGTGATCCTTGCTGAGAAAAAGGAAATATATATATTTTTTTGCATTTACAGGCTTGAATCTGCATAAATCATCTCAACTTTGTTGTGTAAAGACTCCTTGTGAAAATTTGATCACGCAGTGAGTACAGACAAGCTGAGGCAGAGATCCCTGATCTGAGGCCCTTGTTAAAGCCGACAGAGCCAGTGCCAGACATAATTAAAAACATTAAACACTTTATACATAATACCTTACTTTTACTGTGCACTATAACAGCTGCCAAAACCTTAAAGATACAGTGTGTCATTTCCTCAAAGAGAGCTGCTGTTTTCAAAAAGGTTTCCTGAACATTACCCCTGTCTGTCATTGGGCAGAAAGATAGAAAGTCCCATCTCAAACTCAAGCCGTTGGTTGAGACAATGTTCCCATGTTGGGCTGGTCAAGATTTTGGAAGCACCACAAAGTCACTTTTTGGGGAAACTGTCAAAGCTGACATTGGAGAACATATTTAATCATAAAAAAGATGCACTTCAGTCTACTTACCAATTAGATTAGTGTCCTTTATGGAATAGTTCACCCAAAAAACTTAACTGTAAATTTACTCACCCTCAGGCCATCTAAGCTTCATATGAGTTTGTTTCTTCATGGGAACAGATTAAGAGAAATTCAGCATTACATGACTTGCTCAGCAATGTATCCTCTGCAGTGAATGGGTGCCATCAGATTGAGAGACCAAACATCTGATTAAAACATCACAATAATCCACAAGTATTCCACATGATTAAGGTCCATCAGTTAATGTCTTGTGAAGTGAAAAGTTGCTTAAAATATAAGTTCTCTATAAGTTCCATAATATTACTTTCTCCAGTGAAAAACTCATCTAGTCTGCATCAGGAGAAAAATGTTCCCAGATAAAGCAGTTTACAAGTAAAAAGAGTCAAAAACTGTTGGTGGATTTTAATGTGAAAGGACATTTTTCTTTTACTATAGGAAGCATTATTATGGGTTATTGATATGTTGGCCAGAAGTGACAGTTTGAATTTAAAAATGTCTTGATGGATTTGTTTTCTTACAAATGTGCAGCTTTGTACTTCACAACACGTTAATTGATGGACTGGAGTCGTGTGGATTGTTTGTGGATTATCGTGATGCTTTTATCACAACATATGAGAATTCTGACGGCACCCATTCACTGCAGAGGATCCATTGGTGAGAAAGTGATGTAATTCTAAATTTCTCCAAATCTTACAATTAGGTAAAGTCCTTTTTTTGGTAAACTATTCCTTTTTAAATAGTCAGCAACCAACAATCTCTTGGCCACTCTTTCATTTCACAAAGCGTTCTTCCTGCTTTGAGTTTTTCGCAGCTTATCGCCGTCTTCCACAGTGGTAAAAAGTGAAAGTCATTCTGACTCTAAGCGATGATATTGAATTTTCCTCTAAGATGAATTGGAAACCACAAAAAGAAATTGAGCCAGTTACTCTACATGAGTCTATGAGCAGTTTCTCCTGGAAATGCAGAGGGAAGATTTGCTTGATTTCTATCAGATAAACATGAATCAGGAATGCACCGTTCACACCATTATACACAACATTACTCCCACAACATTCATATCCATCAGACCTTACCAGGCTACAAAATAAGTAACCTCACCTAAAATTGATAGGTGGGTCGATTTTCTGCATAGATTTCTGTGGCAGAGCTGCTAATACCTCCTGATGTTTTAATTTTTCTAGTATTTAACCTTCTGGAATGTCATGTACCAATCGAAATTACTATTAGTCTTAAAAAATATAGGGTCCAATGCAAGTTCATCAGCAACATCTGTGAAATGCTGTCAGTTATCACAGTCAATAATTAGGATTTGTCCCTCACATGTTTGTTAAACAAACCTTATAATAGAAATCTATGGGACAAGACACATCACTGGGATAAATATGAAACCAACAGATTTTACATGTAGATTATCAGTCAATTTGGTCTGTTCTTCACAGGCACAAGTCCCAGACCACTTGTCTGCATTCAGAAAAAAAGCAAGTTGTGTAATTCTCTTAAAGTTCTCCATTTGTGTTCCAGAAGAAAGTCAGTCATACAGGTTTGGAATAAAACGAGAGCGAGTAAATGGTGACATTTTTGGGTGAACCAGCCCTTTAACGTGTACCGAACCCAAAACGTTCCTTTCTGACACCTGTATTTTCCAGCACAGCTGTTGTTTACTTTCAACCAGGACAGAGTTCATCCAATCTCACCCAAATTTAAACAAGAGAGACAAACACTCTCCAGCTCCAACGAATGACTGCTCGCCTCAGAGAGATCGTGTGCACTTCTGCAGAGACTGGTGCTGCTGGCGGGAGCCCAAACAGTATTAGTGCCACGCTAATGCGGCTAAATGAAGCATAGGAAAGCTTATTTATGTTTGCTTTGACGTAGGAGGAGTCTATTCTGTCTTCATAAGGCACTTTAAAATTGGCTGCTTGAGGCAAACAGCTCCAAAAACCAACACCATAAAGCTAAATTGAACAAACAGGTTTCATTAAACCTCTGATGGGAATTAACAGACTTTCTCTGGATGTAAACTACATTCCGGATTCTCATTGGGAAGCCGATCAAGTTTAAAGGAGGAGGAATAAACGTGAAGATTTGATCGGGTGTGTCTCATTCGTCCTTAAAAGTGAAGATGCTGGCTCTTTGAACGCCCCCTGGTGACTGGCTGCAGTACAGGTCATAAACCATGTAAACGAATGGGACTTCAGTCAAAAAAAAAAATAATTACACTTACAATACAATTTTCCGAAATATGGTTTTGGTCATTTAGGTAGTTGTTATCACGCTGATATATGTTCTATTGTTCATTTTTGTGATAAGTTTGATTTTAGCTAGTAATTTGATGCTATACAAATGGGACGTGTCGTTATGGCTGATTGGGTCCGAGTTTTTACATTAGTTTGATTCCTCGGCTCCAGCTCACGACACTACTGTGCAGACTCTGGCTCCAAACTAACCTCTACTGTGCAAACTCTGGCTACAAACTAATCTCTACTGCGCAGACTCTGGCTCCAAACGAATCTCTACTGCGCAGACTCTGGCTCCAAACTAACCTCTACTGCGCAGACTCTGGCTCCAAACTAACCTCAACTGCGCAGACTCTGGCTCCAAACTAGCCTCTACTGCGCAGACTCTGGCTCCAAACTAACCTCTACTGCGCAGACTCTGGCTCCAAACTAATACCTACCGCGCAGACTCTGGCTCCAAACTAACCTCTACTGTGCAGACTCTGGCTACAAACTAACCTCTACTGTGCAGACTCTGGCTCCAAACTAACCTCTACTGCGCAGACTCTGGCTACAAACTAACCTCTACTGTGCAGACTCTGGCTCCAAACTAACCTCTACTGCGCAGACTCTGGCTCCAAACTAACCTCTACTGCGCAGACTCTGGCTCCAAACTAATACCTACAGCGCAGACTCTGGCTCCAAACTAACCTCTACTGTGCAGACTCTGGCTACAAACTAACCTCTACTGCGCAGACTCTGGCTCCAAACTAACCTCTACTGTGCAGACTCTGGCTCCAAACTAATACCTACAGCGCAGACTCTGGCTCCAAACTAATACCTACAGCGCAGACTCTGGCTCCAAACTAACCTCTACTGTGCAGACTCTGGCACCAAACTAACCTCTACAGCGCAGACTCTGGCTCATAACTAACCTCTACAGCGCACACTCTGGCTCCAAACTAACCTTTACTGCACAGACTCTGGCTCCTAACTAATCTCTACTGCGCAGACTCTGGCTCCAAACTAACCTCTACTGTGCAGACTCTGGCTCCAAACTAACCTCTACTGCGCAGACTCTGGCTCCAAACTAACCTCTACCGCGCAGACTCTGGCTCCAAACTAACCACTCTGGCTACAAACTAACCTCTACTGTGCAGACTCTGGCTCCAAACTAACCTCTACTGTGCAGACTCTGGCTACAAACTAACCTCTACTGCGCAGACTCTGGCTCCAAACTAACCTCTACTGCGCAGACTCTGGCTCCAAACTAATACCTACAGCGCAGACTCTGGCTCCAAACTAACCTCTACTGTGCAGACTCTGGCTACAAACTAACCTCTACTGCGCAGACTCTGGCTCCAAACTAACCTCTACTGCGCAGACTCTGGCTCCAAACTAATACCTACAGCGCAGACTCTGGCTCCAAACTAACCTCTACTGTGCAGACTCTGGCTACAAACTAACCTCTACTGTGCAGACTCTGGCTCCAAACTAACCTCTACTGCGCAGACTCTGGCACCAAACTAACCTCTACAGCGCAGACTCTGGCTCCAAACTAACCTCTACTGTGCAGACTCTGGCTCCAAACTAATACCTACAGCGCAGACTCTGGCTCCAAACTAACCTCTACTGCGCAGACTCTGGCTCCAAACTAATACCTACAGCGCAGACTCTGGCTCCAAACTAACCTCTACTGTGCAGACTCTGGCTCCAAACTAACCTCTACTGCGCAGACTCTGGCTCCAAACTAACCTCTACTGCGCAGACTCTGGCTCCAAACTAATACCTACAGCGCAGACTCTGGCTCCAAACTAACCTCTACTGTGCAGACTCTGGCTACAAACTAACCTCTACTGCGCAGACTCTGGCTCCAAACTAATACTACTGCGCAGACTCTGGCTCCAAACTAACCTCTACTGTGCAGACTCTGGCTCCAAACTAACCTCTACTGCGCAGACTCTGGCTCCAAACTAACCTCTACTGCGCAGACTCTGGCTCCAAACTAACCTCTACTGTGCAGACTCTGGCTACAAACTAACCTCTACTGCGCAGACTCTGGCTCCAAACTAACCTCTACTGCGCAGACTCTGGCTCCAAACTAATCTCTACTGCGCAGACTCTGGCTCCAAACTAACCTCTACTGTGCAGACTCTGGCTCCAAACTAACCTCTACTGCGCAGACTCTGGCTCCAAACTAATACCTACAGCGCAGACTCTGGCTGTGCAGACTCTGGCTACAAACTAACCCTCTACTGCGCAGACTCTGGCTCCAAACTAACCTCTACTGCGCAGACTCTGGCACCAATCTAACCTCTACAGCGCAGCTCCAAACTAACCTCTACTGTGCAGACTCTGGCTACAAACTAACCTCTACTGTGCAGACTCTGGCTCCAAACTAACCTCTACTGCGCAGACTCTGGCTCCAAACTAATACCTACAGCGCAGACTCTGGCTCCAAACTAACCTCTACTGTGCAGACTCTGGCTACAAACTAACCTCTACTGCGCAGACTCTGGCTCCAAACTAACCTCTACTGCGCAGACTCTGGCTCCAAACTAATACCTACAGCGCAGACTCTGGCTCCAAACTAACCTCTACTGTGCAGACTCTGGCTACAAACTAACCTCTACTGCGCAGACTCTGGCTCCAAACTAATACCTACAGCGCAGACTCTGGCTCCAAACTAACCTCTACTGTGCAGACTCTGGCACCAAACTAACCTCTACAGCGCAGACTCTGGCTCCTAACTAACCTCTACAGTGCAGACTCTGGCTCCAAACTAACCTTTACTGCACAGACTCTGGCTCCTAACTAATCTCTACTGCGCAGACTCTGGCTCCAAACTAACCTCTACTGTGCAGACTCTGGCTCCAAACTAACCTCTACTGCGCAGACTCTGGCTCCAAACTAACCTCTACTGCGCAGACTCTGGCACCAAACTAACCTCTACAGCGCAGACTCTGGCTCCTAACTAACCTCTACAGCGCAGACTCTGGCTCCAAACTAACGTTTACTGCACAGACTCTGGCTCCTAACTAATCTCTACTGCGCAGACTCTGGCTCCAAACTAACCTCTACTGTGCAGACTCTGGCTCCAAACTAACCTCTACTGCGCAGACTCTGGCTCCAAACTAACCTCTACCGCGCAGACTCTGGCTCCAAACTAACCTCTACCGCGCAGACTCTGGCTCCAAACTAACCTCTACTGCGCAGACTCTGGCTCCAAACTAACATCTACTGCGCAGACTCTGGCTCCAAACTAACCTCTACTGCGCAGACTCTGGCTCCAAACTAACCTCTACTGCGCAGACTCTGGCTCCAAACTAACCTCTACTGCGCAGACTCTGGCTCCTAACTAACCTCTACTGCGCAGACTCTGGCTCCAAACTAACCTCTACTGCGCAGACTCTGGCTCCTAACTAATCTCTACTGCGCAGACTCTGGCTCCTAACTTACCTCTACTGCGCAGACTCTGGCTTCTAACTAACCTCTACTGTGCAGACTCTGGCTCCAAACTAACCTCTACTGCGCAGACTCTGGCTCCTAACTAACCTCTACTGCGCAGACTCGGGGTCAAAATGATGTAATTTACTCAAGATGGCAGCAGCCTTACTGAGATGTATTCGCTTCACTTTTCTATAGTGGAAGGAATGAAGTCCATCATTTTTACAGTCTATGATTGCCACCATTAGCCTCACAAACGGTGGCAGTTTGGTTGCATTGCTTGATGCGAGCTGCCTGAAAGTGTCCCGCTTTTCAACCTTAATAATAACCTTCAACCTTCCAGAGTTATTCTGTGAAGAGGGAAACTTCAATCATTTTTCTAAATAATAATGCTTCAAGTGCTCATTAATTGAAATGTGCCAACTCAAGCTAAATTCATATATTTATTTGATCAAGAAATAAGCAAAACCAGTAATATTGTGAATTATTTTAACAATTTAAAATAGCTGTTTTATATTTAAGTATATTGTAAAATATGTTTTATTTCTGTGATGCAAAGCTGAATTTTCGGCATCATTACTCCAGTCTTCAGAGTCACATGATCTTTCATTGTAATATGCTGATTTGCTGCTCAAGAGTCATACATTAATATTTATTAATATTGTTAAAAATGTTGCTGTTTCATATTTTTGAGGAAACAGTGAACAGTGAATTATAAATAGAAGATCATTTCTAAATGCAGACATGAAATCATCCTTATAAATTCCGTTAAAATATTTCTAAAATAAAATATTCATTAGAATACATTACGTTTGTAATTCATGTTAAATTAACATGTTGAAGCTTGCAAAAGGTTTCATAGCAAGAGAGCAGGGTAAACAGGAAGTTGAAACAGGAAGGCGAGCGCACGAGGAGAGACGGAACCTTGGCCAGTGTCCAGCTTTCTCAGCGTGGCGCAGTCGAGGGAGCGCAGATCTGCCACACACACACACACACACACACACACACACACACACACACACACACACAAACACACACACACACACACACATACGCACGCACGCACACACACACACACACTCCAGGATTACAAGAACACGCATGAGTAGTACCAGCAAGCAACTATAAATCCATGTCCACGAGGAATGATCTCATTAAATGCATGATTAACAGCATGATTAATTAAAAATACTGCACTGTATCCTTTCTATGCCAACTGCTGGATAATCATTGTACTCAATGACCTCAAAACGCTGGAAGACAATAGGGTGAATATCATGAAAGCTGCCAAAAACTTCTTGAGACAGGCATATTTCACCTCCAAAAATAGGCTAAAGTTACTTTCTAATCAAAAGTGCTGATATATATATATATATATATATATATATATATATATAATGCATTTGTTTTTATATAAAGATATCCAATCAATAGACAGATATCAATTTGTGGGGAAAATGTGCCTTAAATAGGCCTTATTTTTAATGCAAAATATAATCGTATTTCTTCCCAGTGAAATCTGCCCTGCGTGTACATGTTTTCATGAGATTCATCTGTTTGGGCACAAGATGAAATACTTAGACACACACAAGATGTAAAACAAATTTTGTCATATTGATGGGAAGGTAAAACTTTAACGTCTAAAACAAAAAGGTTAATTCAAGAGTGGATAAACTTCCATCACACAAGTAGCGCTTTATTCCCACATCCACATGTGAAACATAACAGGCAAATATATCGCTCCTAAAAATAGAAGCATCAAAGTCCATGAGGCAGATCGTGCATAACAAGCGCTGTTTGTTCTGAAGCCCTGATGGCGCTTCTTTCATCATCTGCCTTGCTGGAAACGGTTCACCTGTGCAGAGCTGGAGCTCAATCAGCAGCACACAACTATGAGTCGCACCCATTCTCACGCTTCTACTGCCTTAAAGAGACGTCTTACAGCCAGTGTGAAATACAGACTATTTACACCATGCACCATTCACCAGCGTTTGTTATTCCAGTGGCTAGTTTTGTTTCGTCCAGATTTAAGTCCATCAAATGCGACCCAACACAGTACCAGAATTGTTCAGCGTCCAAAGAAATTAAAAAAATTAAAATGCCCTTGATGCCTAACATTGAGTTTTAAATCTATAATTCAGATGTACAACAATATGCACAATTATTATCAAAACACTTGCTGACTGCAAACTGGATTTTATAGTTCCAGTGTTTCTAATATCTCTAAATGGTTTCATGCTTTCAGCTGGTAATAACTCACCACACAAAACACATTACAGTTTATCCTCACTAAACACGTTTAATGCCGCCTGGGTTGTATTTTCTTTTCGTTTTCATATTTTTATTCATGGTTTGTCCATTTGGCTTGTAATTTGACAAACTTCTCAAGTGACCAAATTATGGTAGAGTTTGACCAAAATATGGTAGATTTAATCATTTAAAAAATAAACAAACATGCCCTCAAAATCAAACTTTGAAATGGTTTAGAGATACGATCCAGAAGCCTAATAATATGCTAAATTAACAAGACGAAAAGGAAAATGTATTTCTTGTGTTTTTAATTACTCTAATTTGTCTAACTTCTATCAAGAGGCCAAATATGGTAGAATTAAGTAATTTAAAAGGCATATAAAACTAAACATGCTTTAAAAAGTCAAACACTGACATGTGTTAAATCTGCATCCAAAGGCCCAACAATATGCACAAATATCATCAAGACACAGGCTGAACAGGAAAATTGGTAAATGCATGTCTTTTAGTTCTTGTGTTTATAATATCTCTTAATTTCAATGGTCTAAAAATATCAGCTGGCAAAAAATTCACCACACAAAACACATTCGGCAGAAAATGTTTATCCTCACTAAATCCATATTTAATGTTGTCAGGGTTGTATCTGCTTTCTTTTTTTCATAAATGTATTCATGGTTTGTTCATGTTGGCATGTTGGCATGTAATTTGATGAACTTCTGTCAAGTGAAGACAAATATGGTAGAGTATGTCATTTAAAAAATGAATCAACACAGTACCAGAATTATTCAGCCACAAAATGGTCAAATATTAAAATGTATTACATTTACCAACCAGATGCCCAACGATATCAAAATTATTACGAATACATGGACTGAATAGAAAAATTAGAAAATGTATGACTTTTCTATGACCAGTGTATCTAATATCTCTAAATTTCCATGGTTTTCATGCTTTCGGGAAGCAATAAATCAACACACAAAACACATTATGGTTTAGCAAAAAAAAAAATATATATATCAGCTCTAAACTCATATTTAATGTGGCTTGGGTTGTATCTTCTTTTATTTCGCATAATTGTATTTATGGTTGGTCCATGTTTGCATGTTAATCCAATAATGCATCCAAAATATTGTAGAGTTTGACTGACGGACAACATTTGACATCAACAACAAAATATATGGTAAGTGTTTTCCTTTCTTATATATAGTGATATTCCAAAGAGGAAAAACAATACTTTAAGCTTTCATCAAAATATGACCACTTCCTTTTTCCCGCTGACATCTCCAGGCCAAATAAATAACCGCCACTTTTCATAATTCAATAAATTCAAGTCCTGCTCTATTTAGATGAATATACTGTTTCACTCAGTAATGTGTCATAATAGAGGTAAGACTTCAGAGTGCTCAACAAAGCGTTTTACAAGTCAGTTGTGCCATTGAAGTTTAAAAATACAGTCCTGATTGAATGAGAATGGCCGTAATTGTAATCAGTATGAACGTACAGTTGAAAATTGTAACTTACATGGAAAGTTCAGACTGAGAAAGAAAGCTGTATTTAGTCTCTTTGCAGGAAGGAATTTGAAGAATAACAACAACGATAGAGTAATCATGATATCTCAGACAACTGACTCATATATGTCTAAGGGAAAGGCCATAAACAGTATTTTTTGTCGGACAAAAAAGCAATACATTTTGCATTAACCACTAGACTGTATATTTCATTATCAAAATTAAAGGCCGCAGGCAGATATGTGCAAAAAAGGCATAATAACAATTTAAATGGGCAGAACATTGTGATTTCTTGTTCTGGTCATTTGAATAATACATAACAGACAATGGGCTGAGAACAAGGCAACAAGTAAATTGCATTACAGATTGCTCACCTCCATTAGCTAAATTAAACCATTTCTGAAGATCTGCCATAAAAGAATGGAAAAGTCAACAGTGCAACCAATTTCAGAACTTTCACTGACATTCAACAACATTTCCAGTGGATGTAACCTACATTTAGATGTACTTTCTATCATTTTTCCTTATACCTTACGTCACCCCTATGAAATTATTATCAAAATATATATTTAAAGGATTTGTTCAAAAGGCACTTTTCACAGTTGAAAGCTTCTCACACCTCAGAAACACAATGACGGTATTCAGTCTCCCATCATGCAGTTGTAATTCTGCACAACTGTCATTTTCAAAGGGGCATCATTTCCCTTCTAGACTATTAATACATATTCAGAGCTCTGTTAGTTCTATTAATGATGAGCAAATTCTTTTGGGGAAATTGGGAAACATATGCACTCTAAATGTGAACTGTTAGATCTCAATAACATATCAAACTTGAGAAGGGTGACATTGTGAAGAAAAGCACAACATAAATAAGATGCAAAAAGATTTGCTTAAAATATTTACAACCTCTCCTGCAAAATGCAACAGGTGCCATTAGATAAAGGCCATCGTGCATGAAGCAGATTTCAATGAATTACCTGAGTGCCACCATTCATTCATTTCTGATCGGTCACATTCAAGTGTGCTAGTTAAAAGAAACCGTTGACTCAAAAATTTGAATTAGCTGAAAATGTACTCACCCTCAGGTCATTCAAGATGTAGATGTAGTTTGTTAAAGATTTATAGAAATGTAGCATTACATCACTTGCTCATTAATGGATCCTCTAGTGAATGGGTGCCGTCAGAATGAGATTCTAAATAGCTGATAAAAATATCACAATAATCCACATGACTCCAGTCAATCAGTTAATGTCCATGTGGGTGAATTTTGATGTGAGAGGACAACAGGAGACACCTTTTCACTGGAGGAAGTGTTATTATGGATTATGGACTTATATTTTGACTATATGCTTTAGAGTTAAATGACCTTAATAATGGATTTGTTTCTTACAAACATGAAGCTTTTGGTTTCACAAGATGTTAACTGATAGACTGGAGTGGTATTGATTACTTGTGGATTATTGTGATGTTTTTATACCTCTCATTCTGACGGCACCCATTCACTGCAGAGGATCCGTCAGTGAGCAAGTAATATGCTAAATTTCTCCAAATCTGTTCTGATGAAGAAAGAAACTAATCTACAAAGATGGAGTGCCTGAGGGTGAGTACTTCTAAGCAAATTTTTTGGGTGAATTATTCCTTAGACATGGCTCCATTTGCCCCTGCTGGCAGAAATGGTAACTACAAAATTAAGCATCTTTAACCAAACAACTCCAGCAACTGACTGCATATGCTGAGAGTGAAGCATTGCTGTTCGTGCATTTCAGCTAAACATTCAGGGGCATGTTCTCCTATAACTCTGTCTGGAACAACACGATGCAGAAACATTAATAATACCCCACAGTCACAACAGTGCTAAGCAGAACATTTCTGTCTGAATGGTAACGCCTGTCATTTTAATGTCGCCAACAGCAATAGCTTTTTGTCTGACATTTCAGGGAAGAGGAAAACAAATCGCAACGCTGAGGATAAGATGTCTCATTTTAGTCCTTTCATAAAAATACACATGCACTGTACACTTACAATGCACTCCATCATTCACTACACGCTTCAAACAGGCTAAAGTGAACACATTTTGATAAACGCAGATAATATCCACAAGATAGGGTAGGGTCTAAAAGTGTGATATATACCGGTAGTTAAAAATCTAATATTTCAAAACTGGATTCAAGACTTTTTGAATTAAAGAAAATAACACAAATTGTATTGTTAGGTGACTACTTTTCAAAAGTTTGGGGTCAGTGTGATTTTGTTTGGCAGTAAAGACTTTTATGTTATGACAGATTTCAAATAAATGCTGATCTTTCATAAAGGTTCAGCTTTCTACAAAAATATGTAGCAGCACAACTGTTTTGATTATAATAATTTTTTCTTGAGCAGCAAATCAAATTATATTTAAAAATATACAGTATTCAAATAGAAAATAAATATTTTAAATTGTAAATATTTCACAAGGGTGTGTATATTCTGACTAATATTATTTACACATCCTACAAATCCCCGAAAGCTTTTTGGACCATCTCAAATCATTCTGGAGAACATGATCATCAGGCTTTCAGAGCTGCTGTCATTGAAGCAAACAACATAATGAAAATAACAGCACTTTCACTCACGGTCTCAGACTTTTAGACTCCACTCTACATCCAGCTCCAGCAACGTCTCAGACAAAAGCCTGTCTCTTTAATCGGAAGAAGCCTCATCAGAGGTTTTGGTGTTGTGCCAAAGCATATAATATCCACTCAGAATAATTACCAGACTCAGGCATATTCTCGACGTGTTTGTAATGCATATAATACCTCAGAGGAAAAGCGCAGCTCTTTGAAAATGTCCCTGTGGCATTCAGTGAAATCTATTCAGATAGACTCAAAGACATCTTTCCAAAACGCTAAACTGAAACGTATGAATGTGTTTGTTACATTAAACAACCTCCTTTGCTTTGTACACCAGATCAAGCTTGACAAACCAAGCAAATCTGCATTTCAAAGACTGGGTTGTTGCATATCTAATTACACGCAGGTAGAAAAAGGGTCAAGGAACCATGGCAACACCTGCTGCAGGCAGACATGCTGTCACCTCCTGAGAAGCACTGCATGCACAAATGCATTAGTTAACCTGAACTCAACAGCAACATCAAGGGAGAGTAAATACACCTTTTATTCAGAAGCTAAACATAAGCAATATGAGGGAAAACAAGAGAGCCACATCGAGAAAATACATGTGCATCCCTAGTCAAAAAATACGGTGTACAGGATTCCCAATGAAACTTCAAGTGTTGATCCTAAAGGAGAAATCCAACAGGAATTATCTGATTCTTAAAGTGCTTTTTGGAATTTAATAGGTTTCTTGCTATTGGACTATGATAGGTGTTAGGAACTTTTTTGTTGGTCCTGATGGGATTTGTTGTTGTTGTTGGACTATAACATATACATTTTGTACAAATGGACTAGAGTTGATCTGGGAAAGCAATGGTCAAAAAAACGAATTAAACTCTTATTTCACTCTGCTACACTAGACGAGGATAACCATACAACTGACATGTTGGGCATAAACGGCTGAAAAGAAATGAACTGCATCTTCTCCTGTTATTCTGGAACAACATGATGCAGAAACATTAATAACATCCCACAGTCACAACACTGCCAGGCAGAAATGTTCTGTTCGATGGGTAACGCCTGTCATTTGAATGTGGCCAGCAGCAGTGGCTTTTTGTCTGAAACATCAGGGATGAAGAGATTATAAACAAAACATGAGCCTGAATATAAGACGTCTCGTTGCAGGCCTTTCAGAATACTTTTGGTGTCCTACAGGGACATTTTATCCAGTTGCAAATCATAATAGGCCTACTGGGAATCATGATTCTGTCAAACACAATCATGATTCTGATCATATTCTCACATACTGTATATGATTCTAAATCATAATACACCTTAACTATTAGTCAGAAAACAAATGTTCTTTCAGTTTACCTTTTATCATAGGCTCTTTTTGTCCTGAACTTCTTTTTGTTTTGCCTCCAGTAGAAATCCTTTAAAACACATCCTTTTTGGTTGGATGCTTGTCAATTGTACGAAACACATCTCCATGAATCCTGTACACAAGCCTTTAGGATTTTGACTAGAGATTATTTGGGAATAGCCTACAATCAATCAGGAAGGTAAGACAATGTTTCATATATACTTCCAGCATGTTTACCTTTTCATTTGTTCTTTTTGCCTAATTGAGAACTTCTTTTTGGTTTGTGCCCTGCTGGAATACTGTAAGAAAATCAGGATCCTCTAGATTCCAAAAATTCCAGTGGGAATCCTGTACACAAACCTTTGGGATTCGGACAAGGGATGAACTGATAATACAATCGTTCACTTCAGTCAAAAAACTAAATTTGCATGTATATTTAATCCTTTTAGTACGTTTACCTTCTCATAGGTTCGTTTTGTAGTTTATGAACAACTGTCGGGTTTGTTCAGAGCGCTGGCTATAACCTCCACTGAATTAAAAAGTACATTAGGCAACAGCTGGTCACCGTAATATAGAAAGAATCGTGTCGATTCCAAGTTCAGCGTACCGAATGCGTGATTGTCACTGCAAAACTGCAACTCGGTTCCTCTTCTTTGCTATTTGCTGCTCGCTTCTCCAGGGAATATGTCCTCGTAGGCAGGTGGCAACTCGATGTGAAGCGGGTATGAAAACGGGTACGTGAGATTAAGCTCCGGATTGGCGGGCGAATAGCCCGGCAGCTCCATGGATGGGTGGCCCCGGCTGTGCACCTCCCCGTCCGCATCGTTTAACGCGTGAAACACCGCCAAGTTGATGTAGGACACCGGCTGGAACTCCGTGACCGCGAAGTCGCGCTCCTCGTTCAGTACGATCCGCGCGCTCCGCCTCTGCGCCCGGCGTCTCCGGCGAAACTGCGCGGATTGGTAACGCTTGATGACCACCAGGTTCATCAGCCCCAGGATGCACTCCAGAGTGTTAAGTATAGTGGAAACCACCAGACCCCGCTGGTACACCTTGAGCCGGTCGCACGCCGGGTTTACATCCACAGAGTCCTGGCAATAGTGCGCGTACTTCCTCTCCACCAAGGACACCGTGTCGCCATCTACCACCGCGCCGGAGAACGCCGTCAGGACCCCCAAAAGAAACACTAAGATCCCAAAGAGGAAGAAATTCGCACACCTGGGATTGCCCCGGCAAAAGACCAGCGCCACCCCAATCAGGACCTGCCCGAGAGTCACCAGGATGCCCGAGTAGAACGCGCCGGCAGCGGTGGCCAGGTGGAAGTGCGCTCGCACACTGGAGCCCAACGCGATGCATTTGAATCCCACGGCCACGGCGCTCACGGCGCACACGAAGAGCAGACTGCTGGAGACGATGGTGCACAGTCCTTTGCCACTCAGCTTCATTATAATCCTCCTCTGCCTCCTTCATCCTCCTTTGTCCTCCTCGTCAGCTCCTCTGGAAGCGCTGTCAGTTGGTGACATGACTTGCCGGAGGTTGCGCTTCGGTTCTAGGATCTCCGACTCGCTCTTATTAATTATGGATAGGCTCCTTCTGCGGAAACGGCCCCCTAAATCCAACCCAGAGGTTGCGGTCACCTTCATGACCCTGTCGCTCCATCCATCCAGTCCCCTAAGGCGATGATGCGCATCCCTCTCGTTTGATGCTGGAGAGGGAAGTGTCCTCCCTCTCTCTCCGTGCGTTCATGCAGCACTGAGACCGAACTTGGGCTGGAGGCTGGAGATCAGGGGAAAGCGATCCGACCCCCTGCTGGTCTCACTTACCAACTACTGAATGTGTCATAGAGGTTCTCGGAGTGTTCTTCGTGATGTAACGCTTTTAAATTGTCCTCTCAGTTTAAATTTAACAAGGATAACAGCACGAAATCTTCAGGCGCTACAGCAAAGTATATTCATGACTGAAGCTCTATATACAGCGGGGTCCAAAACACACAGTGAGACATCACTGAAAACCCAGGATGTTTTTTTCTATTTCAATATCATTTCAATTTAAATGTAATATACCTTAGTGCAATGCATGTCGCTTTAGATACATGTAAAATATAAAACATGTAAATCTAAAAGTTGTGACAAAACGAAGCAGCATTCTCATATCAGGCTGGATATTATATATATATATATTCCTGTTTCTCAGCGTCAGTAAGCCATGGTTTTGTCAAAAGTTTCTCTCTACCCTTTACCTGTCAACTGGTCTTAAAAACAAGCAAACCTGGCACAAAAAGCTATATAAATTCCCAAAAGCATGCTGTTTTTTTTGTTTTTTTTTCTCAATTCAACATTTGCCTCAAAATGATAGAAAAATGTCAAATAAAAACATTTTCAGATTTTTGGACTATATACTGTAGATGTAAATGGGTAGTTAATGCACAAACCAACATCACAATTTTAAAAACGCGCTTGAATATTTATGGACAAGTTTATGTCTCTAGTTCTATCTCTAAATCTCTAGTTATTGTCTCTAAATTTCACAATGGAATTAGTACACTAATCACTGCAGTCTTTTAAGCTCATTAGAGCTGCATGCACAAATATGATAAAATAATCAGAAAAATGCTGTAGTTGAAACAGTTTGAGAAGTTGAGCACATCACACTGCAGTACATGTCAATTTGCTAAAATTGTGGCAACCACCCAATTGGGTACTTCATATGATTGGAAATTACATAAATTATATAAAAATGGTTTTAAGTCAGTTATTTATATATTTTGCTGTAGTGTGTCAGAAGGAAATATCAGTTTACATTCCATTGTAATCCAGTGAGATTTTTGTCTGACAATAGTCAGTGCTCCACACAGAGATATTATCTCATCATCATCTTTCCAGTGAAGAAACAAAACAAACTGAGACAGACTAAATGCAGAAGAACTGTGGACATGTCTCCAAGATGCTTCAAGAGACCTACTTGCAAAGCTACCTGAAAAACTATGCTCGGAGCAGGACCTTTTCGAATGGTTGGGTGGATCTTCAGCGAGTCTCTGCGTCACCTCTAAAAAAAGTGTCTGATGTGCAGATGATTCATCTTTTACGGGCTCTTTAGAGCAGACGTGTCTCACATGCACAACCAAACACATCCTATTTTTGGGAGCGCCTTGTGTGTCGCAGCAAGTGATGCTGAAAGGTGTTTGATGGTAGCAGAATTTCATCTGCACACACCCCAGAGACGGAGGCACAGACGGAAAATTGACTCTTTGTCTCACAAATGAGCATGCTGCACCAAATCCATATGAACACATTCTGCTCTGCTGGCTGCTGAAGTCATGTTCTGCTTTTATATCATATGGAGCAGACAAACTACTATCAGCCAATGTTTTATCTCCTCAAAGCCAAGAATCAGAGCTCTACAAATAAAAAAAAGAACACGTACAGTAGAGGAAAGTTTGGATTTTACAGATAATTGGTTTGCACAAGTTGTTAAAATTGTAAAGCTGCCACTGGTAAAAGAGTGCATTCAACTAGAAAAGACAATGCTGTAGCAAAAGCTAGTTATTCTTAGTCACATAAATTCTTCTGAATATGCATTAAAGAGAAATAGTCTGAGCTAAAAGTTCATAAGGAGTGACGTGAAGTCGAGAAGTGAAATTAGGACTGGCAATTTCAGGACTGGCTGATTCTCTCAAGCCCCCTGCAGAGAGAAGGGCTGTTTCTCAATCCCTGGAGAAACCAGTTTATCACACCAATACATACACATTAAAACAGAGCAGATTATCCCCAAAAGCTCCAATCTGAACCATAGAATCGAACAATTATCTCCGTAATGCTGGTAATCACTGCAATTAGATGCGCTTCAGGGTGAGAGGCGGTCTCGCTTGCATCTCGTGTCCGCACCTCATGCCGAGACAAAACACGACATTCAAGACTACGAAGCATCGTGAAAATGCTCCCGGTGCAATTCCCTAGACACTGCATGTTGATGCTTTTTAAGCTAAAAAAAACACTGCTCTTATAGCAACTGCTTTGTAAACATAGACTTTGGATATTTTTGAATGTTTCTTACACTTTGCTACTGTAGAATGATGTGTTTCTGAGTAGAGCAGAATATTCACTAGGATTTGATTGTGCAAAGTTGCAGTTCCAGACTAGAATGAAGCCAGATTGAATGCGAGTTTGCAGTGTGTTATTGAAACTGCATTAGTAGTTTTAGGTAATATATATTTAATTTAGAAAGTCTTTCAGATGTTTTTTCAAAATATATTATTTTGTGTTCCACAGAAGAACAGAAGTCATACAGGGTTGGAACAACATGAATGGGAGTGAATGATGACAGAATTTTCATTTTCGTGTGAATGAAAATTGAAAATGCACCTTCCCTCAGGCCAAGTTTATTTCTTCATGGAAACAGAAATTGGGCATTACATCACTTGCTCACTATTGGATCCTCTGCAGTGTATGGGCGCCGTCAGAATGAGAGTCCAAACAGCTGACCAGAATAATTAATTAACATCTTGTGAAGTGAAATGCTGAATGCTTTTAAGAAGCAAATCCATAAATGCAGTTACTTCAAACCATCACTTCTTGTCATTATCCATAATAATGCTTTTTCCAGTGAAAAATCCATCCCCTGTTGATCCTATGGCATCAAAATCCACCAACATATTTGTTCAGCACTGTTTTGGGCTTTTTTCTCTTATAAACGGTGATTGATATGTACATGTTTCTCTCCTGATTTAGACAAGACAACTTTTCTACTGGAGAAAGCAATATTATGATTTTAGCCATAAGCAATGTAGTTAAAAACATCTTGATTAAAGAATAATATTTTTTGCAAACATGCAGCATTTCGCTTTACAAGATGTTAATTGGACTCGAGTCGTGTGGATTACATGTGGATTATTGTGATGCTTTTATCAGCTTTTGGACTCTCATTCTGACGGCACCCATTCACTGCAGAGGATCTATTGGTGATCAAATGATGTAATGCTACATTTCTCCAAATCCGTTCTGATGAGGACACAAACTCTTGCATGGCCTGAAAGTGAGTATATTTTCTGAACATTTTTGTATTTGGGTGCTATTTCTTTAACAAACTGATAAATAATAACCAACAGCCTATATGGCCTATAGTGATATCAGCCAAAGCACTTTCAGAGACTTTCAGAAAGATTACGAATACAAACTTCATGTTGACTCACAGCATTTTGCACATGGACATTGAGATGCTGGACACGTCAGCCTTACCTGAACCTGTCCTGGCTCGCTTCTGTACCACAAACATCCCATCAGTAAAGCTTGAAGGGGCTCAAAGTTAAGAACAGTGTCCTGGCTCGCTTCTGTACCACCAACTTCCCATCAGTAAAGCTTCAAGGGGCTGAAAGTTAAGAACAGTGTTGTGTACAGAGTACTCTTCAAGGTTTTGGAAATGTTGTCAGCCATATCAAAAAAATATGTTTCTGCTTCTTAGCAGTAAGCAAGCCTTGGCTTCGACAAGAAGTTTCTTTTTCCAACTTTGTCTGCAAGCTGGTCCAAAAAAAAACAAGTAAACCGGCGTCATACAGGTAGTTTCAGAATTTCTAACTTTTGTTTTCATGTTAAACATCAACTCTTAAAGACTGCCAGACTGACAAATATAACCCAAGGCCAAACAAATCAGCAAAAGACATTTAAATACGATACATCTTCAAAAGAAGCCAAGAACCAAGTTGCTACCACAAACAGCCTACAGCTAATTAACTATATTACTTTGCAGAAAAACTGGATGTTCAGATTATTAATAATAATAAAAGCACTTATCAATTCTCAAATAAGTGCTTACAGAATTAGTTCACCCTCATTTAGTTTCAAATGCAATTACAATTAAATGAAACTGAGACTTTCAAGCTTTAAAATGGATGCAACAACATCACAAAGCACCACAAAAGCATATGGGCTAAAAAAACACATGGGCTATTTTTATCTGAATACTGCTTATGTCTTCTTTAAGCTGAAACACTTCAGTCCCCATTTATTATAATTGCATGGGAAAGACTGAGCAGATCAATTCTGCGTAAAGTGTATACTTCTCTGTCAAGAGCAGATCTTGGCGTTGTCTGTTCTCCGGCGCAAACGCTCATTGGCACATGGCAGCACCGGCAGATCTAAGAAATCCCAGGAGAAACAAACAGGAATCCGGAGACACAGAAGTGCCAAATAACTTTACAACAACAGCGCTCTTGCTATTCAAAACAAGGATGAGCATCACGCACTCATCTGGAACAGGACACAAACTGGAAGCAAGCCTTAAAAGCAGAATTAAATGAAAAAGACTTCAGTGTCTGGTGGCATGAACACATCAGATGTTTTAGACATTTTTAGGGTATGGAATGTAGTACAGAAATATAAAATATAACAAATTCAAGTTGATACGTGGGTGCAGTTTGCTAAAAGAAAATAATGCTATAATGCTAAGGTATTGTAAGGATACTGCAACACTGTGAAGAATGATTTTTTCAGAGTTGTAAAGAAATGGTATTTGAGTATGTTTTACAAGAAAATAAAATGCTCTTTCATGCTTTCTACTTGAACATTTTAGTTAATTCAATGTTTTTATAATTATTTGTGAAGTTTACTAGCAATAGTGAAAATTGTTTTGAGGTTAATACTACACCAAATATTTTTTCAATGTGACAGCTAAAATATTTAGAGTGGTTTTTACATTACATTTAATTATTTAGCAGACAATTTAATCCTAAGTAACTTTCAAATGAGGATCAATTTATCACACAAGAGCCAAAATACTCGGTTTGCAAATGCTATTGTCTCATTTCTTATAAAGAGACTTTAAGGTAACTTTTTCTGTTTATTCAGAAAATCATTATGTACTGGTGCATTTAAAAATTACAAGCCAAAACAATGATCTGAAGAACCTAAAATGTAATATCAAGAATCATTTAATGTACAAACACATAAAACCAACTATCTACTTCTGTAACTGCAACTTTTTATAATGTTGCTATGCAATTGCAAGGATGTTTTGATTGGTTTCTAGATGCTGGTCACTTTTCTGATTACATAGTAAAATAACAAAAACTTAATTTTAAGGAATTATTTATATCTGGAGCACAAAGATACATGCCAACATTTAATTTTTAGTGTTTAAGGGTAGGATTGCAAAGGGAAAGGGAAAAGTTTCTGAAAATCCTGAATGTTTCCAAAAATTCATGGAAAGTTTCCAAAATGTTTCTCCTTTTTAAACCCTAGTCAGGGGCTTGTTCAAACCAATTACCCAAAGCAATAATAATAGTTTTGCTTGACTTAGCTAACACAACTAATTAAAGACCTAATCTTGTTTCCCTCGTTTTTCAACATGTCTCATCTCAAGTAATGATGTGCAGTTTATCTTTGTTATTAACAAATTCACTCTTTCAATAAGAGCAGCAACTACTCCTTCCTTCCATGACACACACTCATTGGATTTGACAGCGCCAAGTCAACCAGAAGGTCAAGCCACAATGAAAGCGAATGTATTTTATAATGATTAACTGCTTGAACTAATTATATTACAGCGACATGTGACAGAGCTCACACAGTAGGAAGAGAAGAGACAACTTGACTTCCATATTAAACACGAATCAGAGATATCATATTCTGAATGCAAGACTACAACTCTCCTCCAGTCTACTATAGTAGCACCAAACAGAAATAATGACTGTTTTCAAACACCCAGGAACCAGACAAATCCTCCCACCAAAAACTCATGCCATTGTTTGAGTCAATGTTGCCATGTCAGACAGCTCATACTCATAAGAGATTTCAACTCCATTTGAAGCAACTAGTGGAACAGATGTTTTAGTGAAGTTTTTGGTGTAAATACAAATATGCAGTTAGTTCGGTTTCTCCATAAGATCTAAAATTGTATAGGACACAAATGTAAAGAGTGAAAAAAGAAAAGAAAAAAGGAACTCACCACCAGTCTTCAAAATGTAAAGGGGTCATATGATGCTTTTTAAAAGATTGTCAGCATGCTTTAAGTTTCAAAGTTATTTGAAGTTATTTTTTCAAATACTGTACATTATTGTAGGTCCTCTATGCCCCGCCTCTTTCAGGAGCATACTATTGTGGCTTTGTTTTCTACAAAGCCCCTCCTTCTGACAAGCACAGACTGCTCTGATTGGCCAACTGACCCAGAGCATTGTGATTGGCCGAACACCACAAGCCTCGTCGGAAATGTAACGCCCTTTCCATAATCAGCTTCAGCTTTTCAGCTTCAGCTAACTGTAAAGACAGTTAATAATGTCCTTAGTTTTACCATCGATTCAATAGCAAATAGTGCTATACTTAAACTTTCTTCAATGGCAATAACTCATTCCTGTATATGTGTTGTTTTGTGTAGTATTGTAACGTAGCTTAGCAAATGAAGCAAATTAGCAAATTAAACCACTGTTTAATTTATAAAGAATGGTGTCTTGTGCTGTGTGATTTTCAAATTTGAAACTATTTGCCAAAGATTGTATTGCCTAGCTCAAAATTTGATAAAGTACTATTTTGTTTGTTTTATCGTTGACCACGAAGTAAGATAAAAAAAATTGTTAAAGATTGATACTGATTTTAACGGTCACTGGACGAGTCGTTAATAAGGTATATATTATACGTTTTGGATTAATATCAATTAAATCAAATCAATATCGAATCTTTAATAAATGATTCCTCAAGAGCTGAAATAATAGATCAAATTTATTACATTGAAGAACCTAAAACATAAGAACTTTTTAATGTCCAAACAACAAATACAGTAAAACCAATACAAGAACACTATATATGCACAAAGTTGTGATTTTAAATGCATTTGAAAGAAAATGACCCAAAAAAGAAAATTAAAAACCAACCCAAAATGAAAGCCAACCCAATAACCTTATATACACACACACACAAAATGGTTATCTTAAGGCATAGTCCACCCACACACGGAAATTACTCACCCTCTTGTGGTTCCAAATCATTATGACTTTTGTTCTGTAGAACATGAAGGAAGATATGTTGAAGAACAATGGGAAACAAACATCATTGGAGCCATTGTATGGACAAAAACATTTATCAAAATATCTTTATGTATACTATCAAAAGAAGAGACATTTTAAGTAAAAATTTTCTATTTCTTCAGAAAACCGTCAGGCACTAGAGCATTCAAACATTAGAAACACTGATCTGAAGAAACTAAAATGTAACAAAGAACATTTTAAAGTCGAAACACACACGAAACCAACCCAAGAACCCCATTTACACATACTATTGTGATCTTAAAGAGATAGTCTACCAACAATAAACAAATACTCATCCTCATGTGGTTCCAAACATGTATGTAATTGACATGACATGTTTCTTCTGCAGAACACAAAATAGGATATTTTGATGAATGTTGAGAATCAAACAACACTGGAGTCCATTTGACTTCCAATTGTACGGACAAATAACTGAGACATTTTTCAAAATATCTTCTTTGAGGTTCTTTGCATTTCTTGAGGAAACCATCATACTGGTGCATTAAAAGAAAGAAAGCACTATATATAGAGAAAAATATATGTATAATAGTATTTTTAAAAGGCATAGTCCACCCCAAAATTAAAACTCTCTTAATACCCTCATGGGTTTCAAACCATTATCACTGACTTTCTTCTGCAAAAAAAGAGATATAGATATTTTGAAGAACACCGAATCTATTTGAGTTCCATTGCATTGAAAACATTTCTTACCTTCTTTACTGTTTCACAAAAGAAAGTAAGACAGTTTTAGAACGAGGTGAAGATGAGTAAATATAGACAGATTTTACATTTTTTGGCTTTAAGATGCAAGTGTACCATAATAGCCCCGACTTACATTCAAAATTACTCCACAAACGTTCACGACAGACCAACAAGAATGTGGCCTGCATCCTCCCATTTCAAACTGCTGTTGATCTCTGTCTCAGATGAGTTGGGATTTATGTTTTATTAGTATGCTCTCCCTGAGCTCGACAACAGATAAAGGTGTACCTGCTCACCAACAGCTGCATTTGATGCTTGAGATCTCATTCATGCACACACACACACATGGCTTTATGACAAACGCCTTGTGAAGCAACTTTTACCCCAGTGTCGCCTAGCAACCATCATCTCCATTAAGTTTAGCATAAAGAGGACAAATAAAAATCATGTAGTTGCTTGGCTTGCTTAGCACAAACATTATGAAGTGAGAAAAATGGGGAGAAAAGGTATTTAATTTGCCTTGGCGCACACCTGTGAGGCAGCAGGGCAGGTGATGCGCTGTCTGACCTCTGGCGTCGCTGTATGTGTCGGGGAATAGTAGGTCTTGGCACAGGCTGCAATTAATAATGGATGAATGTTATTTACACGCAAAACAGCACAAGGCATTTCCTCCAGACCTCCTTTAATGAGTTTCTGCCTCATTTAGGATCATGTTCCTGGCGTTTCTCGCAGGAACTCTTTAAAGTTGGCTGAGATGTCTCGCTTTCTGTGGTTCTCCATTCAGATGGCTTCTGTTCTGCTGCAGTCTATTGCCGGATGGAAAGGTTATGAAACAGACCATGAAATTCAGCAGCACATGTTGTCACCTCACACAAATGACTGTAAAATCCTGTCATGGCATACTTGCAAATTGAGGATTTACAGTAGAATTGGTATTTGAACCAATGGGGTCTGAAGAGAGATGATTAATGTGGATTTGTACTTCATTAAAGCTTTGTGCCCCTGCGGTCCCGTGTCAGGTTCTGATAAAGGCCGTGTGGGACTCACGAGGGTGATGTATTTTATCTCATTCCATCCAGCCTTGTTCAACCAAGGTTTTCATCCACTGTAATGGATGCCTTTTTATCTGAATCTGACAAATGACACTATGTCTGCTGGAGTGGTTGGGAAGCTACAATCTGTTCATTTTTATGCTCAACTATAAAAGCCATGGGGTGTGTTTAAATGACATACTGCATGCTCTTCTTTGAAAGAAAGTATGGATGGAATACTAAATGTCTAGGCCTATAACCTACAGTCCAAGTGCACTGTGTTGAGCACAAAAAATATATTTTGAAGAAGGTGGGTTACCAGACAGTTTCTGGTCCCCATTGACTTTTTCCATACTACGGAAGTCAATGGGGACCATCAACTGTTTGGTTATGCACATTCTACAGCTTCTTTTATGTTAACAGAATAAATAAATTCATAAAGGTTTGGAACAACTTGAGGGTGAGTATAATGACAGAATTCTCATTTTCATTTTTAGGTGAAAAGTTGTGGTTACATTTGCTGTTGTTCTATACATTTTCGCAGTTGGATTCTAGTTATTTTAATAGGAATCCACATAACTGGGAATTTAGTATGCAGGACATTTTTTCTCACACAGATTTCAAGTTGACTTCTTTATGAGCTGGGTGTCGTACATTGCTAATAGACCTTAATCAATTTAGATGACATACTGAATTTAACATGCTTGACTGTGAGGGACAGACTTATAGGACCTCATTTATAAAGTGTGCGTACGCACATATTTGATCAGAGTGTGCATATGCTTAAATCCACGCCCACGCTCATATTTGTAATATGAATTTGGACGATGACTGGTCATCTTTTATATGTTAATGATATTGATAAGGAGTTATTTAGAGAGCTGAAACCATTCAGTTGCGCACAAGTTCAAGACTATTCGCGATTCATAGATTTCACATCTTAAAGAGAGGCGTACGTGCATTTCCTGTGCGTACGTTCAATCTATTAATCACACGTAAGCATATTTGAGAGATGAGCGTAACATCAAATTTAGGATGGTTTCTGCACAACATTTTATAAATGAGACCCATAGTCTTTACAATGGCACACACTTATTAAAGGTCCCATATCATGTACAGTATCTCACAGAAGTGAGTACACCCCTCACATTTTTGTAAATATGTTATTATATCTTTTCATGTGACAACACTGAAGAAATGACACTTTGATACGATGTAAAATAGTGAGTGTACAGCTTGTATAACAGTGTAAATTTGCTGTCCCCTCAAAATAACTCAACACACAGCCATTAATATCTAAACCTAAACACAGCCATTAATATCTAAACAACATACTGACAATACAAATGTATAGCCTGAATGCACTGTAAGTCGCTTTGGATAAAAGCGTCTGCTAAATGCATAAATGTAAATGTAAACCGCTGGCCACAAAAGAGAGTACCCCCCTAAGTGAAAATGTCCAAATTGGGCCCAATCAGCCATTTTCTCTCCCCGGTGTCATGTGACTCGTTAAGTGTTACAAGGTCTCAGGTGTGAATGGGGAGCGGTTCTCACTTTCTCACTCTCTCATACTGGTCACTGGAAGTTCAACATGGCACCTCATGGCAAAGAACTCTCTGAAGATCTGAAAAAAAAAAGATAATTGGTGCTCTACATAAAGATGGCGTAGGCCATAAGAAGATTGTCAAGACCCTGAAACTGAGCTGCAGCACAGTGGCCAAGACCATACAGCGGTTTAACAGGACAGGTTCCACTCATAACAGGCCTCACCATGGTCGACCAAAGAAGTTGAGTGCACATGCTCAGCGTCATATCCAGAGGTTGTGTTTGGGAAATAGACGTATAAGTGCTGCCAGCATTGCTGCAGAGGTTGAAGGGGTGGGGGGGTCAGCCTGTCAGTGCTCAGACCATACGCCGCACACTGCATCAAATTGGTCTGCATGGCTGTCGTCCCAGAAGGAAGCCTCTTCTAAAGATGATGCACAAGAAAGCACTCAAACAGTTTGCTGAAGACAAGCAGACTAATGACATGGATTACTGGAACCATGTCCTGTGGTCTGATGAGACTAAGATAAACTTATTTGATTCAGATGGTGTCAAGCGTGTGTGGCAGCAAACCGGTTAGGAGTACAAAGACAAGTGTGTCTTGCCTACAGTCACGAGTGCTGCATGAATGCTGCCGGCACTGGGGAGCTACAGTTCATTGAGGGAACCATGAATGCCAACATGTACTGTGACATACTGAAGCAGAGCATGATCCCCTCCCTTCGGAGACTGGGCCGCAGGGCAGTATTCCAACATGATAATGACCACTGCCTTGCTAAAGAAGCTGAGGGTAAAGGTGATGGACTGGCCAAGCATGTCTCCAGACCTAAACACTATTGAGCATCTACTGTGGGGCATCCTCAAACAGAAGGTGGAGGAGCGCAAGGTCTCTAACATCCACCAGCTCCGTGATTTCGTCATGGAGGAGTGGAAGAGGACTCCAGTGGCAACCTGTGAAGCTCTGGTGAACTCGATGCCCAAGAGGGTCAAGGCAGTGCTGGAAAATAATGGTGGCCGCACGAAATATTGACACTTTGGGCCCAATTTGGACATTTTCACTTAGGGGTGTACTCACTTTTGTGGCAAGCGGTTTAGACATTAATGGCTGTCTGTTGATTATTTTGAGGGGAAAGCAAATTTACACTGCTATACAAGCTGTACACTCACTACTTTACATTGTAGCAAAGTGTCATTTCTTAAGTGTTGTCACATGAAAAGATATAATCAAATATTTACAAAAATGTGAGGGGTGTACTCACTTCTGTGAGATACTGTAATTCACTTTTATAAATGTTGCATTAAGTTTTTGTCTACTCAAAGTTTTTATTTATTTTAATTTGCTTATTTATTGGCAGAAATAAATTTCGACAGTTGAACAATCGGTATGCTGTTAAACAATAGTACAAACTGTACTTCTATCTTCACATTTCCATCAGAAATTAAATATGGTGCTACCCTGAGTAAGGACTATTTTGGACATTTTTGTCTGCAAAATTTCACCCAAATCTCATTAACGTGGCTGTACCTTTATGAAGAAACTAAATAAATAGAGCGACGCCACTAAGTTAACTTGCATCGCGTGACAATATTTTCACCAGCATTCTTTTACAATAACAAGCTTGTTTTCCCAACAAATCGTGATGTAGACTTTATTTTAAATGTCTCAACTGAGACAATAGCAAAATGGACTCACCAAAACTGTCCTTTGTCTCTCTTATGCTGGGTCTAGGCCTAGTCCGATCAGTTCAAATGAATTGGTTTGGCTCTGCTCCGACTATAATATATCACTGAATAGCTATTTTTTGTAGCTAACTACCTGTTCAAACAGTAGTTGCATTACGTCCCACAATGCAATGCTCCCAACCTGACATTTCTAGTGTGGTGTATGAACTGATAGCGATATAATGTTACATTTTCGGTTCATTTCACCAACTATCTCTTTCAGGTCAACTGAGTATCAAACTATTTTAAAAATAACCTTGTTTTTGAAGTTAGCTAAACTGCAACCATGTTAATAGCTGTCCTAAACATGCAAGGTAATAAGGTCAAATGACAACAAAGCAGCATACAAATGTTTGAAAACTTTGTTGTTGCATAGTTTCACATAGTGTAAAAAATATTTGCTTGTATTCCATTCTGAGCACAGTACTAAAAGTAAACAAGAAAAGAATGAACTTATAGTTTATTTAAAAAGACGGTTCTGATGTGATCACAGCCCTTAAAAAATAAATAAAACAGAATAAAAAAGGACAGAACAACATCTACACCTTTAAAGTGACCAGACAGTCCTAGGAGCCAAATATCTCAGTAGCCCACAAGCCGGTCACTGTCACAGGGGTAATAGCCATCACCGTCACTTGCCTCTGACATCTTGTCGAACACCAAAAATCATCCAGCTGCATCTAAACCTCGTTCCTTTCAAGTTTGCCTGAGTGAAGATTCAGCAACGTTCAAAGGAGAGTTACCTTTCGGTGAGCTCCCATCCTGGGCTCTTTCTGCTCTGTATTCCGCAGCTCTCTCTGCGTGATTTGGAAGGCATTGCTTTCTTCTTGAGGACGGTCGATGTCCAGAGCCTGTCTGCATCTGGAAATAAGATACAATCCTCTTTTCTCACACTATAGTGCATCTCAATTAACCTCCAGAGCTCTGGTCTTAGCACACTCACTTACAAGAGCCGACTTGACTGCTCTTTTATTTTCTGGAATTTGCAGTGAAAATATTTTGGCAGCATTTTCTGTGTAGAAATGTCAATACAAATCTGATTTGTGCTTAAACTAACCCCCAACAGAGCACTTCTGAAATATTAACATCTAAATCAGGCAATGAGTGAGCAGAGTAAACACATCAAATCAATGACTAAATTGGAATCAAGTCTTGGAATCAAAAATTGTTTGATATTTTATTAAAAAGCTCTTTAAAGTTACATTTAAGCCGAAAATTATTACTACTAGCATCATAAAAAGAAACTGCACCCCAACAATTGTCCAATCTCAAATTTAAAGGGATAGTTCACCCAAAAATGTAATTAATGTAAAACGAAAGATTCTGTCATTAATTACTCACCCTCATGTCATTCCAAATCCGAAAGACCTTCGTTTATATTCAGAGCACAAATTAAGATATTTTTGATTAAGTCCACAATATTTTTCTGTCCCTGCATGGACAGTAATGCAGCTACCACATTCATGGCCCCAAAAGGTAGTAAGGACGTTATTAAAATTGTTCAATCTTCATTTTATGACGCTTCGAGAATACTTTTTGTACACAACGAAAACAAAAATAATGACTTTAATCAGGTTGAGAAACTGGGAACATGGACTATTTTATCGATATTCTTGCTACCTGTCTGGGCCTTGAATGTGGTAGTTCTGTTGCTATGCAAAAAAAATATGAATGACATAATGTGTGTAATTAACAATTATAATTTTTGGGTGAACTATTCCTTTAAGCACCAATTTAGTTCAGTCAAACATTAATTGTATTAGCTACAAGCGTTCATAAAAGGCCATGCAACTAACAATCTGCCTGTTTCTGGAAATTATTCCAATTCCAATTTTATTTTCAGGGTATGCAACATGTAGTAATACTAAAGTTTTATTTCAAGAAAGGTTTGTTGCTTCGTGGGAACTGATTTGGAGAAATTTAGCATCACTTGCTCACCAATAGATCCTCCGCAGTGAATGGGTGCCGTCAGAATGAAAGTCCAAACAGTTTATAAAAACAGCACAATAATTCACAAGCAATCCACACAACTCCAGTCCATTAATTAATGTCTTCTGAAGTGAAAAGCTATTTGTTTTAAAGAAACAAATTCATCATGAATGCATTTTAATTTTAAACTGAGTCCATTATCCAAAAAAATTATTCCTCTTTAATCAGCTGTTTGAACTTTCATTCTGACACAATTCGCAATTCTGACTTTGTTCTCTTTCTGTGATGTGCTCAATACTGTAATGTTCTAATGCTACAGCAGGAAGGTCTCATTGCCAAGGCACTGCACCATAAGCACTTCAGATCCTGCCACAGGGCTCTTCATCAGATGAGTGCCCTTGAACGAGGATCATTACCCCCTTGTACTTTAGGGACTGTCTTGCTTTGACCCTAGTCTCTGCCCGCAGATGTCTGCTGAAGTACGGCCTGTGCTTAGTAACAAAAAAAAAGACTCATAATAGCAAACAGTAGCTTAAGTTAATGAAGCAGAAATATCCTTCACTGGAAGCTATAGAGGACAGACTTTCTCATACGTGTACCACCCTGACAGAAAAGTAAAGCGCTATTAGAAGCCTGTTTCTGCCACAGAATAAAACATTACCCCCCCAAAAAAAATAAGTGAGATTTGGAAAATATCAAAATATCCAATGTGGAAACGGGCTTAAATAATAAGCTGCTCTTAACGTGTTTAAATGTAGAACAAACTAAAAACGTTTTTTTATTATTATAAAATATATTTTAGAATTATCAGATTTTTGCCCGGCCTTGATGTGAAAAACAGACAATTAGTGTTTAGGTGCAAAATTCTAGGTTCTATAACACAGGCTAAATCATAAAGGCATCAAATCACTATCAGTGTACCATTATAAAATGTTAATACATTGAGCAAAAATAACTAATTTGTCCATTAACCCTGGTTTTGCTTTGCATGTAGGCTCATTAATGTTCTATGAGCACATTTAACTGCATGCAAGCTGATTTGGCTAAACTTTGCAACTTTTCCTTGATAAAATCACTGTTTAAGGCATTTACTTGACATAAGTTAAAAAATATATATTTTAAAATAAGTCTATTTATGCTTACCAAGGCTGCATTTATTAGATAAAAAAACGCAATAAAAACTAATAGTGTAAAATATTGTTACAATTCATTTATTCTATGTGAATATATGTTTTACTCCTGTGATGCAAAGCTGAATTTTCAGCAGCATTACTCTAGTCTTTAGGCCGCGTGTTTACCAAAGCGTTTTTTCCCCGAGACTGGCATATTTTTTTCAAACGCCAGGAGCGTGCCGAGCGCTGGGCATCTTTTTCGCGCAGAACGTTTTTTTCTCGGCGCCGAGAGTTGAAGAATGCTCAACTTTGGATAAAACGCTACGCTCATCACGGTCACTTTCTAGTCAGCGAACCAATCAGAGTGGAGGAGGGGCGGGACTACTGACTGTACCACGGCCGAACAACAATGGAGAAGTTAATATTGTTTGTCTCAGAGTATTTATTTTCTTCACTAGATCAAATTGCCGGACTACCTTAATAATGTTATGAAAAATAATGCTTGGAGAAACATTTATTTTGCGACGCGTCTCCCATGTTTCAAATCATAGCAACCACAGCATCCGCTGCGCTCTCGAGCGCTCACAGCTGAGCGTTTTCAGCTGGCTAAAACACTTTGGTGGACACGAGGCCTGTCACATCCATCAAAATCATTCTGCGATGCTGATTTGCTGCTCTAGAAACATTTGTGTTGCTTAAGATCTTTGTTGAAACTGATATTTTTTTCCAAGATTCTCTGTTTAAAAGAACAGCATTTATTTGAAATAAAATCTTTTGTAACATTATCATCTTTACTTTTAATCAATTTAATGCTGACTAAAAGTATAATTAACTTTGTAACAGTAGTGTAAATACAAAAGTAAATTGTTATTATATATAGCATTGAAATCTGAAACCTGCCTATAAATCAAACTCTTTAGACAACACTTGACAACAGTATTCTAGTAACAAGTCACTTTCAGATCCCATTTCAACCAGGAAAGACAAAGAAAATAGTCAACCAGCTTCAGCATTGTCCATTATTATTTCAGAACATACACAAAAGCTTGTACAGTCACATTCGGAGCAGAGTTTGGTAACACAGACCAGAAGATGCTTTGGCAAGAAAGGTTTCTGACTACACCTGAAGCATGTCGGCAATGTATTCGCTTTGATAAATGACATATTTAACCTCTGAAAAGTTAGATGGTTGTCTAAAACATAAGTATGACTGAAGAAACATAAGTAATCACACATTAGCCAAACTCCCACAGTCCATTTCATTCACTGTACAGTTCACTCTGAGCGCGTTTAAGCATATGGCTACTTGGAGTTTTACACCGTTCTTTGACTTACAAGTGCTGCTGTTAAAGCCTGCACACGCAAGCACTCACACAAAGATAAAGAGGATATCAAGTCTCAGAATTTCTCTGTCTAAGCATGTGTCCAGGCCTGTGTTTCTCCTCAAGGGTCACTGGCCTCCGTGTCGGGCTGCTGGGACGAGGGTGGAGGTGGCGGGTCAGTGGAGGAGGAAACGGGGTCACCTGAGCCATACGTGTTCTGTAGAGAACGGGACACGTAATTCCAGTATTCCCTTCTAATAGTGTCCTTTTCCTCGGCCAGGAGCTTACAAAGCTAAAAAAAACAAAGAGGTGTAAAAGAGTGAGAAAAACCAAGGCTCTTTTTATTGATGGAGATAGCAGAGGGGAGACATGGAAATGCATTCTGACGAGAACCAAAAACAATTTGAGTTGTATGGTAAACTCCAAGACATTGAGTGAACACTGTACATATTTCAGACAGTGTAAAACAACAGGGTAGAAGAAGTCTAAATGCAGCTCTGACATTTTCCCATGTAATGAGCGTCTGCGTACAGCAGTGAGACGGCCGGCTCCCTCTGAGCAGCAGTAAAAGCCAGTTCAGACATTATGAAAGGAAATCTGCTGGTTACGCTCATCAATATTCTGCACTTCACAGCCTTACTAAAAGGTCAGCGGTCGGAGTTCTCCAGCTCGACCTGCTGAGGAATTCTCTAGAAGCATGGGAGAAACACGAGCAGAATCCTTTCTAGAATTGTAAGGGTTCCACTGTAGAAATATTTGAAATGATTTAGAACATCTCAGAACTGTTCTAGAACCATTTTGTGAGGCTTGCACTGTAGAACCATTCTAGAACCATGTGATGTTACACAGAAGAACCATTCTAGAACGGTTGTGCGGTTTCCATTGAAGAAATCATTAGAAATATTCTAGAACTCTGTGAGGTTTCCACAGTAGAAGCCCTTAAAACCATTTTCAGGGTTTCTTGCCCCTTTTAAAAACCAAGAAAAGAACATTTGGAGGTAAATAAAAGGGAAAACAAAACGCTAGCATGGTTTCGTAATGTAAGTGTCTAGGGAACAGACAATGAGTTACATTATAAACACTTCAAAGTTTGAAAATACAACGAAGCTCATTACTTTTTTAATTAATTTGACAAAAGAATACAGCAGCTCAAGGCTTGAATAGCTCTGTTCACAAACACTACAATATAGAAATAATTTTCACTTTATGTACCTTCTGACCACACTGCACACAAGTGATGTTCGTGTTCCAGTGCACATGTCTAAAGATTCTTAAATCAACACACATTTACTTGAGAAGCAGAATGACAGAAGTAGAAACTGAGCAAAAGAAATGCGATTATAATTAAAACAAGAACAAATATCTGCCAATGGGCACAAAAACAAATCTATTTAATTCAAAGGGAAAGACATTTCTGACCTCATTGGCAGACATTTGTTCTTTTTAAGCATAAACTCACTTCATTTTGTAAAATATTTCAATACATTTTACATCTGTATCTTAAGTAATTATATCTTGATTTATGGATGTTTGGATATTTGTATTGCAAAACCCATTACAAGGAAACACATTCGTTCTAGAAGTATGTGAGGGTTCCATATTACAAGCCCTCAGAAACATTCTAGAACCACGAGGGTTACATCAAATATCATCATTATATCACCAAGTATCTTTTATAATTATTCTATAATTGATGTGAGCGTTCGAGAACCATTTGAGGGTTACAATACATATTTGTTCTCCATGTGAGAGCTACAATGTCCAATAGAATTATGTAAATTCCATTTCTCTACAACTGAGAACTTTAGCATAGATTCTGTACTGAAACTGAGGGTTAGAACTTACAAAATAAAGTTGGTTCATTTTCAGATGTGTAGATTGCTTTTTCTGAAACAGGGACTTCAACTGAATTGTATTTTTGGTTATACATACATACAGCAGGGAACCAATTATGTGTGCATATACATATATCGATAAATACATATATTTATTAGACTGGGAATTAAGGCTTCATACTTTCACCTGTTTTGGAGAACAGCAATTACACAACACTTTAGGATAAAGAGTTTTTTATATATATATTAATGCTGTGATAACTAATGTGCTCACCCACATAATCAGACACTGCCAGGCATTTCCCATTATGAATTAGGATACAGTTTGGTTCATCGATCTCAGATTGTTTTGGTGTGAATGTCGTGTTTAAATATACCTAAATCAACCAAACTAAGATGGGAAACGGCACCAGGTTATGACAAACACTCTGTGACGAGTGGGGCGGGGCCGAGAGCCGTGGGAACGGAGCGAGGCCAGTGGAGTAATTGGTAATGAATGACACCTGCACCACTCACCGGTCTCGAGTCCCATGGAGGAGCTTCGGAAGGGTTAAATGAGGAGTGACAACAGTGGAAGACGAGAGAGGACCAGGCCTGAATTTTAGTTTGTGTTTTGTGTGCGGCAGTCGTCCGTGAGGGGCTGCCGCTTTTCATTTGTGTTTGTTTTTATTATTATTAAATGTGTTAAATGTTCGCCGGTTCCCGCCTCCTTCTTCCCATATTTATCATCTTCGTTACACACTCCAAACGAGCCAGGTGTGAAAACATCCTTCGAGATTACAATCAGGTCTAGAACTCTGCAACTCGCTGAATCCCATCCACCCCACATTACTATAAAGTTTTTTTCTTTTGTCTTGGCACAAAACTATTAATTTCATACACATTTCGTGTGCTTTCATATTCCTCATCTCATGTGTGCGAAAGGTTGAAAGGTTGACGCGGTGTTTTAACACATACACATGCACGTGGCCTCAATTTCAAAACAGAAAATCATTTTCAACTCCATCATCATCGCGGCACAGGATGAGAAACTCACAGCAGAGAAATCTCATTAACCTCAACACAGACACAACATCCCCACGTTTGCGGAGGAAAACACAAGGCCTGTCACGGAGAAATACTCAAGAGGCGAATAATACTTTCTCTGTCCCGATTTTCCTTCCTTTATGATGGAGACGAGCTCTTTGACGTGCAGAGGCACCCAGGTTACGTTTTATATTCATTTTGCTTATTGGTATGGGACCACAGATCAATTATTAATTAACAAAGTTGTGTTGAGTTAATATTTAAAGACAAGCACTTTCAGCTAAAGAGAATTCCAAAATCTCTAATTACCTTAATCACTGGATGTGGATGATGTCTATTTTTGTTCAATCAAACCACCAAACTGTGAAATATTCAACAGATTCTATGAAATATAGATATCTGTGAGTGAACCTACATGCTAAAAGAGATTAATCAATCACTACACCAAATAATTAAACCACATTCTTTATGAGAACACTTTATATGTGATATGGTCTAATTAAATATTTATGATTAAAAAATAAAATAATAATACTCCCAGCGTTTGCTAGTGTTATCCATAATAAAATGCTCATAACAGAGTTTCGTTCTTACAGTAATGTTGCAGATTATGTACGTTTTGTGAAGTTTTACAACAGCAGTTATGCTTCATTAATACGCTTTGTTGATTAATCAATTATTTAAATCCCAATACTGTTATTTACCTTAAAGGCAGCTATTTATAGCAGTTATTCACACAAAACTGAAACTTCCAGTGACTATGTTTACATGCACATTAATATCAGTATTTGATGCATGACGTAAATTTATTAACACAACTGCCATATGACTGTATACGGGTGAGTAGCAGAGGAAAAGTGTGCATAGTTTACTTGTATCTTTCTCCGGCAAAAAAGCTTACAGGAATAGATCATCTAAAAATTATAATTTGCTGATCATTTCCTGGCCAGATGTAGATGGGTTTGTTTCTTCATCAGAGAAATGTAGCATTATATCTCTTGCTCACCAATAGATCCTCTGCAGTGAATGGGTGCCGTCAGAATGAGAGTCCAAACAGCTGACAAAAACATCACAATAATACACAGGTGATCCACACCACTCCATCACTAAATGTATTGAGAAGTGAAAAGCAGCACGTTTGTAAAAAAACAAATCCACCATAGCAATGATTTAACTTAAAACCGACACCTCAAGCCATAAAAATACAAGTCCATAAACCATAATTACATGTCATGCAGTGAAAAAGTCTATACCTTGTTGTCCTCTTACATCAAAATCACTTGTAAACGGTGCTTGATCTGTGCATACTTCTCTTTCTGATTCAGACTTTTTCACTGGAGGAAGCAATATTTTGGATAGAGGTATTTTAGCCCAATGCAAAGTTATGTTAAAAATGTCTATATTATGGATTTGTTTCTTACAAACACTCAGATTTTTGATTCACAAGATGTTAATTGATGGACTGAAGTCATGTGGATTATTGTCAAGTTTTTATCAGCTGTTTGGACTCTCATTCTGACGGCACCCATTCACTGCAAAGGATCTACTGGTGAGCAAGTGATGTAATGTTACATTTCTCCAAATCTGTTCTGATGAAGAAACAAACTCATCTACATCTCGGATGGCCTGAGAGTGAGTAAAGCACATTTTCCTTTTTAGCTGAACTATTTCTTCAATATATATCTTAATCTGAAAATGATATTCATGTAAACATGGCTACAGTTTTCTCAATATGCAAACTAACAGCTCACCTCCAAAGCCTTGTTGAGTGTTTCTTGCTGGTCGTAGCTGGAGTTGTTGGTCTCCAGAGCATCTTCGTAGAGGTCGACCAGGAAGGCGGTGAGATATGGAGAACTACATGTGTCCTGAAGCTCTGTCACCTGTTCCTGCAGTCCAGGATATGAGGAGAGCCCACCATCCTGTAGGATCCTGAGCCACAGAACAGATGCTTTGAGACAAATCACAATGTTTAAATTCATGCAAATACTACACATATTTATTCCCAAGTATGAGCAACAATAATAGTGATGCTTGCCTTGACAAACTCTGTTAATGATCCATGTTATGTTTTTCCCAATATATAGTCATAAACATTCATTCTGGCTCTTCAGTTAAAACGGTGTATTTATGCACTACATCTACGTCTGTTAATGGTGAGATTTCGCCATCTGCTGGTTGACTTGGATGACTTCACAGGCTGTTTATTTCTGTTTGCAAATTCCAACACTCACCCTTTTAAATAGTTCCAAGCGCTCTCGTTGTGAGGAGCTTTCTTTATTTGTTTTAAGGGTGTACCTAAAGAGAGAAAGACAGAGAAAGGGAAAGAGAGGCACTGAATGGTTTTAACTAGTCATATTTGCTTATCACCATCAAATAATAGTCTTAATGTGTAAATTCTACATAAACTGTTCCTTTTAAAAGCAGGTGGAACCAGATAAACATTCACATGTTGCACGTAATGTCACACAACAAGCAACCACACTAGCGTGCTCTTGAGATAAGCAGCTTTAGGTGATAAATATGTACAATGCTGATGACACTATTATGTTAATAATTTTATATGCAATACAGTTTTGTTAATGTTATAGAACTATTATATAACTTTGCACTATTATATAGCCTGTTCCCATATTTCCATAAATTATTTGATGCTACCTATCTCAAAATTATTTTCTCTCATATTTCTGAGTTTATATCTTACAATTCTGACTCTTTTCTTTCAGTTAATCAGTATAAATTCAGTGCAATATAAACTTGTAATTATGAGAATGTATATGATGAATTTTTAAAAATCAATTTAAGGCAATTTGTAATAACCTTTTTAAGAGCTGCGCAAGTAATAACCTTTTTAAGCCATAAAAGCTGATTTACAGTTTAGTTACAAGTTTTCACACACACACAAATCTTATAAAATGCATTTCAGCTTTTAAAACATTTTTATGAAAAGGGACAAGTCAAACATATCATATTAATTTAAAACATAAATATTACTGTATTAATTGTTTAGATTTTTAGAAGGCACATTAACTTCTTTCAACATTTACAACGATGTTATCTGCATAAAAACATGGGAGGATATTTGCATTGATCTGAACATAAGAGGCACACTATAAATGCAAATCCACTCTCTGCCACAGGGTGCCGCTTGGCTTCTTCGGTACGTTAACTAGGGGTCGACCGATTATCGGCGCCGATATTAAGCATTTTACCATATCGAATCGGCCATTTTAAAAACAGATTTGCCGATAATTTTTTATTTATGCAAACAAACATACTATTACAGGTACATTATTTATTGGTGAATAAATAATACAGGTGAAACTATTTAATGTTTTGCACATTTGGCTCACAGCCTGTCTGAGCTCAAACTCTGTGAAGTGAGGCGATCTCTCAATCTCTGAGAGCAATCTCCGCCCACCGCTCATCTGATATGTAGGGAGTCACAGTCCGCTCAACACGGAAAACTGAAGGCAGTCTCACACCGAAAAACCATTTTTCAGTTGCAAAGGGCACAGCAGACGTTGCTGAAGTTGCAAAACGCCTCAATATATTATGTCCGCGATACGGAAAATGCGGGCGGAATCACGGAATGCAGTCATATAAACTTTACCGTATAACGCGGAATGTCATGGAATGTGTCGAAGTTTGGATGAATTAATCAAAAGTAGGTCAGTACACTTAAATCGACTCGCGCTATGGACTAGTATCTATAAATATTAAGCTGCTAAACACTATTTAAATATGAATCCTGCATGTTCTGCATCTCTGTTAATGAATGACACAACGTGCGGTTTCATTTACTGCACACATACATGAAGAGCGTGTGAAGCTCGCGGTGTTTTCGCATGCCGTCACTAAATGAGGCATAAATACACGAACAACATCCCCACTGCTCGCAAGTCACTTGATGACATTTGACCGTTTCATTTGGTAAAACTAGGTCATATCATATATACATGCTACAGAAATTGTCCTCATGGCAACCTGTCAAAATATAAGTTCGGTTTAGCCGAATATATTACTGTAACGTAATACAACTACAACAATTATTACAACTTTTGTTGAGAATAATCACACAATACTCTAAATACGTTTACTTTAAGTTTTACAAATGTTTACAGAATGCTTCTGGGTGATCTCTGTACTTATGTTATTATTAATATTATTAATATTACTGTTTATTTAATGTTGTTGTTATTAACAGTTTTCTGAATTAAAGACATGTTTAAAAGCATTTAAAGAACGTTTTTTTGTCAGAGCTCTGTTATTATTAATTTTGGCATTCATTTTCATTTTTACACCAGACACGTATATCGGTTCAAAATATCGGTTATCGGTCTACTTGATCTGTAATAATCGGTATCGGCCCTGAAAAACACATATCGGTCGACCCCTAACGTTAACAGCTGTACACAAAGCAGCACTGCACTGCTTTATCAGGCATTATAGGCTAGATAGATGAAATGAAAATGTCAATGACACATTTCTGAAGACATCATAAAACATCTGCGTCTCGTTTTGACTTTGAAACGTGTAGCAGCGCTCATATTTATTCAATGACATCATTGCCTTGAAGTTTAATCCAGCTGTATCGTGATTCTTGATTTTTCTGTCCCCAACTGTAAGACCTCTTGCAATTCTGATTAAGACTTTTCTTATACCATTTAACATATTTAAACCTTTTTAGGGTCTTAAATTTTATACAACTAAATTGAGAGTTTAAGGACCTGCAGAAGCCCTGTATTTTAAGGTATCCCGTCGGGCAGGGCAGTGATACATTTTGGTAGCCCGACTGGAAAACGCAATAGCCCCGGGACGCCGGGCTTGCGATTATGCATTAATGCGATTATCCTGAGAAATATAACATTAAAGTAAAATCAAAGAATTCATTCAAGGCCATTTTTATAATTTCATATGATCATTTGTATTTGTGCAATGCATTTCAGCTTTGCAAAAAAAAACAAAGGATCACATGTAGTTATACAATTTATCTTTGAGCAAAAAAGCTATGATTTGGAAACGAATGAGACTCACTGCACTTCTCTGTCGAGGATGGCAGGATCGGAGTATCCGCTGGTGTGACTAATGACAAAGTGTCTCTGATTCCAGGCGGAGTTATTCCTCACATCCTCCTCTAACAGTTCCTCTACATACTCCAGCTCTCCGTCCAACAGCTTATACTCCTGTGACACACAGAGACGGACCATGAACACACATGCAGATCAGCAGGCCGTTACACACCACACTGGATCTGGATCTGTACCTGGATGACCCACTGCCTGTGCTGCCACGCGTGGTAGTTCTTGGCATCTTGACTAAGAATTTCTGCTACAAACTGCAGCTCTTCAGACGGGTCGTTCAGCCACTCGACCACCATCCGCCTGTGATGCCTGTATATTTGCACAAATTCTTTAATAAATAATAATAACCAACAGGACTTAATTTACTAATATACTCTAAAAATGGCTTTGCGACGGTTGTTTTAGTATCAATGAGATGAAAAATAGTTTTGTCTATATAGATTTTATTCATTTTTATTTGTATTCCTTGTGTGTTTGGCAAATAAAGCTCTTTTTGATTCAGACTTAATTTTAGTTAACTATACCAAACCTGCTTTGAAACAGCTTTCACTCAGAAATTGCTAGTACATTTCCCAAATAATTACAAAGAAACTACAAGTAACACACTGAATTAAATGTGACATTATAAAGCAGAAAGACTGAAATATATTTACTTGACAAAACAATCCAATAATCTTTTGTTTAATTACAACTTTGAAATATGAAAATACTTTTTTTAAAGTGTGCTAGTAAAAAAAACTTGATTTTGGACATACAGCAATTTATTGATCGATTTATTCATTCACTTTTACTCAAACTTCAAATTTGTACCAAAGGTTGAGGTGGACTTACCAGACTTGGTAGTTCTTAGGCTGATCCTCTATGATGGCTGTGATATACTTCATCTCTTCCCTCAGGTCTTTATCTAGAGCCTGCAGTAAAACTCTCCTGTAGTGCCTACGGACATCAAACACCACACTTTAATGTAGGATGCATGAGACTTGCACTGATTTGCACTGACCTAAGCAACCAGAAGGGTTGCTGATGTTTAAATCTGTAGCCACTGCAGACTTAGTTATGTGTAGTACCATTCAAATGTTTGTTTTGAAAATAAATTAATGCTTATTAATTCAGCGAGGATGCATTAAAGCTGATCAAAGGTGGCAGTAAAGACATTTACGATGTTGCAAAAGTTTTATATTTCAAATAAATGCTGTTCTTTTGATTTTTCTATTCTTCAAATAATTCTAAAAAATGTATCACATTGATAAAACTAACAAATAAGCAGAAAATCAGCATATTAGAATGATTTCTGAAGAATCATGTGACACTGAAGACTGGAGTAATGATGCTGAAAATTAAGCTTTGCATCACAGGAATAAACGACATTTTACATTGTATTAAAATAGAAAGCAGATATTTTAAATAATAATAATTCACAACAACACTGTTTTACAGTAGTTTTGATCACATAAATTAATCCTTGGTAAGCATAAAACACATTTAAAAAAAAATATTACCACACCCAACATTTTGAAGAGCAGTGCATTAGGACCTAACATATTCACATTTAGATGTTCATTTAAATATCTGCTATCTCACCATACTGTGTAATTTGCAGCATTGAGTTCGATGGCTTCAGCAATCAATGCAAACGCTCTCTCACTCTTCTCGTCGTTCTTCAGGAGAGCTCTGAACATGTCAAACACATCTGTGACTGCGGATGAAAAGACAAACATGTTCAACAAATTACCAACTGATAATATACAAGAAGGAAAGCAAACCCTGACAGCATGATTAGACTGGTTTATTTTGTAATAATTCCGGCAGACTGTACATTATCCCATTAATTGCATGAATACTTAAAATAAATGAGCTTAAAACAGAGCAATGGATATGAGTTGAGATTATTCTATCATGTAAGGAAAAAAGTATGGAGTGATATGAGAGACATGAAAGAAGTGAGAAATCAATGGCCTGACAGGTTGAATAAAAGACACTTACATTTCTCTGAATAAGCTATTTTAACGACAGGGTTTGGTCCATCATCTTGAGGAACGGGTTCTAGATCGGCCCACTCTTTTCTGTCCCTAAAATAGAAAAACGAGCACATTATATGAGAGTTTATAGAATTGCTAGTTACATGACCCAGTCATTTCACCAAGACTTCATAAAATGAACCTCTTTTAAAATTAATAAAGTCAAATTTCTAGTGCTCAAGTGATTTAATTAATATGAATCTCATATATATCATATATATCACAGAGTGTCCGCATTAAACCATCCAGTCAACAGAAGGAATTAATAAAGAAAATGGTTTATATTAATCTCTAATTGTCAAAGACATCAACCAGAAAATAGGTGACAGCATTTAAATAACATATGTCTTTAGGCTCAAGTTTCTGGATTCATTTCATGTGACTCAAACTTAATGAGTCAATGAATCAATGTCGCAAAATGACCCTCAGAAAACACCTACTGTATGATGGTTACCTGGACTAAACAAACGTTTACAGTCCTGATCAGGATTTAAAAGACTCCTGTTTTCTTATGGCAGTTTTCATTTTCTCCAGAGGTATTCCTGTCTCAGGAGAAAATGAAAACTGCCACAAGAAAACATCTAATTAATGTTAAAATAGGATGAAAAGTACTCCTTTATTTATTTTTTGGATTAACGTTACACAGATTGTTTACATCCTGTTCAATTCTCTTGATTGGGATCAAATTAATAATTTTGACGTATTGATTCAGCTCACGTGACTCACTCTTAGAGCTAACATCAAAACACATTTGTAGCTATTATAGACTAAACTATTAACAAAAGATTACACTATTAACTAAAACGTATATACCGATTTAAGGCATTTTTAATTCAGATCTTCTAACGTTAACGTTACATGCTCCCAATTCAGTTCATGTGAATCGCTCATAAACAAAAGTAAACTAATAACGTTACAGCTGCTTGCACACTAAAGTGCACTGCTTGTATGTAAGAGCCAGATGTAATCTAACACGTTATTAAAAGCTGATGCCCCCCGTAATGCAGAGGAGAATAATCAAACATCTCCTACTGAAGTGCCGCACACACACTCAATTCAGTTATCATGCTAAGCTAGCTGCTAAACTCACCTGTAGAAGATATAATCCCGTTTAACAGGCTCCTCATATTCCATCTCCGCCTCCTCTACAGTGTTCTCCTCTTCTACTCCGTCCTCCTCCAAATTCTCCGCCACGGAGTAGGACATTTCTTCAATAGAAGACATTGTAGAAACTGCACCGGGCTAACTGTTCAGATGGCTGTGGGAGCTGACGGATGCGTGAAGGCAGAGACAGGCCTGAGCCAGATAGATTTCAAAATAAAAGCCCGTCAAAGTGTAGTAGAAAGTGACGTGACATACAGCCAAGTATGGTGAACAATACTCGGAATTCGTGCTCTGCATACCCATTCAAAGTGTGTGTACGCACACACACACACACACACACACACACACACACACGTGTGTCTCTAACCTCATCAGGCATTATAGGAGAAAACTCAGAGCTGTCCTGGGAGAAGGACTTTGCAATAATTGTGCCTAACGTGAACTTGAGAAAAACTTTTCATAATGTGAATTTCCCCCACTCCATTGTTTTACTTCAATGAAAGGTTAGAATTGTGTAATTTTTTTAATGAAAGATCAAAAGGATAAACAATGCGGGTTTATTACCTTTGCTCATATTTACCAAGGGTGCGCAATATTAGTGAGCAGCATTGTACATGATGAAAGGCATTAATGTTTGCCTACAAAAACACCATTGGCTCTACACACCTTTACCTAAATTCATTACTTCAGACTTATGAGCCCTCTAGAAGCTTACATTCTGCAAGTGAACATCGTTTTATTGTGCCATCTCAAGGGGACACAAAATCACTTTCACATTAAATGTTCCCTCCTGGTGGAATGACCTGCGTAACTCAATCCTTAGCCATCTTCAAGAATCAGCTAAAACCATCTCTTCCATCTTTATCTGGCCTCTAAATCTAGCACTCTATTCTAAGTCCATTCTTGAAAAAAAAACCTAGCTTTTCTAATCTTTTTGTATTCTATATGCTTTCTTTTCATTTATTATACTATTAACAAAAGCAAAAAAAGGCTTCTAGCTTGCTACGTGTACTGCGTTAAGCTAACCGAGTCTGGTCATTACACTTGCTCTTTTATTGCTTCCATTGTAAATCGCTTTGGATGAAAGCATCTGCTAAATTACTAAATGTAAAATTTTAAAAAACTGAAGTTATTTTTTAATGCAATTTAAAATATGTTTTATATACAGAGAAAGTTGTTCTTTAACAAAGCAGCACTGAAACCATTCTGGATATTCACTTTTTTTTATTCATATTGACATGGATTTGGTTAGTAAAAACTATCAAAAGGTTATACATACAAAATAATATTTGTACAAAGACATGAGATGTTTTGCTAATCACAGATAACTAGATAAGGCCTTTTAACAGCAAGTGCCATTGTTTGAGAATATTCTACTGAATATTACTGCTTGCCATTGCCATTGATGGGAAGTTTCTTGAAGTTTTCACACTCCAGGAGGGCTTTGATTTTGGGCCGGGCAGCAATCTTATCCACATAGCTCTTGAGAGCTGGGAAGGAGTCCAGGGAGGCAGAGGAAAGCACTTTATGATTCAGCAGAAGGTCAAACAGGTTGTAGTCTGCAAATGAGATCTGTGAGGAGATGTGAAACATGAGTGACAGTCAGAATTAAGCATGAACTATATTACATCGTTACCCTTCTGGTGTTTGTGCTGGATTTCTCACCTGATCACCAACTAGGAATCCAGATTTGTTTTTGGACAGAATAGACTCAAATGGTTTGAGGTGGTTGGGCAGATCTTTACAGTACGCTTCCTTACCAGTTTCCTACAGATGGGGACACAATAAAATAGAAAATAATGAACTAATTTCTTAGATAATATCATATGATGTGTACTATGCATTTGCCCTAAAAGGCGACCATTTTTTTTTAAGTGTCTAACGTGGCGACCCAGTGTCTAAATGTCTGATATATATAAAACATAATTTGACAAATATAGTATAAAGTGTATTATATATTTCTTTATATCAAATAAAAAAAGTCAAATAAAAAAGTAAAACTTTAAATGCAAAAACTAAAAAACAACAAGAATGAATGTCTATATAAAATAGAATTTAAACTTTAATTACTTATCATACTCAGACTAGATTTAGTCACATCACCACTCACATATTCCTGGTAGATCATCTTGATGTATTTTAGGCGAAGATCTTCAACTGAATCGTTCATCATGTCAATAAGAGAAGCCTCACGGTCGTTTTTTCCATATGCACCTGAATGTGTAAAAGAATAGTTTGTGGAAGTTTGGTATATACTGTATATTGCATAGTAATTAAAAGGGGAAAAAAGAAAGCATACATTTTGCAACAAGGAAGATTTAGAAGCAGAACGCTGAACTGTTGCCAAATGACCACATTACATTGCATGTTTAATTCAGAGAATGACATCCAGTTATCTCAAAGAAATGTTTAATATGCAAATAACAAAAGTGCATACTTTTTTAAAATGACAAATGTATGCATTTAAATATTATTTATCAAATTAATACAAAAAAAAAAAAAAAAAAAGGAAATGAATTGTTTGTTTATATATATATATATATATATATATGTTTTTTCATGGGGTTAAACCAAGCACAATGTAATAAAATATGTTTCAGGGATCAATTATTTTGACAAATAGAACATGTTTGTGGATCTTCTAATATTAAAAACTTGGTCATAATTGAAACATGATAAAAACTTCTCCCAAAATTGGGATTTCATGGAGCAGGAGGTCATTATAAAACAAACTTAAGCATGCTTGATTTTATTCTAATGCATTAAAATAATGATTGTTACCATGTTTGCGACCCACGTGCCTTAACATGGCATTAGACTGAAACAGGACCAGGTCACCATCTTCAAATTTAGGCAACTGTCCAAAGAGCTAAAACAAATCAAGAGACATGTTAGAGAAGGAATACAGCTTAAACAACATTAAACAATGCATATATTATTTAGGTTTTCAAAAAAAATACATTAATAATTAATTCTGTAACTCACACAGCTGCCTTTCTTATCACCCTTCATCCACTCCTCTATGGACACCAGGTTCTCCTTTAACTGCTGCTCCTTGTCTGCCAGAATCATCTTCAAGGCACCACATCTGCCTGCAAGATGCACATGACAGAGTCAACGGCATTCTACAATGCTCTTAAGTGTGCTTTAACATGCATTAAAGTCATGGGATTAGACAAGTCTGCAAACACTCAAGTTTCTGCCAACAAAGCATGTTTTATTCAGTGTGTGTGTGGGCTGAGGTTCACTGCCATTCTTCCCAATCTAGGGCAAATGCCTTCAGACAAATATCACATTTTGATTGGACAACCAAAAGCTGGCTGGCTTGAGAGAACATGTAGGCTGCCAAAGATTAGCAGTGGAGCAAAGAACATTTAACTTTTTATTCTCTGTACAGAGATGTTATTGTGCATTGCTTTACTAAAATAACAAACATCACAGATATTGTGTAAATACTAATACAGCTACCAAGGAACGGTCTCAGAACTTCGGATAACATTCTGGAAAGTTCTCTCAAAGTTATGAACAAGCGCTCTTCCAGTAACATTCTCAAAACATAGCACAAAAACATATTTATACATCGTTCATGGAACATTTTAAATGAATGTCCAACAATTTATTTTTTTAAATGTTATTGTTTCTGAATGTTCAAAAGACATTTGAATGTACCTATAACATTTGATAATTATAAAAAAAGTTTCCTTAACTTGTGTAACAAAGAAAAACAAGTTCTTAAATAAAAAAACGGAACGTTCAGAGACACGTGAAGAGAACGTTCAGAAATAATGTTTTCATAATGTTAGCAAAACATTCATAAAACATTTGTGTTATCTGGAAAGCTATTAGAATGAAAGAAAATAACTAAATTATAATATTACCTTAACATTTGTATAAACACAAAGCTTTTACAACCTTTTAAAAAACTGGATGTTTTCAATGTTTAGAGAGTATTTTGAAATAACTTAATAGGAACGTTAGCAAAACGTTCTTAGAATTAAAGTTTGTTAGCCAGAAAGCTCTCTTATAAATAATGCAAACAATATTTCTATTGATAATATTGATAAAAACGCATGCAAATTCAATTATAATTCTTTTTTAATAGTTGCATATGGCTCATAGCCTACAGCAAGCAAATTGCACTTCTTTTGCATGCAACTCCATTGCATAATAGTGCCTCAACTGAACCACTTCACGAAAACGCTTCCAGACATCATGTGACAACATTGAAGAATCATCCAACAATACAAACGGTACAAAAGGTCATACAAACCTTTGACCGGAAAGTACGTGAGTGTGTAGGGAGACACTGTTAAAAAAAATAAACAAATACAGAGTTAAAAATGCTTTTTCTGAGCATTAACGTTACATAACATGCTTATTCATATATATATATATATATATATATATATATATATATATATATATATATTCATGCACATGCAGTGATGTACTTCAAAATATTCATGCAAGATCATGCAAAACGTTAGAAATAAAAATAACGTACTGCGGTTTGGATATGCGTGCATTGAATGGACTCGAGCAGGTCTATCTAAATAGCTGCAGTAACGCTAGCTTAATCTATGATTATCTTCAGACTCACGTGCAATACATCCGACATAATGTATCTAAAGCACGATCATAGGTACTTAAAGTGCACAAGCTGTAGACAGTCAAAAGGTACTTACTCGTAGAATAGAGTGGGTAGTGCAGGCTGAGTGATTCAAACAAGCTCCTGGAGTGCAATGCGCAGCAGACGTTCGCGCGACGCTCCTTTTATAAGTCTTTACGTTTTTTTGATGAGTCATGCACGCGCCCTCCTAGCACGCAAAGCGCGTAGCTGCGACATTCAGAAATTTAGGACAACATTCATACAAACGCATGATTGATTACTGGTGGGTAATTTGTGATGTTATAGTACATGCAACTTTGAAAATCACGTTGATGCTGTTTAAATAATAGCAGACATTTGGAAATGTGGCTCAGTGGTAGAGCATTGCATTAGCAGCGCAAAAGGTTGTGGGTTCAATTCCCAGGGAACACACATACTGACAAAAAAATTTATAGCCTGAATGCACTAAGGTTGTTTTTGTGTAATATTTGCCAATTATTTATGATTGCATTGGTCTGGTAAAGAGTCCCTTACATTACAGACAGCTGGGCAAACAGCTATTTAACATCTCTTTCAACTCTACTTGACTACTTATAAAATACAAAAAAAAAAAAATTCACTTTTTTTTCAAAATCTTCATCTTTCTCTTTATCTTTCTCTCCTTCCCTTGCTAGCTTGTACTTATTTGAACAATGCCTGAGACTTGGTGTTACGAGCACTTGCTCTGTCTGTTTGCCTCTTCAAGATTAATCGCTTTATGTATTCCCCAATTGTAAGTCGCTTTGGATAAAAGCGTCTGCTAAATGACTAAATGTAAATGTTAACACACACTCGCGCACACACACACACATTCACACACACACACACACACACACACACACACACACACACACACAAAGAAAGGAATTATACCTTATTTTATTACTTGCACTGCAGTAACTATCAGTACATCTATTTGTTTATCTCAGGGGAGCTTGTTACTCAGTTCACCTGAGTAACAGCTTTTAGCGCTGGAGATTACTTACTGTAACCAACCAACAGATGTAAATAAACATCTGGTTTGGCTCTACAGTCTACAGAGTTAATTCAGTATGATGATGAGTCAACATATATTCAGTGGTGGCCAAAATTATTAGAACACTACTATTTTCACCAGCTAAAATTTGTTTTAGTCAGTTATTGGTGGAGCACTGACTGTTGTCGGACCAAACAAAAATCTCACTGGATTATTACAATTAATGGCTGTAAATGTTAAATGAATGTTTGGAAAAGTAAACTGATATTTCCTTTACTGTACTGACACACGACAGCAAAAGATAGAAATAACTGACTTAAAACCATTTTTATCTGGTACTACTATCGTATAGTTCTACTATAAATACTAGTGTTCTAATAATTTTGGCAACCACTGTATTTGCAAGGGAAAAAAATTCAAATACACAATGCATGAAATGGAAACATTTATGTTAAAATTGTGCATGGTCCCTTTTCAAATAAATTGTAAAAGAAAAAGATTTTTTTTTTATATTAAATACGTTCTTGTAATATCCTGTATGTTTAAACAATATAGCCATAAAATTACTCAAAAGTGAAACGTCTTCATATATTCATATCATTCCAAATGTAATTTCATTGTTCAAAGGTCATGATGCAATATACAGGTGCTTCTCAATAAATTAGGATGTCGTGGAAAAGTTCATTTATTTCAGTAATTCAACTCAAATTGTGAAACTCGTGTATTAAATAAATTCAATGCACACAGACTGAAGTAGTTTAAGTCTTTGGTTATTTTAATTGTGATGATTTTGTCTCACATTTAACAAAAACCCACCAATTCACTATCTCAACAAATTAGAATATGGTGACATGCCAATCAGCTAATCAACTCAAAACACCTGCAAAGGTTTCCTGAGCCTTCAAAATGGTCTCTCAGTTTGGTTCACTAGGCTACACAATCACGGGGAAGACTGCTGATCTGACAGTTGTCCAGAAGTCAATCATTGACACCCTTCACAAGGAGGGTAAGCCACAAACATTCATTACCAAAGAAGCTGGCTGTTCACAGAGTGCTGTATCCAAGCATGTTAACAGAAAGTTGAGTCGAAGGAAAAAGTGTGGAAGAAAAAAATGCACAACCAACCGAGAGAACCGCAGCTTTATGAGGATTGTCAAGCAAAATCAATTCAAGAATTTGGGTGAACTTCACAAGAAATGGACTGAGGCTGGGGTCAAGGCATCAAGAGCCACCACACACAGACGTGTCAAGGAATTTGGCTACAGTTGTCATCAGAGGCGTCTTACCTGGGCTAAGGAGAAGAAGAACTGGACTATTGCCCAGTGGTCCAAAGTCCTCTTTTCAGATGAGAGCAAGTTTTGTATTTCATTTGGAGACCAAGATCCTAGAGTCTGGAGGAAGGGTGGAGAAGCTCATAGCACAAGTTGCTTGAAGTCCAGTGTTAAGTTTCCACAGTCTGTGATGATTTGGGGTGCAATGTCATCTGCTGGTGTTGGTCCATTGTGTTTTTTGAAAACCAATGTCACTGCACCCGTTTACCAATAAATGCTGGAGCACTTCATGCTTCCTTCTGCTGACCAGCTTTTTAAAGAGGCTGATTTCATTTTCGAGCAGGATTTGGCACCTGCCCACACTGCCAAAAGCACCAAAAGTTGGTTAAATGATCATGGTGTTGGTGTGCTTGACTGGCCAGCAAACTCGTCAGACCGGAAACACAGAGAATCTATGGGGTATTGTCAAGAGGAAAATGAGAAACAAGAGACCAAAAAATGCAGATGAGCTGAAGGCCACTGTCAAAGAAACATGGGCTTCCATCAGTGCCACAAACTGATCACCTCCATGCCACGCCGCATTGAGGCAGTAATTAAAGTAAAAGGAGCCCCTACCAAGTATTGAGTAAATTAACAAATTTCCAGAAGGCCAACAATTCACTAAAAAAAATGTTTTCTTGGTATTATGAAGTATTCTAATTTGTTGAGATAGTGAATTGGTAGGTTTTTTGTTAAATGTGAGCCAAAATCATCACAATTAAAAGAACCAAAGACTTAAACTACTTCAGTCTGTGTGCATTTAATTTATTTAATACACGAGTTTCACAATTTGAGTTGAATTACTGAAATAAATGAACTTTTCCACGACATTCTAATTTATTTAGATGCACCTGTATTCTTGAAAATCATTTGTGCTTCATTAAGGAAGCGCTGAGAGTGAAAGTTAATCAACTCTCATTGAGTGAAGTCGTATACCTTTAGTTGCCATTACGGAATATTTGATTAGTTTAAAGAGAGGGACCAGCATGCATACAGTCTGACAGCATGTCTGGCCTCATGCACAAATGCCTGCACACCTCCTTTTGCCAATCTGGTTGTTGTGCATTTGCAGTTGTTTTATGGGAACTGGTTCATCCTGTTCAGCTCTCATTGTGGAGGTGAATACAGTCAACTCTGTAAAAGTGCAAAATCATCATTATACGCCTGTTTTACAGCCTATAGTGTAAACTATATAGGAAACGCACAATATAATCATGTACGGTGTTGAAATACTGTCACATGTTAAATGAAAATGTTTGGATAAAGGCCTTCAAATATATCCACGTAACTCTTTAAGATGGTAAAAGAGTCCAGACATGATTATTTAGAAAAAGCTGCCGCAGCAGATTATGTGCAGATGAAATCTATGGATGAGAAGACATTATTAAATGTCACTTTAATTGTAACTAAATGCATAAGTGAATGTGTGTGTGTATATATTTTGGTTTGGGTTTCATGCACTAATAATCTTAAATTGAACCTTTTAAATTGACCTATGAGCCGGCCAGAACTCATCCGCAGGATGTTTTAATTAGGGGCAAAGTCTGCATGCGTTCAGAGATATTATCTTTTCCTGACTCTGAAGTGAGGTAAAGTATAATGTTTTGTCACTGGCCAGTGATCAAGCAGGTTATGCAGAAGCATTTTACTGTTGAGAATTAACTCATTTAGTATTAGGACAGAGAAGTGCAATAAAAAGTGTTGCGTTTACCATAACATTGTGTGTGATATTTTTAGTCCTATGGATTTTGTTTTTGTGAAAAATAGATTTTTAAAATACAAAATGTTATATTTTACAACTCAAACTTGTTCTGTAAGTTCTAAGAAAAAGACAGAAATGTAAGATATAAACCTGAAAATCTGAGAATAAAAGTCAGAATTGTGAGATAAAAAAAAAAAAAAATACAAGCTATTCTGAAAATTGTCCAAATTGTGAAAACAATTTTCAATTACTTTTGTATTTACATATTTTATTTTATTTTATTTATTTAAAGTAACAGGCAAACTTGGACTTGTGAGGGAACAAAAGGTCAGAGTTCTGATCTTTTTCCTTAGAATTGTGAGTTTACACTGTGCAATATGTCTTGCAAGCTTATACTAGTCTCATATATCTCATAGAATATGTCGACTGAACTGCTACTGCTTAATTTTGCACATGTGTTAATGTTACTACTATTACTGCTGCTATTTCTTATCAAGTAACTTAATCTTGATTTGCACATTATTAATGTTAAAGCTGCTATTATTATGTAGTTGTACTCAATTTTTTACAGGCCATTGTACTACTGTTTTGTACGTAAGTCAATATTGCACACTCGCACACAGAGATATACTACATATTACTGCCACATGTGAACACGTTAATGTTAAAATTGCACGTCACTATATTGTTGTTTTGCATAAATCAGTATGGCCAATCGCACATACAGATGTACATCTGTATCTATATTTCTATACTCATAGTCTATTTCTACTCCTGCTGTACTTTTATAATTTTTATTTATGTGTATGTTTTGTACATGTCAGTTTTATAATTTTTTACTAATAAGTTTTTATTTTTATATAATTTGGTCTTGTCTTGGCATTCAATGTGGACAGCAAATAAAGAATTTAATTGTACAGGGAAACTTGCCTTTCCTCACTGTGCAGTGTGCACATGAGAATAAACGCTTTGAATCTTGAATATCTCATGTTTCTGAGTTTACATTCTTTCAGAATTGTGAAGAAATTAGCCCAAATTGTGATATATAAATATTATTATTTTATTTTATTTTATATGACAGAACTAGGCTTCCATAGGGGTTTAATATAATTATAGAAACTATTTTAATAATATTTCAATTTAATAATTATAGCAACTGCAAAAAAAAAAAAAAAAAAGCAAAGACAGTTCAGGTCAAGTGAGGTTGTTTATTGTCATACTCACCCACATTGCGGGCCAAGTTTTATTGCATTGGTCTGGAACAGAGTCCAGTCTCCTCCTTCCAATTTAGCCGGCTAAAAAGCTGTTTAACGACAGACACAGAAGCAGGAAGGAACAGCAAGAGAAAGAGTAGGACAGGTGACAAATGAACACATATAAAGGTACCATTTTAGTATTCAAGAATCCATTCAAAATGCATATCTGATCAATGATGATTATTCCGGGCGATGATACATGGGGGGGGAAATGAAAGGCTAAACATTTCCCAGGACTTTCAAGCACAACTTGCACCATTTATTTAAAATAAACCTTTTTTTTCATATTTCCTCATGTGCATTCCAGATGAACTAATATGATCTGTGTGGCAGTTAAAGCATTCATGCATGGCTTTTCTTATAATGCTTTCTCAATCTCTGAGGAGTGTGTTACTCCTCTCACCTGGGTAACAGCTCAAGAGACCGCTAATGCAGCATAAACAAACAAAGAGTACTGTTACTGTGATCGTAAACTGAAGGAGCCAAATACGTTTTAGAAGTGATATTCTGCAAGGCAGCAGCCATATCAAATATATGTGCTTGCAATGTCCTTATTGTATATTTTATAACTCAAGGAGCAGTATTAAAATTATATTAATGGTGGAATTCTAATTTGTTTTCTAGGCCTCAGTTAGGAAGAACTTGTGAGTGCTATGCAAATGCTGCCCTATTTGCTGGCCTTAATCGTTTTCAAACCTATTGCTCTGTTCACTATGACTTGCATGTTTCGACAGCGAAAGGACGGACCTATGCAAATATTTCTATCTCTGTAAATCTTAGAGCCTGTTTGTCATACTCGACACACAGGCCCCTCCTGCCCTCCGTCAGTCGATGTGATATTTGCAGTGATTAACTGAAGAGCTGCGTCACCATAACAAACAGATTAAAGCAAACATACTACTGTAGGTGTACTTCAACTCAGCAGCTGGTTTGTCCTGAAATGACTGTCATTTATCAATGCATAAAAACTGAAAAGTGCTTTGTTCCCCTGCAGATGTAAGTTACCATGAAATCTAGTTCTTTACTTCCAGGTTCTGAATTAAAGCATTGAAAGTCTAGATTTAGTAAGATTCAACAACAAGACAAGCCAAGACATGACAACAGAGACAACAGGACACAATTTTAGCCTATGAAAACTGCATAAGTTGCATACGTTTTTCTCTTTTAGGGCACAGCTATAGTAGACCTATTCTCTAGACCCAATCTATAGTAGATATTCTCCCTAAACCTTGTTGTTTATTAAAATGATTACATTAACATTTACTTTCTATATTATATTATATTTCTTACATCTTGTACCTTTAACATTAGCACTCTCTATCTTTTATTTTATTTATTATATATAACAAACTTGACCCTTTAACAATATTCTATTTCTATCCTGTCTACTTGTTTTCTTTTTATTTATAAAAAAAAATCTTGATCCTTTAACATATAGCGTGTTTCTATTCTATCAACTTTATATTTCTTTGTATTTATTATACTGCATTAGACTGAGACTTGTCACGGCACTTACATATCATTGCTCTTTTGTTGGTTTGATTGCATTTGTTTTCCTTTGAATAAAAGCGTATGCAAGGTTGTAGATTCGAATCCCGGCTCTGGCAGGAAGTGTCCACGACTGAGGTGAGACCCTTGAGCAAGGCACCGAACCCCCAACTGCTCCCCAGGCGCCGCAATGTCGGCTGCCCACTGCTCCACTTGGATGGGTTAAATGCAGAGAACACATTTCACTCCTCATTATACTCTGTATAATTGTGTATGTGACTAATAAAGCTCATCTGAGCTTAATTTGTATTTGTATTTTTGTATTGTATGCTAAATGATTAAATGTAAAAAAAAAAAAAATGGATGATGAAAGTGATCTAACCATATTCTAAAATAAATCACCTGTAAAACAAATAAAATAAATTATAGTGGTTCAATCTGCAATTCTAAAACTCAGATTAAGAGAATTAGCGTGAAATCCATCGTGAATTATTTTTCTGGTTGAGCTTGGTTCCTAGATTGGCATCAAGAAACTTACAAACATGACTATTCTAATCTTAACCCATTTAATCCCAAATTCTTCCCAGACACGAAAATATCAAAATGGCATTATAGTAACCTCTTGAAATAATCAATAATATATATATATATATAATAAACCGTTGCCACCGAATATAGATCTCCTTTACAGAATCTCACATTAAAAATTCCCGCTAAGAGAAAGAGAGATAGGCTGACAAATAAAAGTGTAGTCTGCACAAAATTATTTGTATTCGTCTTGTCACGATACAATTCGTTTAACATTTACAACACAATAGGAAAAAGTGTCGCAGAGGAAAGAAAGTTTGGTGATGAGTTTTTGGGTTCAAGGTCTGCATTTAAAGTCTCACCAGAAGTGTTCAGCTGGGATTAGGACTTGTCTTTCTGCAGACCAGTCAAGTTCTTCCACACTGACTGAATCATCAGTTCTCTGATCCTTGTCTTATACACAGAGACACTGTCATGTTAGAATAGAAAAGGGTTCTGTCCAAACTGTTGCTATACAATTAGAAGCACACAATTCCCTAGAATATCATTATATGCTTTAACATTAAGATTTGTACTCATGGAAATTACTAAAGTAGTCAAACCTTTCATTAGAAGGGGGTGACCCAATACTTTTGGCAATATAGTGTAGTTTAAGAACTTAAAAACTAAATGACTTCTCACAAGCTAGCAACAACGGCTCTGTTTGGGATTGTGAACTTAAAGTCTCAGTATAGACATTGCTGCCGATCACTGACTCACAGAGGTAACATTAATCTCTCTCTCTCTGTCTCATAACGTATTTATTAACTGCACTCGTCTGCTATCAACGGGTCAAGCCTCCATTACGGTTTAAAATTACATTTTGGAATTAGAAAGGGAGGCGTTGGATGAGATGCAGAATAAATAATCCTATAATCATAATAGCGACTGAAGTAGAAAAACCAGACAAATGCTTTGAAATATATCATCTTATCGATGTCTTGAGGTGTGGCAACCGTAGTATAAGCGGAAAAATTTACTCCGAGCCTTGAATTATTAGAAAAACAATGCACACCTGAGTTGTAACGGCCATGACGCAAATTATTTTTCGAATAATTCAAGGGCCTGTTGTCAAATATTCCTTACATACTACATACCTGCCAGCCAATCAGAATCGAGTATTCAGACAGACCATGGAATAATAGTTATTTACCCATTTAAACTCTTCCATCACTTTATATGGTTACTATTAACCATAAAAACCTTATACAATAGGTATACTAAGATATGATTTTTTTTTTTTTTATAAATGATCCCACCTGTCAATATTGTTGCATCATCATGTTTACTCATGAGTATTTGAGTATTTCAAAAACTGCACAGGCTCACCAAATTTGGACAATAGAAGATTTGAAAAACATTGCCTGGTCTGATGAGTCTCGATTTCTGCTGCGACATTCAGATGGTAGGGTCAGAATTTGGCGTAAAGAACATGAAAGCATGGATCCATCCTGCGTTGTCTCAACGGTTCAGGCTGGTGGTGGTGGTGTAATGGTGTGGGGGATATTTTATTGGCACACTTTGGGACCCTTAGTACCAACTGAGCATAGTTTAAACGCCACAGCCTACCTGAGTATTGTTGCTGACTATGTCCATCCCTTTATGACTACAGTGTATCCATCTTCTGATGAATACTTCCAGCAGGATAATGCACCATGTCACAAAGCTCAAATCATCTCAGACTGGTTTCTTGAACATGACAATGAGTTCACTTTATTCAAATGGCCTCCACAGTCACCAGATCTCAATCCAATAGAGCACCTTTGGGACGTGGTGGAACGGGAGATTCACATCATGGATGTGCAGCTGACATATCCATCTATCTATCTATCTATCTATCTATCTATCTATCTATCTATCTATCTATCTATCTATCTATCTATCTATCTATCTATCTATCTATCTATCTATCTATCTATCTATCTATCTATCTATCTATCTATCTATCTATCTTATATCTATCTATCTCTATCTAATAACATATATCTATCACTCGCGCTCTCAATATGAACCAAAATCTCTGAGGAATGTTTCCAACACCTTGTTGAAACTATGCCACGAAGAATTAAGGCAGTTCTGAAGGCAAAAGGGGGTCCAACCCTGTTTACTATTAGGTACTAGCAAGGTGTGCCTAATAAAGTTGCCAGTGAGAATATATCTCTATTTATATAGTCAGGCTTGATTCTAGAGTTAGATATGTAGTAAGCTGTACAGTTCTAACTATATACACTATAACTACTATATCATTCTATAAGAAAAATATGCACAGAGGGTGCAATGAACATCTTAACATTTCTAGATTTATTATCATCTTGTCTTGTTCAGTAAAGACTGCCATGTCATGATGATGATATACAGATGTAAGTTCATTTCAGCACACGCCCAAGCAATTAGGCCAAGAAAAATATATATGTTCATACACGCAAGGTCTCTCTCTTTTTTCTTGCCTATTGTCACTGTTAGTCACACCACTTGCAGAAAGCATGCTTCAAACAATGAGTTCAGATAACAAAACAGCATTCAATACCCAGACTATCATGTTACAGCTCCCAATTAACCCTCTGCTTTCTGGATCCTCATGAAATGCTTAGGTGCAAATTGTTTGGACATAAATGAACTGGACTTCATATTTAAAAGTGATGCCCAGTCCTGACAATATTGCTCTAAACATCACTAACAGTATATGTCAATGTTATATATTAAGTGGTTGATTTTTGCATGAATGAATGTGTATCAATAAAACAATTAAATAGTTCTAACTTGGATAACAGAAGATCAATATATTCCATGTATATAACAACAAGTTATATAAATACACAAGTAGTGCAGAACTCTGTAAAGAAACTGAGCCATCTGTAAGTAATTCCTCCACACCCACACACATCAAACATACCTTCACAAGTCTGAGCCTCAAAGTTCACTGATCACATTCTCAATAAAATGCCAGTGAAAAGATTAATTTGCATGCATGCTGTGCATTACAGAACTAAACTCAAGACAATAGTCTGTAATAAGTATATAGAAAATAAATATAGTTTTTAGACAGTATGCTCTACATAAGAGAGACTGGGGCTAGTTGTCACAATGCTAATCCAGTAACTTATGGAGGCCCGTTTCTGCCACGAGATATTAAAACAATATTTTTACCTCACAATTCTGACTTTTGCCTCTGCAAAAAAATCTGAATTGTGAGATAAAAAGTCACATTTACCTTTTTATCTGTTGGCAGAAACATGCTTCCATACATTTCTCATGGAGAGTTAATTTAAAAATGTCTTACAATTTGTTCCTAAATATTTGATGAGTTTTACAGAAAGGTAAACAATGTTAAACAAGGGCTGTAACATTAGTCTGGGCATTGAATGGCGGTTTGAAATTTGAACTCTTTGTTTTGAAGCACGCTTCTTTGTGAAGTGAAAAAATAAAATAATGGTATGGGTGAACTTGTCTATATGTGAATGGTTGGGTGTGTCATGAAAGATACACATGCTATTCACAGAGACAAAAAATAATATATACAACACAGCTTACAATAATAAACGTAAGCCTACAGAGGTTCTGTAGGATAGTTAGCACTTCCATTAGCCTTCTTTATGATTCGTTGATATTGAGTGATACATTTACTGTAGTGTTACAGGATTCTTTTCAATGAAAAAAATCATTGTCAGAAGTGGGATTCGAACCCACGCCTCCAGAGGAGACTACGACCTGAACGTAGCGCCTTAGACCGCTCGGCCATCCTGACACATGAGAACACAGCGCGCAGCTTGAGATAATAACTAGTTATATAATGCAAATCTTTTACAAACCGTAAATATTTCCACAGTCGTCAATCTTTATAAGTATTAAAAGTTTCGTTGAGGCAACAGAAGCGACATGACGCTTAGAACCCGAGACGGAAAATGCGCCATGTGTAACTTACAGGAAATCTATAATAAAAGTCCCTGAGTTTATTTTAACATTTTCTTTTACTTGATGTAACGTTAAATAAATATAGCATGATTTTGACATTGTTATAAAGCCTGATCGAACTTCCGCACTTTTGTATTCCAGTCAACTGACAGATAAATGCATTATGGATGTTGAAGTTTTTGGCAAAAGTGAACGAAACCCTTCTCTCTGTTTTTAGGCATGTACGTTAACGTTAGCGCCGATGTCAAAAATAGTTCGTTTTAAGGCAGCCAAATGTTATAAAAGCTCATTTCCTCCTATGAGGGGTTTTCAGGTGACCTGATTTCAGAAATGGAAACTGGGGACATTTCAGTAATCAAAATACAACATAATAAAAAATAAAATAAAAAACAACTTGGACAATACATTCTGTTGTTTCCTAATTATTGTTGCTTATTCCGCTTACTATTAGTATACATTTATACTTTTTGATCGCCTGTTTAATGCAATTCACCAAAATCACACAGTGAAAAACAGTGGTGTAGTCTAGTTTTTTGTAGTGAGTACAGGTGCATCTCAATTAATTAGAATGTCGTGGAAAAGTAAATTAAAATTAACTAAACCCCACCAACTCTGAGGACAGAAAGGCCATTGGTTGGTCTTTTGATACACATTATTGAAATAAATAAAACCAATTGCTTCCTTTCAAATGCTTTATTTGTTGTTTCTGATCATTTCAAAATAATATTTCAAAACCTTAGGATGGTTGTGTTGAAATTAAAGGCGTTTCTTCAAATAGCACAGCTCTTTAGTCACTGCATATAGACTTGTATTGTTTGTAGACCCTTTGCATAATATTTCATGACACAACTGAATCATGGGACATCATGAATAACTTATCCAGAATGTTCTGCTGCAATTCATGAGGGTCAGACCACGACCATGTGATGAGTTTAAAGAAACAGACTTTCACACTAACCTCTCAGGAAGAACACGACTCCAGATTGCCAAAATAAGGGAAAACATTTGATATGAAAAGCAGTATCAGAAAAGGAGGTCATCTTTCACCTCAGGGTTGATTTAATTTGTGGATTTGTAGTGTGTAGACATCAAAGCATTCTTAAGAACACTGATTAATAATCTGTATTTCAATTATTTAAGGATTGTGTAATACTTTAGTAACGGTACACGCTCACTCTTTCGATTTGTCTTGTCTAATTTGTATCAGTACTGATGAAGGACATCGAAGAGCCAACACATCCAAGTGCAAAGACCTCATTGAAAGCGGGTTTGTTTCAATAGAGACAGTTTTTCGGATTTGACTACATTCTGATATGAAACACTTGCAGAATGAACATTTGCTATAGGTTTCACTTGTAGACCTGTGCTCACAATTAATACATTACAACACATTTGTTTTCATGAATAGATTTTATAAAGAAAACGTCAAATTTAGAGTCTCAATGCTATTGTATTACTAGGCCTATGTCATAGTTACTTTTATCAGATTTCCCTCTAAAATCATTTAATTGATGATAATTATATGAAAATGCGTAGCTTAAACTTCCAAGTAAATGAAAAGAAAATGCAAGCAAAAACAAATCTGAATCAACATTTTCAGACATATTTTTGTTGTTGAGTAGCCCTGCTCTGATCCTAAATATATACTACCTACTGCTGCATATACTGTGTCTATCATGAAATATTTTAGTTGGCTATAGACTACATATATAATTAATCAAGAGAGCCTCGAGTTTTTGAAGAATGCAGAGTTGCACTTTGTGAAATGAAATGGCGCCCTCTATGGACCAAACAATTCACAATGACACACAAAAAAAACAGTTGAACGGCATTGATTCTAAAAATCCAGGATTTTTCACAAAAATATTGTAAATATCATGATCTGCTCTGACATCACAAAACCAACACACAAACATCTAAATCAAACAAAAACACTTATTAAAGGAATAATGCACTCACAGATGAAAATTCCCACAAAGTCCACATGCCAAATTATGGAGTTTTGATGGGTGTACACTGTAACAAAAAACAAACAAACAAACAAAAAAAAAAAAAAAATATATATATATATATATAAATACATAAAATATAACCTTGAACAAACTTACAAGTTTAAAGCAACCAGCTTTAGTAGATTTTTGAGTTTGCTCAACTTGTTGTTTTATGTTTATAAGCTACAAAAATAAGTTGAGAAAATGTAACAATCTGCTGAACCTGGTTGCCATAAACTTTCAAGTTTGCTCAACTTTGTTTTTACAGTGTATTTACATTTTTGGAGGTTTAAATTATAAACCACCATTTAATTTTGCTTTATAAGTAAAAGTGCAACAAAAATTTCTTCCTTTTTTAATTTCAAACAAATAAATAAATAATACACGTTTGATAAATTATGATGACAGAATTTTTTATTTTTGTACAAACTATTGCTTGGAATATGATTCAGGCATTAATTAAACAGAAAGCCAGTAAACAGTGAATGAACTTCTGTTCACATAGTTGAAGTGCCTGTTACAAAACAACAGCTAAAGTGATTAACAAAAAAGTTGTCACATGTTGACAACTGTGAATTACAGATAAACATTTACCCTGCATAGATTTGTGCTAGAAGCTTTCAGAAGGTCTCTCCGTCCTAAAAGATTTATGGACACTTGACCACTAATATTTATTCTATTAACTTTTTAGTTTTACAATTACTCTAATACAGGTTACCATACAAGGAATTCTGGGAATGGATAAGGACAAGATGCAATAAACATCCCTGGCTAAAGTTGATTGAGAAATACTGTACATTTTGCTAATTTAAATATTCCGAATTACCTCTGTTTTACATAAAATGCATGATATTTTATACACACAGATATGTACAACAAACACAACTAAACAAATAAATAATACAAAATAAACATAAAAAAGTAACAATTATTTATAGCAATTGATATAGTACAGATTCACAAATATAATCTAGAATCTTTAATTATACACTCACATATTTCAGTGCTCTACAGGTACAGGAGGTAATGAACACTGGTGTGCTGAATATTGCACTTCCAGTTATTATTAAATTAAGTGGAGGTAAAATAACCCACAGTCTCAAACATATTTAGATATAAATTCAAGATGTATGCATTTTAATTGTTTTACAATTTACATCCATTTGGATTACACAGTTTAACATGAACTAATAAACATTAAGCGTAGCGTTAGTTCTGGCAGGTCACGTGAGTCGAGCTTGCATCAGCTGACTCTCAGCTGAACACTTCTACCTATAGGAATACGACACCTATCACGGCATCCTTACATACATCCCTTTATTCAGTATTATTCAGCAGGTTGCTTGCTCGGTAGTAATTTACCCTCTTTCATCCCCAAGGGCCAAGACCATACAGCGGTTTAACAGGACAGGTTCCACTCAGAACAGGCCTCGCCATGGTCGACCAAAGAAGTTGAGTGCACATGCTCAGCATCATATCCAGAGGTTGTGTTTGGTAAATAGACGTATGAGTGCTGCCAGCATTGTTGAAGAGGTTGAAGGAGTGGGGGGTCAGCCTGTCAGTGCTCAGACTATACGCCACACACTGCATCAAATTGGTCTGCATGGCTGTCGTCCCAGAAGGAAGCCTCTTCTAAAGAGTATGCACAAGAAAGCCTGCAAACTGTTTGCTGAAGACAAGCAGACTAAGGACATGGATTACTGGAACCATGTCCTGTGGTTCTGATGAGATGATGGTAAACTTATTTGGTTCAGATGGTGTCAAGCGTGTGTGGCGGCAACCAGGTGAGGAGTACAAAGACAAGTGTGTCTTGCCTACAGTCAACCATGGTGGTGGGAGAGTCATGGTCTGGGGCTGCATGAATGCTGCCGGCACTGGGGAGCTACAGTTCATTGAGAGAACCATGAATGTCAACATGTACTGTGACATACTGAAGCAGAGCATGATCCCCTCCCTTCGGAGACTGGGCCGCAGGGCAGGATTCCAACATGATAACAACCCCAAACACACCTCCAAGATGACCACTGTCTTGCTAAAGAAACTGAGGGTAAAGGTGATGGACTGGCCAAGCATGTCTCCAGAATTAAACCCTATTGAGCATCTGTGGGGCATCCTCAAATGGAAGGTGGCGAAGCGCAAAGTCTCTAACATCCACCAGCTCTGTAATGTCGTCATGAAGGAGTGGAAGAGGACTCCAGTGGCAACCTGTGAGGCTCTGGTGAACTCCATGCCCAAGAGGGTTCAGGCATTGCTGGAAAATAATGGTGGCCATACAAAATATTGACACTTTGGGCCCAATTTGGAAACTTTCACTTAGGGGTGTACTCACTTTTGTGGGCAGCGGTTTAGACATTAATGGCTGTGTGTTGAGGTATTATTGAGGGGACAGCAAATTTACACTGTTATACAAGCTGTACACTCGCTACTTTACATTGTAGCAAAGTGTCATTTCTTCAGTGTTGTCACATGAAAAGATATAATCAAATATTTACAAAAATGTGAGGGGTGTACTCACTTCTGTGATATATTGTATTTGAATGTTGCTTGTTTATACCTATTTTTACTGAATAAATGTAATTGTTTTTACAATGAACATATCTATTCTGAGCAATCGGAATAAATGCTACTTAAATGTTAATCCTTCATCAAGAGAGCCTCAAGTTTTTTAAGAATGCAGAGTTGCACTTTGTGAAATGAAATGGCGCCCTCTATGGACCAACAATTCATAATGACACTTAAAACCCTCAGTTGAATGGCATTGATTTTTTTAATCCTAAAAAAACTTACTTCAGCTAATTGGCAAGGACAAATTTTCTTATTTTAATTTGGATTAATTTAATATACTAATTAATTTGATGTACTAAAATATTGAATACAGATATATAATTACTGCAATCCAAATAATAAACCCACAACAAAATTAATAAAACTTTAACTAAAATGAAAATATCAAAATAAAAATACATTCAAAATATTAATAAAACTACAATAGTGAAAAGTGAAAGTGATGTGACATATGACCAAATAGTGACCCATACTCGGAATGTGTGCTCTGCAATTAACCCATCCAAAGCGCACACACACAGAAGTCACAGAAGTGAACACACACACACCGTGAACACAGCAGTATCCCAAGTATCTCAAGACATACAAATTTTAGAGATCAGTTTTTTTTACAGATTCAGAATCTTTCAGAAAACCATTTATGAATGACTGACAAATATGCATTACAATAAGATTATAAGTTTAGTTTAAAACGGTGTAATCCAAATGGCTGGAAACAGTCTGTGCAATTCAAATACAGAAATCTTTGAGCACATGGAGCTGTCAATCAAATCCTCATTGTCATTAAAGGCTGAAGCCAATGTTACAACTCTCATGAAATACACAGTCAGAAAAAAAAAAAAAAAAAAACAAACCTGTCCAGTAGAGTCACTGCACATTTTACCTTGTAGTTAACAGTAGCTTAAAGGAGAAGTGTATCATGTATGCCCTCATCTGCCATTGTTCAGACAAAGCTCAGGATCTCTGCATATTAAAGTGGAATAGAATAAAATATTTCACATAAATGAATGAGGCCAATCAATGAGGTCGTTGAATGTGAATGACTTCACCGTTGATTTGTGTCAGTGCGGATGGACATGTCGCGGGTTTAGTTTGTCACTGAGTTTCTGTATGAGGAGTGAGAGCTCTTCTGTGGCCTGAGATTTCTCCTCCAGCAGCTCATATCGCAGACTGGAAATATCCTGCTTGATCTCCTTCAGCTCACCTACAGATCAAACACAAATTTATATAAAAATATGAACACATTTAGGGAAAATGTGCGTAATTATTAGGGGTGTAACGATTCATCGATATGGATCGATATATCGATACAATGTATGATGACACGATGCATCGATGCCACGTGTAAAATATCGATATCTGTTGTATAAAAGGCACCTTTATTTTGGCACTGTCCATATTTTTCATATAATGTCCGTCTATGCATTACCGCCAACACGTGCATTCTCGTTCAATCTCACGTATCAGGACTTGATATAAGGACTGCCCGAAGGCACAATGCGAGCATAAAAGAAGCTCGGGATTGTCGGCGGAACAGTCCCGAGCTGTGTGAGAAGTTTTCTGCGCACACATCTGAAGCGCACGCACACAGATAGACGCATCAACTCTGCGCGAATACTAAATTGAGCTCTCCTCCACATTTTTGAGCATGGATGAATAAATTCAGACAAAACTACATCAAAATGCATGTTTTGGCTAATATCCTTGTAAACAGTAGGTTAAGAAAAACATAAGTCTTAATATAAACAGTGGAGAAAAAAGGCATGTGTATCAGTTTATTAAATCTGTGCTTTCATTCTTAAAGTGAAAGAAAATTAATAATAAATATAACGCTGTCAAAGAAAAATACAAGTGCACACTGCTCCTGACTAAATAACCTTTGTAACAGCAAAAAGTTACAGGCTATTTAATTTATACAGTGAAGTCTATGCAGTTATTTTACATTTGATTATTTCATTTCTGTAGCGTACCTGAAAATGTATTTTAGACTGAGCTAAAAAAACTGAAAAGCACTGTTTATTGAACTTGTGTCTTTGTTCTATTATATTTATTTTTTGCTATTGCTTATATATTTTGGTTGCATTTGTGAGTAAATAAAATGTAGATGGTTGTTTAAAATATGTATATAATATCGATATATCGATCGATATACTCCTGTATCGAATCGAATAGTATCGTATAATTTTTTGAGGTATCGCAAATATCGTATCGCTGAGTATGAGAATCGATATCGTATCGAATCGTGACGAACCATCCGATTTACACCCCTAGTAATTATCACGTAAATAATACCAAAAAAAAACTTAAATAGCAAATACATATTATATACTATTATATATTATATACACATACATAAATACATATTCTGCAATCATATTATAATTTTTTTATCTTTATATTTATTTACTTAATTTATTTTTCTTTCAATTATGAGGTGCAATATGACCTGGACATGTTTTGTGAGACTAAATTTGAGAACGATTATAATGATCCTAATTATATTAGCTTTATCATAGAATCATCCTTTTTAATATCCAATTGGTTGGTTTTATGGCAAACAAGACTCTCAATGTAAATCACACTTCACCTTCGTTCACTTCATCATTTTCTTTGTCCACTTGTGCTTTCAGTACATAGCGTTTGATGAGACGCTTCATAATTTGCTGTGTGAGGAAATCAGACAAAATGAAGATCAGAGAAATGGATAAGGGTGAAATCTGCAGGGATGATACATATATATATATATATATATATATATATATATATATATGTGTGTGTGTGTGTGATATTAATCTTGCCTGATAGCGTGTGGGTTGATTTAGGATGCTGTTGAAGCTGCGAGAGTCTGGCATCCTCATGCTGGACTGTGAGAAGAGGTTCAGCTGTAAGGATTGAGAAATATTGATTATTGATGATGACCTCACAGGGCTTTCAATAACTGATTAACTGATTTCAGTAGTTGAGATCAAAACCAATAACAATTGTCAAAAAAAATCACTCAAAAAAAGTGGTGTTGATATCAATTTCAATACCGCAAACAAACCTATTTATTTATTTATTTACATACATACATTGATTTAGAATATTAATAATATAAATGTTATGTTGATAATATAACTATTGTAATATAAAATTAAATGTTAACAAATGAAGAAATGGCATGTAGCCATTTTTACAATTAAGTAATAATTAAAATAATTAAGTTAACAGTTAAAAAATAAACAAAATTAAATCACAAGAAATTAAACAAAAAAAACACTGAATAAAGACACTAATGACGCAAATAGCGTTTGCAGATTACAGAAACTGCAGTTTAAAGCATGTAAGTAAACATTCAGAAATTGATCAAATTTCAGAAGCAAATGAATGTAAAATAAAATGTCTGTATAACTTTTAACAAACCCCTAAGGCCTGAAATCACTGAATACTTTCTAAGCAGTTGTTAGTGTGAACTAAAACCATAAAAAAATCAGTAATTGGAATAAAGCTAAAATAAAATTACATATTATAATAATAATAATTATAACCTGCAGTTATTTCAGTTTTTTTCCAAGGCGAAATGTCTAATTTTTGTTTAAGCTTAAGTTCTAAAACTATTAAAACTAAAACAGAAATATAAACAAATATTAAAAGGCTATACAAAATACAATATTTTTACTACATTAAAGCTAGATATATTGTAAAATACTGACATTTACATCAACCCTAAAACATAATGAAATGATGTGCAAAATTCAAGATACAAGTAAAACATGTAAAAAAAATCAATATGATATTAATTTGAAAATCCTTCTTATTAGTTCAGTACATTGTGCCCTATTTTATAGATTTCTTACAGTGTAGTTCAACAGCTCTTACTGTACAGCTAGACTCAAACAACAGTCTGTGGTAGTTGTTTGAAAACCACAAATTATAATCTGATGTGATTATAATTGAACTCATAACAGCTTGAATATTCCCTGATGTTCACACGACTGTTTCAACATCAACAACAGCAGCCATGCAGGCAACCGCCAGATGAGCCCCTCTCTTCTGTGTCTTGTAGATGTGTCTCTGCACATGTTCTTGTCAGTTTTTCAATTACGCAGCCTACGGGAGACACTGGCCTGAACAGAGTGAATTAGATGGAGGCCTCTGCCACAGATGAATCAAAATAATGCGGTTACTCTTGTGGTTTTGTGGACATGTGCTCACGCTCGCACAGTAGATGAAGTGTAATTTGCCCGGAGGAAGCAGTGATCATCTCTCACCTCTTCATCAGAGCTTGCTCCCCTCAATTCCGCATTGAAACGCCATCGATTCTCTCCGCAGGCTAAATAAGGAGAGACCTATCTGTCTTTTTTCGTGGAAACGCTAAAAAACGGTTTGGCTTGGGAAATGTCGATAAGTTAATGACATAGGGAGGTATTATCTGTGCTTTATTGGACAGATAGATCATTGTGGCTTATTCTTACTGAACAAAAAGAACAGTCTTATTGAGAATGGAGGCAGAAAATAAATGGTGTTGAGTGAATTATCACACTGAGAGCAGGGCGGATGGGAGGAGAGGTGCTTCATCCTTTAAAATCTGAATGGAAGGTGGAGAACTGGGTCAGGCTACATATTTCAGAGAGAGGGAACGGGAGGAGGAAAGATATCGTGCATCATTCATGAGCTCACACATACATGCATGCACACACACAGTCTAGGGTGCGTTTCCCAAACAATGACGTAACTCGCTTATTAACCACCATAGTACGATGCATTGTTTTGGAAACGAACTAGCTAGTCACGACTGTTTCCCGAACACTGTCGCATCTTAGCCGTTTGAATCACATTGGTTCAGCAACATAGGACCATTGTTAATGACGGCACACGAAAACGAGGTGCGCCAGGTCTTCCGGAAGAAGAAATGGAAAAAAGAGCACCTGGCCCAGACTGTGTTACACCAGTCTGTCTGAAATCCTGTGCTGACCAGCTGGCCCCCATCGTCACAAAGATCTTCAACAGATCACTGGAACTGTGCGAAGTCCCCTCATGCTTCAAACGGTCCACCATCATCACCATCCCAAATCAATCCAAAATTACAGGACTGGACCAAAATGACAGGACCAAAATGACTACAGGCCTGTGGCTCTGACTCACCTGGACACTCGCTGGATCCTCTTCAGTTTGCTTGCAGAGCAAACAAGTCTGTGGACGATGCAGTCAACATGGGACTGCATCATGTTCTGCAACATCTAGACAGACCAGGGACTTATGTGAGGATCCTGTTTGTGGACTTCAGGTCGGCCTTTAACACTATCATTCCAAACCGCCTCCTGCCCAAACTAACTCAGTTCTCCATGCTCACCTCCATCTGTCAGTGGATCACCAGCTTCCTGACAGACAGGCAGCAGCTAGGGAGGCTCCTCAGGGCTGCGTTCTCTCCCCACTTCTCTTCTCCCTGTACACCAATGACTGCACATCTAAAGACCCCTCTGTCAAGCTCCTGAAGTTAGCAGATGACGCCACACTGATCGGCCTCATTAAGGACGGTGATAAGTCTGCTTACAGACAGGAGGTTAAGGAGCTGGCTGTCTGGTGCAGTCTTAACAACCTGGAGCTCAACATGCTCAAAACAGTAGAGATGATCGTGGACTTCAGGAGAAACGCCCCTGCTCTCCCCCCACTTACCATCATGAACAGCACTGTGACTGCAGTGGAGTCATTCAGCTTCATGGGCACCACCATCTCCCAGGACCTGAAGTGGGACAATCACATAGACTCCATTGTGAAAAAGGCCCAGCAGAGGTTGTTCTTACTTCGCCAGCTGAGGAAGTTCAACCTGCCAACTGGAGCTGCTGAAACATTTCTACTCTGCCATCATTGAATCCATCATCTGCACTTCAATAACTGTCTGGTTTAACTCCGCAACCAAATCTGACCACAGAAGACTACGGAGGGTAGTCCGGACTGCTGAGCGAATCATTGGAACATCCCTCCCCACTCTCCAAGAACTGCACTTATCCAGAGTGAGCAAAAATGCTGGCAAAATCACTTTGAATAAAAATCACTTACAGTGGGGCAAAAAAGTATTTAGTCAACCACCAATTATGTAAGTTCTCCCACTTAAAAAGACGAGAGAGGCCTGTAATTTTCATCATAGGTATACCTCAACTATGAGAGACAAAATACGAAAAAAAAATCCAGAAAATCACATTGTAGGATTTTTAAAGAATTCATTTGCAAATTATGGTGGAAAATAAGTATTTGGTCACCTAAAAACAAGCAAGATTGCTGGCTCTCACAGACCTGTAACTTCTTCTTTAAGAGGCTCCTCTGTCCTCCACTCGTTACCTGTATTAATGGCATCTGTTTGAACTCGTTATCAGTATAAAAGACACCTGTCCACAACCTCAAACAGTCACACTCCAAACTCCACTATGGCCAAGACCAAAGAGCTGTCAAAGGACACCAGAAACAAAATTGTAGACCTGCACCAGGCTGGGAAGACTGAATCTGCAATAGGTAAGCAGCTTGGTGTGAAGAAATCAACTGTGGGAGCAATTATTAAAAAATGGAAGACATACAAGACCACTGATAATCTCCCTCGATCTGGGGCTCCACGCAAGATCTCACCCTGTGGGGTCAAAATTATCACAAGAACTGTGAGCAAAAATCCCAGAACCACACGGGGGGACCTAGTGAATGACCTGCAGAGAGCTGGGACCAAAGTAACAAAGGCTACCATCAGTAACACACTGCACCGCCAGGGACTCAAATCCTGCAGTGCCAGACGTGTCCCCCTGCTTAAGCCAGTACATGTCCAGGCCCGTCTGAAGTTTGCTAGAGAGCATTTGGATGATCCAGAAGAGGATTGGGAGAATGTCATATGGTCAGATGAAACCAAAATAGAACTTTTTGGTAAAAACTCAACTTGTCGTGTTTGGAGGAGAAAGAATGCTGAGTTGCATCCAAAGAACACCATACCTACTGTGAAGCATGGGGGTGGAAACATCAGGCTTTGGGGCTGTTTTTCTGCAAAGGGACCAGGACGACTGATCTGTGTAACGGAAAGAATGAATGGGGCCATGTATCGTGAGATTTTGAGTGAAAACCTCCTTCCATCAGCAAGGGCATTGAAGATGAAACGTGGCTGGGTCTTTCAGCATGACAATGATCCCAAACACACCGCCCGGGCAACGAAGGAGTGGCTTCGTAAGAAGCATTTCAAGGTCCTGGAGTGGCCTAGCCAGTCTCCAGATCTCAACCCCATAGAAAATCTTTGGAGGGAGTTGAAAGTCCGTGTTGCCCAGCGACAGCCCCAAAACATCACTGCTCTAGAGGAGATCTGCATGGAGGAATGGGCCAAAATACCAGCAACAGTGTGTGAAAACCTTGTGAAGACTTATAGAAAACGTTTGATCTCTGTCATTGCCAACAAAGGGTATATAACAAAGTATTGAGATGAAATTTTGTTATTGACCAAATACTTATTTTCCACCATAATTTGCAAATAAATTCTTTAAAAATCCTACAATGTGATTTTCTGGATTTCTTTTTCTTATTTTGTCTCTCATAGTTGAGGTATACCTATGATGAAAATTACAGGCCTCTCTCATCTTTTTAAGTGGGAGAACTTGCACAATTGGTGGCTGACTAAATACTTTTTTGCCCCACTGTATATCCAGCACACTCCTTCTTTGAAGTGTTGCTGTCTGGTCAATGCTACTGAGCTCTAAGCACCAGAACGGCTAGACACAGGAACAGATTCTTCCCTCAGGCAATCCATCTCATGAACACTTGATAATAATTATGGTACACACACTATTTATACACTTATACAATTATTTATCTAACACCCATACTTAGACTAGACTTCAATTGCACATAATATACCGGTACATACAATTGTCAATTTGTATATTGTGATTCCTTATTTACTTGTTCTTTTTAATTCTTCTTTTTATTATCCGTTTTTGTTCTGTTTCAGTCATTCTGTTCCACTGCAGTAGCTTCTGACATGAAAACAAATTCCTCGTACGTGTAAACATACCAGACAATACCAGTCTTTGTACTCCTCACCTGGTTGCTGCCACATACGCTTGACACCATCTGAATCAAATAAGTTTATCTTGGTCTCATCCTTGTCCTTAGTCTGCCTGTCTTCAGCAAACTGTTTGCAGGCTTTCTTGTACATCACCTTTAGAAGAGGCTTCCTTCTGGGACAACAGCCATGTAGACCAATTTGATGCAGTGTGCGGCGTATGGTCTGATCACTGACATGCTGGCAGCACTCATACGTCTATTTCCCAAACACAACCTCTTGATATGACACTGAGCACGTGCACTCAACTTCTTTGGTCGACCATGGTGAGGCCTGTTCTGAGTGGAACCTGTCCTGTTAAACCGCTGTATGGTCTTGGTGTCATGGTACAGGGTGCCTTCTCGGCTCCCCCTGTTGTCTTGTTATGTTGGCAGCTCGTGGATTGGGCAATCTGTGCCGATCATGCAGCAGGTGTGCACGGATCACGAGCTGACTCTCCCCCACCTGTCGCTCATTCCCCAACTTCCATACATGTCTCTGTCTCTACTACTCGTTGTGAGTAGATTGTCTTGTCTTTGCACGTATTGTCACTTACCTGTCTATCTGTCCCCTTGTGCGGCAGAACTGAACGCACGGTGATCCAGCAGCTCGTGTGGCCCGCAGACACTGCCGGCCAGCTCTGGAATCTCGGCGTCCTAGCAGCCATTAAATATTGTTTACGTTATTTTGTGTTTTGTGGCAAATAAAGTTTCTCCTTCTTCCGCACTCTGCTTCTGAGTCCTTCAGCACCATCATCTGACACTTTGCCACCGTGCTGCAGCCAGCTCAGTCTCAGGGTCTTGGCAATCTTCTTATAGCCTACACCATCTTTATGTAGAGCAATAATATTTTTTTTCAGATCCTCAGAGAGTTCTTTGCCATGTTGAAATTCCAGTGACCAGTATGAGAGAGTGAGAGCGATAACACCAAATTGAACACACCTGCTCCCCATTCATACCTGAGACCTTGTAACACCAATGAGTCACATGACACTGGGGAGAGAAAATGGGCCCAATTTTGTAAAATGGCCCAATAATTGGGCCCAATTTGGACATTTTCACTTATGGGTGTACTCACTTTTGTGGCCAGCAGTTTAGACATTAATGGCTGTGTTGAGTTATTTTGAGGGGACAGCTAATTTACACTGTTATACAAGCTGTACACTCACTACTTTACATTGTAGCAAAGTGTAATTTCTTCAGTGTTGTCGCATGAAAATATATAATAAAATATTTACAAAAATGTGAGGGGTGTACTCACTTCTGTGAAAACCTATAAATCTAATGATATGTATATCATTAGATTAAAAAAATATATAAAACGGGTAGTAAATAAAAATTAATTCAAAATCAATACATTCCTATTCTTGTCGTTCAATTTAAATTCCATTTCAACTTTCAGTGTATTTTGGCCAATTCAATTAAAATTCACACTCATTAACCAAAAAAGTCAGTTCTTAAAATCCGTATTTTGTGCAACTCTGACAAGCAATAAACATCAACAGACTCAACATCAACATACTCTGGACTTCGAGTTGTCCATGCCCAGCTCCACATCTTTTTTCAGGCGGCGCCGACGACACCGGAGCAGGTTGACCAGTCTCTTGATACACAGATAAAAGGACTTCGGAGTGGGGACGATGCTGAAAGGAGGCGGGAGAGTCTTGCCATTGTCAAAATATGAGAGCCAGAGTTTAGACCGAGCGAACTTCCACTCCACATCTGCATCATCCTGCGAGAAACAGACCATTAGCTACTGTGTAAAACTATTAGAAATCATCAAAAGAGAGGTTAGAAACAGGGCGAAGATATAATCTCAACATGTTATTTTCTGCTTAATTTAGGACTGAATAGTCCTGTGAAAGGTTGAGGCTTTGATCTATTATAAGTTATAAGACTATAAGGGTTATAAGACTACCCTTATGAAAAATAAGTTTATTCAAGTGTACTATTATTATACTTCTTTTAAACTAAAAATAGGTAAGTATACTTTTAGTTAACTTTTTATGTATTGCTAAGAAATGGGCTTTATGTACTTCTCAGAAATATACTTAAAATGACATTTAAGTAGGCTATACTTGACATAAACTTGAGCTATACTTGTGCTCCTAGAATCCGTGTTTTCGTTGTTATATGATAGGGGGCGCTAGTACACATCATCTGTACAGAATTTCCAAAAAACACAACTGTGTAATGTTGTGGAATAAAACGTCGACCAATGAAGAGGTAAAAATTACTATCAAGATTTGGGGTGTTGATAGACTCCATCTATGTTTTGATTATCATTCAGAATCCATTTCATAGTATTTTTTTTAGCCTTTTGTTCAAAATGTTTAATTCTTTATTTTTTATTTCTTTATGAAACTTACCCACATTCAAGTGTTCAAAAAATGAATGCATGAAGCTAGAATAAAATGTTTTTGTTTACAAGCAGATGCTCGGTTCTTTCTTTGGATGTTTTGTATGTTCAGATATTCATATAACAAAATAAATACAAATGAATACCTAAATAGGGACATAGTAGTATATTTTATTATGATGTAAATTATGATGTAAAGTTTATTTAAAGAAAACTTATGAGTATACTTGCAGTATAAAACTACTAAATTAGTCGTTTACTGTGACTATACTTCGAAGTGTACTAAAAATGCTACTACAAGTCTTTAATTAGTAAATTATCAGTACCTATAAGTTCACTTTTAGTATAGTTGCAGTACAAGCTAAAAAGATTGATGTAAACTAGTTTAAACTAGTGTACTCAAAGTTTACTATTATACTTAAATATACATTATACTTAACGTTACTTTTATTTACTAGAAAGTGGGCCAATTTAGTCCCAAGGTGTGCTGAAATAGTACATACTAGTATACTAGTACACTGATATTTGTATACTTACAACATAAAGTATACTTAAAAATATACTTGAACTTTACTTAAGTATACTTAATAAAATAAATTTGAAGTATACACATTTTTGGTAAGGGTAGGAATAAAGGTTAACTGTTTAGTTGTGTTTTGGTCATTTTGAGGCAGAGAGGATCTTCTTTTTCTAGACCAGGGTTTCCCAAAGTGGGGTTCGCGAACCCCTGGTGATTCGTGAGGGAATTTCAGGGGGTTCGTGAGTCGGTACAGGGCATGCCTACGAGTGTACAGGTGCATCTCAATAAATTAGAATGTCGTGGAAAAGTTCATTTATTTCAGTAATTCAACTCAAATTGTGAAATTCATACTCTCAAAATATTTTTTTTTAGATTTTTTTCTTCTTCTAATGTTTTAAGGTTATAAAAGGCCAGTCATTTTTTTTACCAGGAAAACCAAATTAGATATACAGTCATGGCCAAAAATGTCGGCACCCTTGCAATTCTGTCAGAAAATGCAACCCTTCTCTCAGAAAATTGTTGCAGTTGCAAATATTTTGGTACTCACGTGTTTATTTTATTTCTTTATATTTGTTTCATTTATTTATTTCTAACACAAAAAAACTCAGAAGATAAGTCAAAACTGATACAATTACACACAGAACCCAAATTAATGCACTGGATAAAATTACTGGCACCCTTAACTTAATATTTGGTAGCACTCCCTTTGAAAAAAAATAACTGAAATCAATCGCTTCCTGTAACCATGAATGAGGTTAGCTACAGTGCCATGGGCTGTAAACCTCTTGATGATATTGCGCACAGTGGACACAGATCAATAAGATCTCTGGAGATGGACTTGTAACTTTGAGATTGTCCATGTTTTTCCAAATTTTTTAAAATCTCAAATCCACAGAAAACTCTTTACACTTCTTTCGTTTTTCCATGCTCAGTGTTACACACAACACAAAGATTGAGTCAACTTTTCTCCATTTTAACTGGTTGCAAGTGTGAATACTATATTGTCCACACCCTTTTACTTGCCACAGGTGTGTCTAAATACAAATCACAGGAGCATCACATGCTTCAACAGCAATTATTTATTTCAATTTTGACAAGGTGTCAATTATTTTGTCCAGTTCATTTTTGAGTTCTGTGTGAAATTTTAACAAGTTTGACTTTTCTTCTCTACTTTTTTGTGTTGTTGCAGTGCAAACAAAAACAATAAGCACATGAATACCAAAACATTTGCAACTGGAACAATTTTCTGAGAGAAGCGTTGCATTTTCTGACAGAATTGCAAGGGTGCCAATATTTTTGGCCATGACTGTAGGATTTTCAGCAAAGCACGGCAAGGGTTAAGCTGCGTTTTAGTGTTGTATAAGAATGACATTTTCGGCCAGCAATAGATGCTAAATGCCTCTTCTCCAGAAATCTGAAGTATGGGCCATTTGCACAAGTATAATTGCTCAGCGAGAGTCGAAACCCCATCTACGGCCCTCAAAGGCTCTTAGAGTCCCTCTGAAAGATTACAGTCATTTTAACAGCAGCATTATCAAAAGCCTCAGACATCATTTTCAGTCTATTGCCGACTAGGGGACTATTGGAGAGACAGAGGACAAGTCTGATCTGATTTCAGATGCATTTTTTGGCAAAGAAGCCTTTAAAGGTATAGTTTACCCAAATATGAAACTTTGCCAAAAATGTACTCACCCTTAGGCCTTAGCAGGTAGCTGCTAACTTGCATTTTATGAATCACAAAATACCATGGTTTCAGCTAAAAATCGTTTTAAAAGTTCTACTCAAGAAAAAAATAATCTACATAATTTTTGAGTGAACAATCCCTTTAAAAATGTCTTAATGGATTTGTTTATTACAAACACAGTTTTTGCTTCACAAGTTGTTAACTGATGGACTGGATTGGTGTGGATTGCTTGTAGATTATTGTGATGTTTTTTAGCTGTTTGGACTCTCATTCTGACGGCACCCATTCACTGCAGAGGATCTATTGGTGAGCAAGTGATGTAATGCTAAATTTCTCCAAATCTTATGAAGACACAAACTCATCTTGGATTGCCTGAGGGTGAGTACATTTTTAGCAGATGTTAATTTTGGAGTATTCCTTTCTTATCTTTACACTAAGAAAAAAAGGTTATTTTAAGATCAGTTTACTCAAAGGATTCTTATAGGGGAACTAAAAATGGTTCTTCTATTGCATTGCTGCAAAAAAACGTCTTTTTGAACCTTTATTTTTAAGAGTGTATAGTAGTATTTTCTTTAGTATTCACCTCTCAATCATAGCTTTTTGAAATTTTGATTATGATTAGCTAGTTCATATGTTTCATTTTGGCACAAGTTTTGGCACCAGTATCGGTGTTGGCAATCTCACGCTCAGTGAAGTTCTCTAAATAGTGCATGGGAAATATAGCTCACCTCTATTTCCTGGTCACTGTTTATCTCTAAGCATTTGAGCAGAACCACCACCCTGGTACGAGCTGTTTATCATGGCAATAAGCATGGAAGAGATTGTTTAAGGTCAACGTGAAGTGTTCGTAAACCATTTGACTTTTTTTTTCAGTAATTTTCTTATGTATGTCCTTCAAACTTATTTGTAGTGGTTGGTGTGAATGAAAACATATGGTCTGCATAGTTTGTCTTTGAATACACATCAGAACAATTATAGTAAGTTACTTTTAAGTAAAATCTACAGGCGCTCTAGACAATCAGATTAAATCTTCTGGGAAAGCAAATGTCTAGAGACTAGATAAGGAGAATGACAGCAATGCAAATCTGCTTTTCATCCCTGGAGATCAGCTGTGAAAATGAGCATCCTTCATCCACACAGACGCAAGAATGATGAGATCGAGGAAAGAACTCCACCAGTGGTGGTCAGTAAGAAGACACCTCGTTAGACTTAAGTACATTTTTCAAGTATCTGTACTTTACTGGAATATTGTAACTTTTACTTTTACTTCACCATTCCAAAGCATAAGAGTACTTTTTACTTCACTACATTTTAAAAAAATCGTTACTTCTTATAATCTCGTGCTCAACCAGAAGCGGTGTATGATTCATGAACAAACATTCTTTTCAGACCTGTTCAATCGGTTGCAAATAGCCACAAAGATTCATTCGCGATGCAATGATCTTTAGCTGTTCTCGAGTCGAAAACTCACTGTCAACGTGAGCGAGTCTTCTTCATTGAACTGAACTCGTAAAGAACCGGGAATCTTGTGAGCGCGCGCCATTTGAAAAGACGTTACTTTCGAATTTTAGGATTCATTATTGTAAGAAAATAATAGGTCAAAACTTCAGTTGTTTGTGAACTATCTGCTGTAGGGTGATCTATTTAAGCCCACTGAAATGCTTGAATGCAGACAGACAACATCAGTGTCTCTAACGTTATGTTTTAGGTCAAAAAACAAAACATTAAAATAACACCGATTAAATAAAATAGTGCTCGTTAACGGTGTACCAGAGGGCTATGAAACCTCACTCCCCTCATCAAAAAGAGGCACTCTAGCGACTGTCTGCAAGAGGCTGTAGCCTTTGGCGTTCCTTGTTAGCGCCCGCCTCCCGCGCCGGTCCCGGGTTCGCGACCCGTCGGAGCAAGAACGAGTTAGGATTGTTTGAATACACAGTTTTATTAAAATCAGCATTTAACATGTGACGTCTGTTTTTATAGTTTATAAGTTACATTTTTATATTGTTTAGATCAACTAGCCGAGTAAGATATAATGTTTATTCATAACCTACTGAAAATAAGTAAATAGTTAGCTGATGCTAACTCTAGCTAACAAGCTTCTGGTGGTAAGTTGAGGAAATTTTTAGATAAAATAATCTTTATCAGCCACCTAGATAGATTCCATCTGAGGGAAAAAGAAAGGATGGGATGTTCAGAACATAGAAAGTAATTATCAGAGTGGGAAGTGATGCCCTCTGGGGGCATTGGGAGGGGTGTTTTTACTCACAGACAAGGTTTGAGAAGAAAAAAAAATCGTTAGAAAATATAATTAGATTTTCCTTAAAAGTTCTTCCTAATCAGGCCTAACAGCATATATAACTGACGTTCTGCAAAACAACAAATTCTAAAACACTTTTTTCTTACTGGTGAAAATGAGATGGTGAAATCTGTTTTCTTCAGGTACATCAGTGTAAGCCCTGAACATTACTACATCACTCTCATCAACGAGTCCATATCAACAAAATATATATCTTGACTCTATATAGTGTTATTTTGAAAAACCCAGGTATTTTGGGCATGATTATAAAAATATGTGCTAATATAAAATTAAATAAAGTATCTATATAAAATTGCAAAATAAATCTGTCACCAGTACTTTTTTACTTAAGTACATAAAAAATTGAGACTTTTGTACTTTCACTCGAGTAAAATGAAAAAGCAGTACTTTTACTTTTATGGAGTAATATTTTAGATCGATCTGTACTTTTACTCAAGACTTGATCTGTGTACTTTGACCACCACTGCCAGACTTGAATCTCAGGAGTCTACTGTGAGCACATACAGTACATACACACACGCACGCACACGCACACGCAGACGCGCACGCGCACACGCAGACGCACACGCAGACGCAGATGCAGACGCAGACGCAGACGCACACACACACACACACACACATGTTGGTTTTTATGGTTTACGGGGACTCTCCATAGGCGTAATGGTTTTTATACTGTACAAACTGTATGTGCTATTGCCCTACACCTACCCTACACCTAAACTTAGCCCTCACATGAGACGGTGCATTTCTACTTTCCCCCCAAAAAACGCACACTGTATGATTTATAAGCATTTTAAATTATGGGGACACTGAAAATGTCCTCATAAATCACCTTCTCCTTGTAATACCTATGTCATACCCATGTTATTATACAAATGTGTGTCCTCATAAACCACATAAACATGCACACACACACACACACACACACACACACACACACACACACACACACACACACACACACACACACACACACACACACACACACACACACAGACTTGTAGGACTCATCACCTCTGATTAGCTGTGAAACAAATTAACCTCATCTTGTTGGAGGCACTCTAACGTGAAATGAGCTCTAGCACTTGACAGCCTCACATTTGATGTTGGGAAACCAAGAGTTCATATCACAGGACTGACACTTTCACTACAGATGCTCCGCCAGACAGACCACATAGCCTTACTTAGAGTTGAGAAGCTGCATAAGGTGTATTTATGACCATCTTGCACAAAAGTTACATTTATTGAGGTAAGACCATCGTAAACAAGGCAAACTCACTTCTAAAAAAATCACTTTAACAATTTATAAAACATTGTATACAAATAAAAATATTTAGGTGAAATTAACTGCTAATTAAACAAATAAAAAATTAACTAAATCAATTCAAAAATCAGTTAAAAAAATTATTTTAATATATCAACATCATTTTTGTAAAACGAATTGCTTTTAAGTCTTTACATATATGTGCAAGTTGGTCAGGGTTGTCATTGCTACACCTGACTAGTCATGTTGTGAGGTTAAATAGTTAGTTTATCTGGATTGTTTTATTGCTGTTGTTGTTTTCTTCGTAATAATTGTTGTTAGCCCAAGTGTGTTTCCTATGTGGTCTGGTAGACGAGAAATGAATTCACTTGAATTAAGCTGTCAATAATACTAATTTTATACAGTAATATAAAATTATATAATTATATAATTTTATATTTTAGGTAAATAAAATAACTCAAATTTAAAAACTAATTTAAAAATATAGTAATAAAAATAATTTTAAGATATGAAAATATTTTTGGTGAAACTAATTGCTAATTTAAACAACAATTTAACTATTTTATTGTAAAAGTACTGGCTTCGATTTACTTAGAAATATGTGTTAAGTGGGTAAGGATGGTCATTGCAACAGCTGACTAGTCAATTTGTGAAGTTGACTAGACGAATTAGTTTAATTTTTGTAAAAATAATTGCAAATTAAAAATGACAATTTACCTTTAAAAATGATTAAAAAAAATTACAACAGGGCTCTCAAGTTATAGCGAAAGTTTGGAGTGAGATTAGGGGAGGGGCCACACAAAGGGGAGGGGCAAGTCAAAGGGGAGGAGCAGTTCAATTTTACCCATTGTTCATAATTGACCAGCACAAATAGAAATGATAACATCTGGTAAATCTGATGAAAGAGAAATTCATGTGTAGACATGAACTAATCTATATAACTCAGCTAGTGCATTTGAAAATATGTATAGTTATGCCCATCCCTAATTATACATATTTTTATATTTTCCTCAATATATGTTGCAGTGCATGCGAATCACTCACGTGGTGAAGGCGGGGTTAACCTTTGCCCCCAGGTAGTAAGAGTAGAGAATGAACATGCCAATCATGAATGCGAGGAAGACCATGATGAAGAGGACCATGAACTTGAAGATGTCCTTCACGGTTCGTCCCAGAGAGATCTGCAGCGGCCCGAAGCTCTCATTGGCTGGGAGGATGTAGGCGATACGAGAGAAGCTCAGGACTACAGCGATGGCGTACAGACCCTCAGAGATCAGCTGAGGATCCGATGGAAGCCACTTGTCTCTCGCTGAAAATACAGGAAATTTAAGTTTTGTTTTTTACGTTTATTTTGTTTCAAGTAACAAAAGCGTACAAAATTACTATGGTGTGCACACGCATCAACAAATTCTTGCATGTTAAAAAACATATAAAATCATTACATTTAATCGTGTTTGAATTCATAATATATTAAAACTACCAAAATTCATGTATAATGTAAATATATATTTTAACAGTGTGTTCTCTCAGATTCTCTTTGAAACAGAGCAGTGCTCAGATTCTCTCTCACCGTATGTGAAATATTGGATGTCCGGAGGCAGCGTAACCATTGAGAGGTCTGGAGCGTGGATCTTCTCATTCACATACTCCTGGGCTTTCATTGCCTGTAGGAAGGCGAAAAAGCGGGCGGTGAATGCTGCGATGAAGATGGAGAGCATGCCGAAATCCAGAACGTTCCACAGCTGCATGACATATTCCCTCGGCCCCTCCGTCCAGAGCTCCTTACACTCCGACCACATCATTCCTGCAGAAAACAGAGGCTTTCTGATGGTCAACGCTGCAGGAGCTTATACCAGCAGTGTATGTGGTGTAGTTGAAAATAGAAATAAGCTTATTTCTGTCAGTTGAATGAACTGAACAAAACACAATTTGCAGAGTAGTAGCTATCATTTATTGTGGTTACTTCAAACTCAAGCCATTCAAGCATCTACACTGTGCCAGAAAATACCTAAACATTCATCCTTCACTCTTTCTTTCTGACAGAAAACAGATTGATGGAAATGTGCTAGAAATGAACGTGTAAAACAATGGAAGGCATTTCTTATGTATTTGTGTAGATACTGTATATAAAAAAATATATGAGAATAGTTAGGCGAATCTCACAAAATCATATCCAGGTCACAAATTTAGGAAAAAACTATATTGAAATTTGATGGAAAATTAAGCACATTTCTACTCCAAACCTCACATAAACATTATGCATATAGGCATTTTATTATTGTGTTTTTTGTTTGTTTTTTCTTCAGCTCATGAAGCTAATTTAATGTGTGAATTGTCATGATAAAATGTATTTAATATTTGTTTTGTAATCAAATTATATACATTTGAAATAAATATTTATACATTTGCATACTGATCAAATTAATGTTGCAATTTCACTCTGCAAATTTATAATTTATTTACTAAAAACCTATCAGATGTTACTTAAAATATTAAATTCTATTTAAAATGTTTACTCAAAATTCTGAAAATATGCTTCATTTTCTTTGAATTACATATTATTTTAAGAGGTACATTTTAGACATGGATTTGCAACATTTACCCAGTTGATCAGACAAGAAAATCATAGAGCTGACAAAACAGCACAACTGATTATGGACTGAGCTCATATTCACATATGGAGATAGAACATAAGAGGTGAGGAAGACATAAAGAGAGAGAGAGAGAGAGAGAGAGAGAGAGAGAGAGAATTAATCAGACAAATCGAAGAGCCTAAGGAGAACACAGTCTGAAATGAAAATTATGATGTGGCCTCAGCGAATGCTGTTAAAATGAGATTATGCAATATAATTACATTGCATTATATTTTTTATTTTAAATCTAAGCTAGAAGAATGTCAAAGGAAATCAAGTAAAAAAAAAACTTCACTCAAAGCATGCTGAATATGGAAAGGTGATTCTTCATCTCCAAAACTACCCCCCAAAAATCTAAATGCATCATTTCAGCAGAAGCCATACGAATGAGTGAGAACAGTGACATGAGGTTGTGTTGATGGTCAGAGGTTCGTGTGCAACCATCACCACAATATAATGAACCTGCCCACACACACTTCCCCAATGTTACACTTGTATGGGCACTATAATCACATTCTGAGCACACATTCTGAAAAAACACAGTTTGAATGAACATTCTAAACACGCTATGAATAAATATTCTAAAAAGACACTTTGAACGAGCATTCCACAGTATGACACACTGTCAATGAATGTTCTGAAAACACACTTTAAACAATCTGAACACACATGAAATGAACATGCCGAACACACTAATTTATTTTTATTTCATTATCCATAAGCTTAAGTTAAACTAAATGCATAAATCAAAGAAAATACAATTACCCATAAGCTTAGCACACACCACATGACTCAAGGCTTGTAGTGTGTGCTTGGTTTAAAAAAAAGTCACACTACTAATGGACTTCACGCATGGTCACTTCTGCAGTCAGTGCGGGTTTGTTCAGTTTAACACAAGCACGATAAGGATGGCTTTTACACTAACATTTCAAAGGTGTCGTCATTGACCGAGAGACTGTCACTCGGTCACTATTCAGGTGGAAGCCAAGTAACACTTTGGATTTTTGCACCATGCAAGCAAACACTCAGCAAAAGTCACACGGTGTCATGAATTATTAAGAGACACTGCAGCAACAGCATTATATTTGGTGACACTGACTAAGTTAAACTCAATTTCAAACATAATGAAAAATAAGAGATGCAAACATCTCATGGCATGCAACATGTATCAGTTTCCCCTCATCTAATGCATTACCCCAGCATCTTGTCCTGGGTGAAATGGCGAAACATTTTCTTACATCAAATGTAATGAGGTGCACTCAGTGTGGGTCAATGAAATAAGAACATTTTATAAACCCAATCCAAACTGCGGTTGGCTCTCTCAATGATGCATTGCCTGTGAAAAAACTTGCATTACTAGATCTTCACAATGTGACAATGATGAATGAACATTCCTCGTTTTAAATTACTCTGAAATAATATGCTGAACAGCGTTTGTTTGCTTGTTTTGTGTTTCTTAAAGTGAGTGTGGAGCCTTGAAACGTCCTCAAAGAAAAGCTCAGATAGTTCAGGTAACACGGTTTCAAAAAAGAACTAACTAACTAAATAACTAACTAACTAACACTGATAATAAGATAATTTCTTGAGCAGCAAATCAGCATATTAGAATGATTTCTGAAGGATCATGTGACACTGAAGACTGGAGTAATGATCATGATCAACAGGAATAAATTGCATTTTAAAATGTATTAAAACAAAAAACAGTTACTTTAATTTGTAATAATCTTGGCACAATTTTACTGTATTTTGATCAAATAAATGGAGCCTTGATGAGAGACTTATTTCAAAAACACGGAAAACAATCTGACCAACCCCAAACGTGCAACAACCCCAAAAGTATGTTGTACCTGGTACAGAAACAATAAGGATGCCAGTAACAATGACAAAATGAATCTTAAACTGATACATTTACACTAAATTTACCTGCAAAACATAATTAATTACAAAGATGTAAAAAGCAATGCATGGACAAAAATGACTCCTGAAACTGTAGAAATGTTACAAACGTCACTACTTTCAGAAAGTTATGGTTACACTTTATTTTAAAGTGCCCTTGTTACAGTGTAATCACACATTTAAGTACTGAGTAATATTAATTAACTACATGTAGTTACTAAATGTTTAGGGTTACTTCCATGTAATTATGCATAATAATTAATAGTAATTATAATAGTAAGTACATGTAACGTGTAACAAGGACACCTTACCAAAGTTACTCAGCACTAATCTGGAAGGAAATGAGTGTTTAAGAAAACACATTATTATCAGTCACGTCAGAGAACATTGGCTCTAACTCAAAATCTCACTCGCTATCGGTCTCATCAGGTCGAAACCTTTTGGTTCCATTGATCATCCTGCTTTAGTCTGAAGTGAGGGACTCTATTTCTGATAGTGCAGGAAATAAACAGTTAGCCTCTTGAATAAATGGCCCGTACTACTAAAACTGACAGTTGTACACACGAAAGAACAATCACAAATGAGATCTCTTCAATCTCTCAATTGCTTCTCCTAGACAGCAGCGGAATTAAATTCTCATCGAACATCTTGCAGATCTCTTTTGGTCTAAATGTTAGTTGTACAAAGGGATCATGTAGCGCTGAAATCATTTAAATGAATGTGATGACAAATATTGGCGCATTACCTGCTACCCAGATCATGATCAGTATTTCTGTCCAGGTGAATTGTGTGGTCTTGACTCTGAAGATCTGGAGCGGGTGGTCGGTGACGGTGACGTTGGGAAGGGTGGTGATGCCTTCAAACCGATCGGACGCATTGAACACCAGCAGACACAGGAAGATGATAAAGGAGGCCGCATGAGCAACAAACTTCATAAAAGGACAGCGTAGTATTTTACCAAGCTGAGAAAACATGGAAAAGGTCATGTGTAAAAAACAATGTGTACAATTTACTTCAAATAATCTTCACTCAGCAATTGCTTGTACATTTCACAAATAATTAGAAAGAAAATGACACGTAACACACTGAATTAAATATGAAATTTGAAGTAGAAAGACTAAAATAGTATTTTTGTAAAACTCCAATAATCTTTGTTTTATTTACAACTTTAAAAAACTATTCTTAAAAATATCCTTGCATGCATCTTAAAAATGGCAGATACTGTAGACAGCAGTGATATTTTACTATCACTGAGATACTATCATAGTTTGTATTAATATTTTAGATCAGTTTTATTTTTAGATTTTGTTTTCCTTTTAGTAAATTGTATTTAAACATTTAGTACATTTAGTAAAGCGTTTTAGTAAATTTGTTGTGTGCTTTCATATTTATTAGATTTGTTTTTGTTTTATATACTGCATATCTCTATAATGTTTATTCATTCTTATTTCAGTTTTATTTAGTTAACTAAATTAATATGAAAATATTTCCTTGGCAACTATAGCTGAAATAATTTTTCATTTTATTTCTGTTAATATTTGTTTTATTCAAGTTACAGAAATGTTTTGTGAAAAATTAACTGGACAGGAGATGAGAAAAATAAAGAGAGACTATAGCAGCATTCAAAAGTAGCTGTGTATTCTGACAATACTTTTTTTATATAAATTGCAAATGTGTCACCTTACTGCCAGGGTTATTATAGTTAACTAAAACTAAAACTATAAAATAAGGAAATAGGGATACATAGGAAATACTAGTTTCCAAGAAAATATTTCTCTTTTTCATTTAGTTTAACCTGACGTGTTAAAATAAAAATAAAAATTCCATGTTTATTTCAAGTAACATTTTATATTACTATTTTATTTCATGTTTTGTTTTTATTTATAATTTTAGTTTAAGTTAACTATAATAACCCTCATAGCAACAAAAGTGACTTCACAAAGTTTACACCTGCAGAGCAAATACTCTGTGTGAGAAAATAGACTATTCAAATAAATAACAAGTAGGTGTGTCTAAAATAGTATTGCAGCACCAAGGCAGGTTTTTGACAGTCTTACTTTGCTGCACGGGGCGAACCAATACCCCACAGCTAGCAGCGGGAGTCCCAGCCCCACCGCCAAAACCACCAGAAACTTCACCGCAATGGTTTGCTCCCGAAGACCAGACAGATTCTCATACCAGATCGTCAGCAACTGCTGCTGGCAGTTCGGATGAGCCACAAACTGCAGAAACAGAGACAGATTCATTATTGAACTCATCCTTACTTGAAGCCTTTATGTATATTGATCATTTATTTATAACGTACATTGTAAAGCATTATATCGTTGCATGTACAATTATAACTAAAGTTAAAATGCATTGTAATCTATGTAGATTCCTTGTTACATCTGAAATTAGTTGTTTGTGTTTTAAAGCATTATACTTTCTAAAGGTGTAACAATTAATAGCTAAGTATTATAATGTATGTGTTTACACTTATTTATGAGCTCATTCATTGTGTATAAAGGCTTAGAATAAAGTGTTACACCAGGCCCCATTAAATTGATCAATCTGACAGTGATAAATATGTTACAAAAAATATCCATTTGAAATAAATGCGTTTCTTTTGAATTTTATATTCATAAAAGTATCCTGAACAACTATAATAGTTTCCATAAAAACATGTAAGAGCTCAACTGTTTTCAACATTGATAATCATAAGAAATGTATCTTGAGCAGCAAATCAGCATATTAAAATTATTTCTGACACTGAAGACTGGGGTAATGATGCTGAAAATTCAGCTTTGATCACAGTAATACATTATATGTTAACATGCATTCAAATGGAAATGGCTATTTTGAATGACAAAAATATTATTTTTGAATAAATAAATGCAGCCTTGGTGAGCATAAAGTTTTTTTCCCTCTACAAAAAAAAGGTACAAAAGCTGTCTCTGTGGCAATACTTTTTCAATAGTAGTTAGTACTAATATGTACCTAGAAGCAGGGCCTTTCCCCCACACTAGCGACGCCCCTGCCTATAAGGTACCAAAATGGACTCTTGTCACGGTTCATGGGTTCCCGGTCCCGTCCTCACCGTGTCTTGTCTGTATGCGTGTGCGTATGTGTGAGCAGGTGTCTGTGGGTGCGTGTGATTGAGGCTAATTCGCTCCAGCTGAGAGTCATCACCATTGGGCTATATCAGTTCCTGTCACGCTCTCTCTCTTGTCAGATCCTTGCAGTGTTTGCGGTCGTCGTTTACGGTCCGTTCTGGTTCCGCGATTCCTGAGCCCTGCTGCTTCCTGGACTCCGATCGCCGGACCTTTGGCTGCCCATTGCTTCCCTGCGCTACCCGCCTCTGCCCTACGGAAAGCTCCGCTTCTGCCTACGGAAAGCTCCGCCTCGGCCCTACGGAAAGCTCCGTTTCTGCCTACGGAAAGCTCCGTTTCTGCCCTACGGAAAGCTCCGTTTCTGCCTACGGAAAGCTCCGCCTCTGCCCTACGGAAAGCTCCGTTCTGCCTACGGAAAGCTCCGCCTCTGCCTACGAAGAGCTCCTGTTTAGTTTCTCGCTGTGTATTTACTTCTTGTAATTAACTCTCTTTTCCGCAACTGAATCCTCCCGTCTTCATTGTGACAGAAGGATCTGACCAATCTTCATGGATTCAGCGGAGACTCATGGTTTGCAAGAACTGATATCCGGCAACAACGCTCGTATGGATCTCCAGGAGGAGAATATGTTGAACACCGGACGAGCTGTGCAGGCGTTAGTGGCGCAGGTGTCCGAGCTCACAACCCAGGTACAGTTACTAAGATCACCCGCTGCGCCACCCACACCGCCTAGCTTTTCCATCCCCGGGAACCACAGCCCTCAGCACGAACCTAGACTCCCTGCACCGAGATGTATGCCGGAGATCCTAATCTCTGTAGAGCGTTTCTGACGAAGTGTTCTCTGTTTTTCTCGCTCCAGCCACTGACGTTTGCCACAGAAGTTTCCAGAGTGGCACTAGTGCTTACGTTGCTGTCAGGAAGGGCAGCATTGTGGGAACGGCGGTGTGGGAAAATCGCCATCCCTGTTGTTTCCTCGTTCCACTCACTCTCTCAGGAGATGAGAGGTGTTCGATCGCGCGCTGGTCGGGCGCGAGGCAGCGCGCATGCTGGCCGATCTCCGCCAGGGGGAGCAGTCCGTTTCTGACTATTCCATCCAGTTCAGGACCCTGGCGGCAGAGTGTGAGTGGAACGAGAAGGCGCAGTGGGACATGTTCCTGCATGGGCTGGCCGACCGTATCCAACAAGAGATCGACGTGGTGGAGTTACCTCTCCTCTCGGTTGGACGAACTTGTGGATCTGGCCTTACGCGTGGATGCACGGCTTCAGCAACGCGATCTTCGCGGTCGACGCAAGTCAACACCGAGATATCCTTTCTTCGACACCGGCGATACGGTCGGTCACTCGTCGGTTGACGAACCCATGCAGGTGGGTAGAGCTCGGCTCTCCCGGAGGAGAGAGATCGTCGGAGGATGAGGGGGCTGTGCCTATACTGCGGCGCGGCTGGCCATTTCCCGGCGAGCTGTCCCGTAAAAGACCAGGCCCGACAGTAGGTCTGAGGCTACTGTCGGGTGGGGTATCTCTCAACAAGACCTCATCTACTACCCTCCTCCCGGTGAGGTTGCAATGGGCAGCCGAGCGACATGAGGGGACGGCGCTGCTAGACTCCGGAGCCGAAGGCAACCTGCTGGACATTTCCCTGGCCCAACTCCTTCACATTCCCTTGGTTCCCCTCCGTCACAAGATCTCTGTCAGCGCCCTCAATGGACAGTCACTTCCCAGATCAGTCTCTCCACGGTACCCATCACCCTCGTCACCTCAGGCAACCACTCAGAGACCATCACGTTCCTCGTCACCCACTCACCCCTGGCCCCGGTGGTGTTGGGTCACCCCTGGCTCACACAGCACAATCCTCGGGTGGATTGGGGTCGTAACACCGTGTTGGAGTGGAGTCGAGCCTGTTATGCCTCTTGTCTTGTGTCTGCTGGTTTTTCTGTGTGTGATTCTGTGTTGCAGGAGGAGATGGGGAACCTGTCTAGGTTCAAGGTTCAAGGTTCTTTATTATTTGTCACATACATAATCATACAGGGTATAATAGGTAGTGAAATGTTAATCAGGACAGGTCCGCTCAATGGAAAGTGCAAAAAAATAAAAATAAAAAAATAATAACATAAAAGCAATAAAAACTATGAAACAAAACACGAGAGAGTATATATATATATACAAATATGGTGAGAATGAAATAAGAGACAAATAAGAAATAAAATAAGGGGTAAGATGTGCAATGAGATAAAGTGTGCAGTGCAGGAGAATGTGCAAATAGGTTGTACCGGGGTGTACACAAAGCAGCAGTGTGGATGATGGGGAATAATGGATGTGATTACAGTTTATTAATTGAGTCCTGTGGATGTTATGATCCTGAGTTTAGGAGCCTGATGGCCTGAGGGAAGAAACTCCTCTTCAGTCTTTCCGTTTTAGCCAACATGCTCCTGTAGCGCCTGCCAGATGGCAGTAAAATGAAAAGATGGTTACCGGGGTGGTTTGAGTCTTTGATGATTTTTAGCAGCTCTGCTTCTGCAGCGTTTGAGGTAGATGCCCTGCAGAGAGGGGAGTGTAGATCCTGAGATGCGCTCGGCTAAGCGCACGACTCTCTGCAGAGCTTTGCAGTCCTGGTTTGTGGCGTTATTATACCACACTGAGATGCACTGAGACAGTACACTTTCTATGGCCCCTGAATAGAAAGTTTTCAGGATAGCTGGTGAGACCCTGAAATTTCCTCAGCTGTCGCAGATGGTACAGTCTTTGCCTGGCTTTCTTGATCTGTGTTTGGATGTGTGCAGTCCATGTCAGGTCCTCGGAGATGTTTACACCGAGGTACTTGAAGCTGCTCACCCTCTCCACAGGGGTCCCGCTGATCATAAGAGGAGTAGGGCTGCTGCTGTCTCTTCCTGAAGTCTACAATCAGCTCTTTGGTTTGCTCACGTTCAGAGAGAGACAGTTGTCCTGGCACCATGATGTAAGTCTCTCCACCTCATCCAAGTATGCGGCCCTCATCATTGTTGGAAACGAGGCCAGAACCACAGTATCGTCAGCAAATTTAACAATGGAAGTGGAGCTGTGTGAGGACACGCAGTCGTGGTGTGTAGAGAGAGTATAGCAGGGGCTCAGTACACAGCCCTGTGGGCTCCTACGTTCAGGGTGATGGAGTTGGAGGTGAACTGCCGACTTTCACCACTGTGGTCTGGCGGTGAGGAAATCTTGGATCCAGTCACAGAGTGAAGTGTTTAGGCCGAGGTCAGATAGTTTGACAGCTAGCTTGGTGGGGACTATAGTGTTGAAAGCTGAGCTATAGTCGATGAATAGCAGCCTGACATAGTTGCCATTCTTGCTGTCCGATGTGAGTGAGGGAGGAGTGCAGTACCTGAGAGATGGCATCATCAGTAGACCTATTTGGCCGATAGGCAAACTGAAGAGGGTCCAAGGTAGCAGGGATGGAGGAGCAAATGTGTTTCTTTAAGAGTCTCTCAAAACCTTCATGACTGTCGATGTGAGGGCAACTGGACGATAGTCATTCAGGCAAGAGGGTTACTGTTCTTAGGCACAGGGATTATGACAGATTTTTTAAAGGAGGTGGGAACAACAGAGGTAGCAAGGGACTCATTAAAGATGGAAGTAAACAAACCAGCAAGCTGATCAGCACAGGACCTCAGAGACGCGGCCAGTAATCCCATCAGGTCCTGCTGCTTTCCTTACGTTCACTCTCTCTTTTAGTTCCCTCCGAACGTCATCCTCTGAAAAAGAATAGCAAAACCATCGCTGCTCTGTCTGCTGCTTTCTGACGCGCTGATCGGCAGATCGCGCCGCCATTAACGTTACACTCAAAGCGGCCGTAGAAAGAGTTTAGCTCCTCGGCCAGCAGCGATCTGCTCTCACCTCCGCGGAAGAGTTATATCCAGAGGAACAGATGGTCTTCAGTCCCTGCCACATGCGTCGAGAGTCATTGAGCTGGAAATGTGACTCAATTCTCTCCCTGTACCGCGTTTAGTCGGCTCTTATTGCACGCCGGAGAGCATAACACGCTGTTTTGTATTCGCTCATGTTCCCCGACAAAAGACCAGCATTGTATGCGGCAGTTCGATGGTTAACTGCATCACGAATTGTTCTGTCCACCCACGGTTTCTGATTGGAGAATGTCCTTATTGTTACTGTTTCGGTGGCTTGCTCGGTTTAGCGGAGTGATAAAGCTTACTGCTACATCCGTGAATTCGCTGACGTCAGATGAACTCGCCCGAACATGTCCCAGTCGACGTCATCAAGAGACGCCTGTAGCATAGCTTCAGAGTGGGGACACCAGCGCGTCACTTCCCTCTCCACCGGGGTCTCTGAACGATCCGTTGTTTATATTCCGGTGTGAGAAATATGGCCGCGTGGTCTGATTTGCCAAAGCCGCAGGGACGAGCTTTGTAGGCATTCTTAAACTGGGTGTAGCAATGATCCAGTGTATTCAGCCTCTAGTTGGGCAGGATATGTGTTGGTGAAAGTTTGGCATGACTTTTTGAGGTTGGCCTTGTTAAAGTCCCCAGCTATGATGGAGGCACGTCAGGGCTTGTTGATATAGCCGCTGAGCTCGTCGTGAAGTATGGACAAAGCACGCAAGAATCTGCTTGTGGTGGAATATATACGGCAGTGATGATGATCGATGAAAACTCCCGGGGAGGTAGAATGGGCGGCAGATAATGGAGAGATGTTCCAGATGAGCCGAGCAGGAACGCGACAGAATGGAGATATTCCTGGGTCACAACATTCTTGTTGATCATGAAACACACTCCACCACCTTTGGTTTTTTCCAGCCTCGGCTGTTCTGTCCCATCCGTAAAACAGAAAAGTTATCAGACGGCGTTACAGCGTTGTCCGGTACCGAGGCGTAAGCCATGTTTCGGTCAAACAGAGATGTTACAGTCTCTGATGTCCCGTTGGAAAACTAATCCTGGCTCTAAGATCGTCCATCTTATTCTCAAGGATTGACATTAGCGAGCAGAATACTCGGAGAGGAGGACTGTGAGCCCGTTTCCTCAGTCTGTTGCGTATTCCAGCGCGTCTCCCCGCGGTGTTTCCTTCGCCGCCTGGGATTATTGAGGCGCCTTTTGTTAACCTCGGTGTTCCGAAGTATCTCCAATGCCACGCTGGATCCGTGGATAAGTGTCCTGAAGCAGTTAGTGCAGTGGTGTCCAATGTCCAAAAGTGTTCTTCTCTGTCGTATAAATAGTGCAGGACGTTATGCGTGTAAAAAGAGAAAGTAAAAATACGTAAAAAAGTATATTAAAGCACAAATTGAGCGGAGCCATCCCTAACGTCGACTGTACAATGCAGCGCCGGAAGTAGAAGTCTAACGTCTAACGTGCCCGAGGAGTATCTCGACCTGAAGGAGGTGTTCAGTAAGTCCAGGGCCGCTTCTCTCCCTCCTCATCGTCCCTACGACTGTGCTATAGACTTAGTACCAGGTATGTCTCCGCCTAAGGGCAGATTATACTCGCTTTCTGTTCCGGAAAGGGAGGCCATGGAGAAATATATTTCTGATTCTCTGACAGCCGGGTTCATATCCGCCCCTCTTCTTCTCCAGCGGGGCAGGATTTTTTTTTGTCGCGAAGAAGGATGGTTCTCTGCGACCTTGTATTGACTACCGGGGCTTGAACAACATCACGGTAAAGAATACCTATCCTTTGCCGTTGATGTCTTCAGCCTTCGAGAGGTTGCAGGGAGCATCCATCTTCACTAAGTTAGATCTTAGAAACGCTTATCATTTGTTCGCATAAAGAGAGGGGATGAGTGGAAGACCGCGTTTAATACCCCCAGAGGGCATTTTGAGTATTTGGTTATGCCTTTCGGGCTCTCTAACTCTCCCGCGGTCTTCCAGGCACTCGTCAATGACGTGTTGAGAGATATGGTCGATCAGTTCATATATGTCTACCTGATGACATATTGATTTTTTCTTCTTCTCTCCAGGAACATGTTCAACACGTCAGACGAGTGCTCCAGAGGTTGTTAGAGAATGGGCTTTTTGTCAAGGCGAAGAAGTGCGCGTTCCATGCACAGTCGGTTCCTTTCCTGGGTTTCATAGTGTCGCCGGAGGGAGTTCGCATGGATCCTGACAGGGTTAAGGCTGTGGTAAATTGGCCAACCCCTGATTCCCGCAAGGCCCTGCTGAGGTTTCTGGGTTCGCTAATTTTTACCGGCGTTTTATATTCGCAATTTCAGCCAACTAGCCGCTCCTCTGACCGCCTTGACCTCCACCAAGATGACGTTCAGGTCGAATGCAGCCGAGGCCGCATTTACCAAACTCAGAGGCCGCTTCGTTTCGCACCCATTCTCCGGCCCCTGATCCCACACGTCAGTTCGTGGTGGAGGTCGACGCGTCAGAGGTGGGGGTAGGTGCAGTGCTATCCCAACGGGCCACCTCGGACGACAAAGTGCATCCCTGCGCGTTCTTTTCCCATCGACTGTCTCCTGCCGAACGAAATTACGACATCGGTAACAGAGAGTTGCTGGCCGTCAAGCTAGCGTTGGAAGAATGGCGTCACTGGTTAGAGGTTCGGGGGTTCCTTTCATATTTGGACCGACCATAAGAATCTTGAATATATTCAGTCCGCCAAACGTCTTAACTCCAGGCAGGCTCGTTGGGCACTATTTTTCGGACGTTTTAATTTTTCCATCTCCTATCGGCCGGGTTCTAAGAACATCAAGCCCGATGCCTTGTCACGCATTTTTGACATTTCGGACCGCCCGGTGTCTCCCGAGTGCATTATACCTGAGAGATTGTTTGTCTCTGCAGTCACTTGGGAGATCGAATCGAAGGTCCGCACGGCCTTGGAAGGGGTAACGCCTCCGCCTGGATGCCCAACGGGCCGGTTGTTTGTGCCGGAGGGGTTACGACCAACGTCATCCAATGGGGTCACTGTTTCCAACGTGGCTTGTCATCCAGGAATCGGTCGCACGCATGTTTTTGATTAAACAACGATTCTGGTGGCGGGCCATGGCTCGCGATATCCGAGAGTTTGTTTTGGCCTGCTCAGTCTGTTCTCGGGGTAAGACTCCAATCGACCTCCAGAGGGTTACTTTCAGCGCTGTCAGTCCCTTCGAGACCCTGGTCCCATATCGCGCTAGATTTCGTCACTGCCCTCCCACCCTCCCGGGTAATACGGTTGTTTTAACCGTAGTGGACCGGTTCTCGAAGGCGGCCCATTTTATTCCCTTGCCCAAATTGCCCTCAGCCAAGGAGACAGCGCTACGGTAGTTGATCACGTCTTTCGCATTCATGGTCTCCCGGCAGACGTGGTTTCCGACAGGGTCCCCAATTCGTGTCCAAATTTTGGAGAGAGTTTTGTCGACTACTGGGGGCGACTGTGAGTTTGTCTTCTGGGTTTCACCCTCAGACCAACGGTCAGACTGAGCGGGCCAACCAGGATCTCGAGAGGGTGTTGCGATGTTTGGTCACTCAAATCCCACTTCCTGGTGTCAGCAACTTTCATGGGTTGAGTACGGCTCACAACTCGTTACAGGTGTCGTCCACAGGCCTCTCGCCGTTTGAGTGTAGTTTAGGTTACCAGCCACCTCTTTTCCCTAGTATGGAATCCGAAGTCGCGGTCCCTCTCTGCCCACGCCTTCGTCCAGAGGTGTCACCGTACCTGGACGAGAGCCCGAGAGACTCTCCTCCGGGTGGGGGGCGGCACCAAGGCTAAGGCTGATCGCCACCGGTCGAAGCCTCCCGTCTACGTCGTTGGTCAAAAAGTGTGGCTTTCTACCCAGAACATTCCGCTCCGTCCGTGTGTAATAAGTTGGCTCCCAAATTTATTGGCCCGTTTCCTGTCACCAAGATTATTAGTCCGGTGACAGTCCGCCTCAAACTCCCTCCTGCGTACAGGAGAATTCATCCCGCGTTCCATGTTTCCAAAATTAAACCCGTTTTTTTCGGTCTCCCCTTAATCCGCCTACTCCGGTTCCCCCCCGCCGCGACTCGTAGATGGGAATCCACCTATTCGGTCAATCGCATTCTGACTCGAGGCGGAGGGGACGAGGGTTTTCAATACTTGGTGGACTGGGAAGGTTACGGTCCGGAGGAGAGAAGTTGGGTTCCGGCCAGGACATATTGGATCACTCCCTTATTGATGATTACAATCAACAGGTAAGGTCGGCTGGGAGCGCCGAGAGGCGCTCCTAGGGGAGGGGTACTGTCACGGTTCATGGGTTCCCGGTCCCGTCCTCACCGTGTCTTGTCTGTATGCGTGTGCGTATGTGTGAGCAGGTGTCTGTGGGTGCGTATGATTGAGGCTAATTCGCTCCAGCTGAGAGTCATCACCATTGGGCTATATCAGTTCCTGTCACGCTCTCTCTCTTGTCAGATCCTTGCAGTGTTTGCGGTCGTCGTTTACGGTCCGTTCTGGTTCCGCGATTCCTGAGCCCTGCTGCTTCCTGGACTCCGATCGCCGGACCTTTGGCTGCCCATTGCTTCCCTGCGCTACCCGCTTCTGCCCTACGGAAAGCTCCGCTTCTGCCTACGGAAAGCTCCGCCTCGGCCCTACGGAAAGCTCCGTTTCTGCCTACGGAAAGCTCCGTTTCTGCCCTACGGAAAGCTCCGTTTCTGCCTACGGAAAGCTCCGCCTCTGCCCTACGGAAAGCTCCGTTCTGCCTACGGAAAGCTCCGCCTCTGCCTACGAAGAGCTCCTGTTTAGTTTCTCGCTGTGTATTTACTTCTTGTAATAAACTCTCTTTTCCGCAACTGAATCCTCCCGTCTTCATTGTGACACTCTTAAAGTACAAATACCTTTTGAATTGATGAAAACTAGTTTACTGTTTAACACTACAAATAACGTCTGGTATGACTTTGTCCAAAGAAAAAACTTTGCATGCGAGGATGGCATCTTACAATGTTCGCTCAAGACGTCTCCATAGCAAAAAACCACGGCGACATCCCAGCGCACACGTAACGCATCTGGGCTGAATGGTGCAGAAACGAGTTCTGCTCTTTATCATGTTGTGTGGAATCACTGACAAATGAACTGGACAAGAAGGACAATAAAGAGAGACTGTGAAAGCAGTTCAGCGGTCCAGTCTTGCTCTCGATTATACAGCAGATCCTTCCCCACTGATGACCATTCAAAAGTAGCTGTGCAGTCGGACAAAAAAATAGAAAAATGCATAGAACTTCAAATCAAATAGTGTCAAATGGTCTTAGATTTAGCTTACTATAATAACCCTGTTCATGTAAGATGATTAACAAAATCTAAGACCATTTGAGACCATGTGATTGGAAATTATATATGCTTTTTTAAATATTATTTTTAAGAAAACATTTTTAATTTGAACCACTCTCCAACTAAACACTTTAGTTGTTTTTTTGCAATAATAATAATAATAATACAACTTTTAACTAGCTAATTGCCAAGAAAACATTTCTTATTAGTTTTCCAATTATATTTAACTTGATGTACTAAAACCTAAGTACAAATTAATAAAAACTATAGACATTTTTAAAAGAAAAACCTTATAAAAAGAAAATATTACAATACAAATAATTCAGAATTTTCATATAAACTATAGTGTTAGAACACAACTTATCATTACTGCAAATGTCTTTGAGGTTCTTAAAATAATTATTTTTAACTTCCTTTCACATAATAAGTCACATTATATCAGTAAATGACATATTGCAGAAGCAATTGCTTTTTTTTAGGAAAAACGCTTGATAATTTTGCTCGTTCAAGTTTGCTGTCATGGGAATAATTTTGAAGAGAGAACTGAAGGCAGTAAAAGTTTTTACCTGTAAGAGTGTTAATGAGAAGTTTTGCTACCAAAGAAACTCCTCTCCATTCCACACCGGTGTCAGAAAATCCGCACGTACGCACGCACGCACGCACTCACACACACACACGCACACGCTCACGCTCACGCACTCGCACACGCACACACACACACACACACACACACACACACACACACACACACACACTCTCGCTCACGCACACGCACACGCACACGCTCACGCTCACGCACACGCACTCGCACACGCACGCACGCACGCACGCACACACGCACACACACACACACACACACACACACACACACACACACACACACACACACACACACGCTCACGCTCACGCACTCGCACACACACACACACACACACACACACACACACACACACACACACACACCACACACACACAGAGACCCGTGTGCCTGTCATTCTCTATTAAGGTAGTAGGTTAATTAATTTGAGTCCTAAGAGAATAACAGGTGTTAATTTCATGCCTGTCCTATAAACCCCTTCCTGCCATAAATTACGAGGCTCAGAATAAATGACTTGAAAATACATCCACATAATTATATGAAAGAATGTGAACTCAGGATGAGAGAACAGCTATGAATAACAGAACACAATTAGATTACTGAGAAGAGAGAATGAAATATCTTACAACAGGGACAAGCATTTTTAGTGCTTTTGGTTTCATTCAAACCATGTTTATCATATTTAATAAACTATGTTCATGTATTATCTGCACATTTACAAAACTGTAACACTACAATGTATATATAATATTCACATACAATTACATCTAATATTTAAATTAGATGAATATAGATCATACAAAAGTTCATTAACATAGTTACAATTATTATATATATATATATATATTATATATATAATATAATTATGATATATTTAAAATATAATAAAATATTAAATATAATAGTAAAAATATTAATTATTATATTTAATATTATTTATGTTAATAATAGTATATATTATTATAGTATAATAATATATAAAATATTCTAATATAAAATGACTTCATTTTTGATATTATAATTTAATATCAGAATGCTATATTAGGATATACAAATTTGAATAATCCATAAACATGTCATCTTATTATTTAACATTGCAATGATTTGTTCTATCAAGTGTATTGTTTCCCATCCAATCAGACAGCATCACAAAAACGCTGGCAGTCTAAATAGTTTAAATCCCCAGAGAAGCATCAAAGATTATTGTAATTCAGTAAAATGTGCCTGCCGTCCGTCCCCATGATCATAATAAGTGCAGTGTCTGTGGCCCCCGGCGGCCCTTTCACTTCTGTCATTAGTAAAGAGCTGCCCTAGAGTCACGAGCGAGCACCATCTGATCCTCTCTGAGCAACCTGCAGGGTCAAACCGGCTCATTACAACACAACTATCAGCAGGGCCGTAGCTAGTGGCGTGAAAGCTGGTGACGATTATAGGGGCCCACTGCTGAGGGGGGCCCTCCGGCGATTTAAACCGACTGGCTGAGGCCAGCCTTAAAAGACGCTCAGGACAGTTGACGGGCCACTGCTGTACGTCGTCATGACAGCTTATAATTTACACATGTTTTTCCAAGTTGTTTTTTCAGCCATGCCAATTTAAACATTCAAAAGAGTTTAAAGCATTCAAACACAAGAGCGGAAAAGCTGAACTGAGTACTCGTGCACCATGTTCGGTGCATACGCAGAGAACCGCGTCTCATGGACAGCATCGCCGAACCGAGCTCTCCTTCGCATCGTCCTGCAACTGAACGAACAAATACAAATAGCAGTTTCAACGTGAACATAAAAAGATGTGAAAGAGCCCAATTCAGCACCTGCACGCGGTGTACTGTGCGCACAGGGCGCGCGAAGAGAGACACGTCTCAATGCGCATCAACACTGCTCTTGACTGAATCACTTTGTAGTTTAACAAGAACTAATCCACAGTCAAACCAAAAATTATTCAGACACCAAATATAATTTTGTATCTTTTATACTACTTCGTGCAGGACACTATAATTAATTTATGTAAGTGAGGATAGCAAAATAAAGTAAACTGTGACGCATTATTCCTAAAATGTATTCATACAGTGGACTACCAGTACAATTTATTACAAGAATTGGGAACAAAAATGATTCAGACACTTTGACCTGACCATGTTTTGCTTACATGTTTTTTCTTTAACTGCTTATGCAAACTTTTTAAAGACTGAACAAAATGAAGCATTGCTTGGTAACTGTTCAACAAACTATTGATAGTTGTGTAAATATTGTCATACTAACAATTGTCTGAATTTTTGGTTGATTTTAATCCATTGCATACCGGTTTTATCAAAGTTATCTGACATTATCAAGATAAATTTGTTCTGACACATTTGAACTCTGAGTTCATTTTCTAAACAATAGCAAATTAACTGTGATAATGAGAGAAATGTTGAAGGTGTCTGAATATATTTTTGTTTGACTGTATATTACATTTTTACAATGAAGACTATACAGTGCTATTTTACATTTAATTATTAGTTGTCTGTACCTGGACACTTACAAACCTCGAAAAAACTTAAACATTGTGTAAATAGCACAAATAAATAAATATAATGAACATACAAATTAAACAATTTCAAACAGGGCCCACTGGTACAACCTGCACCGGGGCCCCATAAACCCCACCTACGGCCCTGACTATCAGCATCAAACACATCTCTGTCACTCTCCTTCAGAGAAAACTGATGCTCACTCAAAGCATCAAAGTCTGAATGTCTGACACACACACAAACACACACACACACACACACACACACACACACACACACACATTGTGACGATCGTCACTGGTCCACATCAGCGTTGCCCTGAAAACTCACGAGGAGCACCTGCTCACCAGTCATCACAGGCTGATCGGCCATACCTGCGGCTCATCAAACCGCCTGCATAATGCAGCGTGCACACGGACGAAGGGTGAGAAGAAACCTCTGCATGAGACAGCAAGCTAACGTTCTCTCTGTTCCATTCCAGACAGCAGTGTGTAACCGATCAGCACCGCCACAAGCACCGCACGGATTCACCTGCACCTGGACACGACTGAGAGCACCTATGCAAGCAAGAGCACCATCACTACTCACGTGTGTTAATAAAATCCACCCTCCTGGGACTTAAACTGAGCTCTCCATGTCACGTGATCCTTCCAGCATGCAACAATATATATGTTTAGGTGTATATATATAAATTAGTGCTGTCAAACAATTAATCACATCCAAAATAAGTTTTTTTTACACACTATATGTATGTGTACTGTATATTTATTATGTACACTGGGGCAAACAAGTATTTAGTCAGCCACCAATTGTGCAAGTTCTCCCACTTAAAAAAAAGAGGAGAGAGGCCTGTAATTTTCATCATAGGTATACCTCAACTATGAGAGACAAAATAAGGAAAAAAATCCAGAAAATCACATTGTAGGATTTTTAAAGAATTTATTTGCAAATTATGGTGGAAAATAAGTATTTGGTCAATAACAAAATTTCATCTCACATACTTTGTTATATACCCTTTGTTGGCAATGACAGAGGTCTGTCCAAGGATTTCCACTTTACACTGTATTAATGGCTGTTTTCGTTATGCAGATCTCCTCTAGAGCAGTGATGTTTTGGGGCTGTCGCTGGGCAACACGCACTTTCAACTCCCTCCAAAGATTTTCTATGGGGTTGAGATCTGGAGACTGGCTAGGCCACCCAAAATTGTAGACCTGCACCAGGCTGGGAAGACTTCTTACGAAGCCACTCCTTCGTTGCCCGGCGGTGTGTTTGGGATCATTGTCATGCTGAAAGACCCAGCCACGTTTCATCTTCAATGCCCTTGCTGATGGAAGGAGGTTTTCACTCAAAATCTCACGATACATGGCCCCATTCATTCTTTCCTTTACACAGATCAGTCGTCCTGGTCCCTTGCAGAGAGCTGGGAAAGTAACAGCCCCAAAGCACACGCCCCATTCATCCTGCAGTGCCAGATGGTGTCCCCCTGCTTAAGCAGAACAGTCCAGCATGAAGTTGAGTTTGGATGATCCAAAAAGTTCTATTTTGAGTTTCATCTGACCATATGACATTCTCCCAATCCTCTCTTCTGGATCATCCAAACGCTCTCTAGCAAACTTCAGACGGGCCTGTACATGTACTGGCTTAAGCAGGGGGACACGTCTGGCACTGCAGGATTTGAGTCCCTGGCGGCGCAGTGTGTTACTGATGGTAGCCTTTGTTACTTTGGTCCCAGCTCTCTGCAGGTCATTCACTAGGTCCCCCGTGTGGTTCTGGGATTTTTGCTCACAGTTCTTGTGATCATTTTGACCCCACGGGGTGAGATCTTGCGTGGAGCCCCAGATCGAGGGAGATTATCAGTGGTCTTGTATGTCTTCCATTTTCTAATAATTGCTCCCACAGTTGATTTCTTCACACCAAGCTGCTTATCTATTGCAGATTCAGTCTTCCCAGCCTGGTGCAGGTCTACAATTTTGTTTCTGGTGTCCTTTGACAGCTCTTTGGTCTTGGCCATAGTGGAGTTTGGAGTGTGACTGTTTGAGGTTGTGGACAGTCACTGCTCTAGAGGAGATCTGCATGGAGGATGCCATTAATACAGGTAACGAGTGGAGGACAGAGGAGCCTCTAAAAGAAGAAGTTACAGGTCTGTGAGAGCCAGCAATCTTTCTTGTTTGTAGGTGACCAAATACTTATTTTCCACCATAATTTGCAAATAAATTCTTTAAAAATCCTACAATGTGATTTTCTGGATTTTTTTTTCTTATTTTGTCTCTCATAGTTGAGGTATACATATGATGAAAATTACAGGCCTCTCTCATCTTTTTAAGTGGGAGAACTTGCACAATTGGTGGCTGACTAAATACTTTTTTGCCCCACTGTATATATAAATACAAACACATAAATGTATGTATTTTGAAAATATTTACATGTATATACACATTTATATTCTTATATTTTATATAATTATATTTAATATGTACAAATAACATATTTTTCTAAAATATATACATGCATTGGTTTCTATTTATATATACATAATTAATATACACAGTATACACACATATATTATGTAAACAAAAATGTTTATTTTGAATGCGATTAATCATTTGACAGCACTATATATATATATATATATATATATTTATTTATTAATAATACATTTAAATTATAATTAATTAGATAGCAAGCAGCTCCCTTGCAACCAAATACGACACCCCAGCAACCACCCTAGCAACCAACCAAAACACCCTAGCAACAATATTTCAACTGAAAAATATTTTGAATATGATTAGATATAATATTAAAATGTCTGAAAAAACATAAAAGAAACAAAATTCAAGCAATTAATATTAAAGGTAAATATTCAAACACTACATAAATAATAATTTATTACAATTTGAATAAATAAAAATATTAAATACAGTACATATATAAATATAAAATAAAATAAAATATATATAATATAAATATAATGAAAAGAAAAAAACTATATTATATATATATACATATATACTGTATATATATATATAATATATCTACGGAAATGTTCACTCCTATTACTTTAAAAATGTTATCAGCCCAGTTGGTTTAACTGCTGCTGTTTCCTGATTCATGTCACAGCAAGGTCATGTAGCATGGTTTTGATTTTGGTAGATGGTCAGAGATTATTCACTGTCTCCTGGTGTGTGTGAGATCCATTGATTTTGTCTAGAGCAACCGTTGGGGTTTGGTGTTTCTGCTGATAAGTAAATGCTGCTTGGAGGGAATCCAAACAGCGGTGACAGACCCTTGAAAATGTTCCTGAGGTGTTGTCTTCGTCTCAGGTTGCACTCACACAAAAATGGCACTTTCCTCAACAGCCTGGCAAAGCTCCAATCTGATCAGGGTGCACAAGTTTATATCTGCTTGCTGGTAACGCAAACTAATTCACAATGCAATCATGACTCATAGCTCCAGAGAGGCCCATTACATTCTTGAGGAACAGCTTCTGTCTCTCTCAGTGTGGTGCACATCACGTTTGTCCAGTATATCGCTTAATTTCTGTCCTCACGTAGACAGAAACCAATTTTTCCACTACACAATCTCAACAATTGTCTAGATTATTCATGCGCATATATATTACAGTATTTATTATATCTTTAAAAATGTTTATAAGACATTGACATGTCCAGCCTTCTTGACATGATTAGAAGATTAACGGTTACAAAAATACAAATATTAAAACAATATACCAAAAATAATTGTATTTGATCATTGTGTAAATACATAAGTAACAACAAATCTCAAGTTGACAGTTTAACAGCTGAGCTCAAGCCTCTGTTACCAATTCGATAAAGTCACTTAAGAACTAGTAACGAAGGAACGGTGAGTTGCTCCATTGAAAACGTATTGTATTACTGTAAGAGTCGAGTATTACGAGAGAGAGAGATCGACTGAGCAGTGTGATTACCTGCATCTGATTCAGAATTCATTCAACGCAATCTCATATTCACAAATAAAACATTAGTTTGAATGTCCACCGAGGAAAGCGGTATCTTTGTCGTACTATCCTTTCATCTGTTCAGGTGATTTCCGATCACAGTGCAGCTAGTTCAGTGTTAATTTGTTGGCTGCGTCTTATAAAATGTTGTTGAAAGTAGTGATGGGTCGTTCTTGAACGATTAGTTCATTTTGAACGAATCTTTAATGTGACTCGGGAAGAATGAGTTGTCTCGGTGAGTGATTCGTTCAGTCGTGCTTGCGCACCATCCTATAGGTTCTGTACTGAATTAGTTCACCTGTTTCGAGTCTTCGGGTTTTTCTAGTCATTCATTCATCATGTGACCGTCCCATACGCGTAACCCAAGCAGTCTGAGGGAAAAAGACTTAATAATAATAATAATAATAATAATAATAACCTACTCTTTAGTTTATTAACTTTGTTACCACATTCAGTGGAAAATAACCATCATGACAGAAATTCACACATTTATAAACGGTAAGAAATAAAAAGCTACAAATTGAGACCAGAAACACACCACGTAACTGTAAGAGTAAATAATAATAACAATAATAACTATGCAGGCATTTGAAAGGGCTTTTGTGAATTAACTAATTTCTCTATCCAATGCTGTCACATCACATGACAAAAGAACGAACGACTCGAAAGACTCGGGAGATGAACTAATCAATTCTCTTTCCGGCTCTGACTGCATAGGTTTAGTTTATAGGGCTGTTACGTGATGAATGAACGACTCAGACATGTCAGATAATAGGTGAGGAGAGCTAATCATAGACAAAAGACCCAGGTAAACCACTAATAATTTTTTTCTGTTTCTTATACATTATAGTTTTTCCTTGTTTGTAGTGTGATCACCGTTGTCATAATTAGTAGATGTGTTAGGGAAGTAGTACGTAACATTTTAATAATATTTTGCTAAAATGAACAAAATTACTAGAAAAAAGACTCGTTAATTTTGCTGAACGAGACTCAAAGGTCCGAGACAATAAAATGATACGAACTTCCCATCACTAGTTGAAAGTAAAAATAACAGTTTTTCAGTCTCTTTCAGTATAAAAGTCTTTACTGCTGACTCACTCACAAAAACAGTCTCTTGTCGCCATCTAATGGCGGAACGTCTAGGTTACGTACATAACCCCCGTTCCCTGATGGAGGGAATGGAGACGTTATGTCGTGACGACATTGGGGATTTACCTGGAAGCCCCGATCATCTCTGACTTTAAGAGAAAAAGCCAATGAAATTGGCTAGTGGATTTTGCATACCTGAGCCACTCCCCGTGCATATGGGTATACAAGAGTGACAGGTGCATCCACTCATTAGGTTTTACGCTGAGGAGCCGAGAACGAGTCCCTGGCAACCAGCGATGGTTAAAAATTGTGGCATGGGGACATAACGTCTCTGTTCCCTCCATCAGGGAACGGGGGTTACGTACGTAATCTAGACGTTCCCTATCTGTCAGTCACTACGAGTTATGTCGTGATGACATAGGGGTCCTATGGAAAGCGCCACAAGCTGAACCCCGTCACAATCTTGTGGCATACAGATGTTGACAAGCGAGCACGTGACAGACAAATGCCATGCAAGAGGTTGCAACCTTGCCACCGCCCCAGCGCAAATTCGCTAACCTTGGTGCCCGCAGGGACCACTGAGTACATCGCTGCTGGAGATAGCCAAGCCGCTGTTCCTTTCCCTACAGAAATCAGAAGGGATTTCGACCTTCAGTGAAAGACGGTTTCAAGTCTTTCCTCTTTGTTGTTACAGCTTGGCAGAAACAGCAGGGAAGCGAGCCTTCCGGAGAAGGGCGCTACGGAGGCCACATCCTGCCCGAAGGGAGGTAACATGTGGAGACACTGATATGGACTGACCCAGGCCTGGAGCAGTACTACATATGACTGGATTCTGTGGCAGATCCTACCTAGGTGTAGGGAGGAGGCCTGCCAGCAGAACCTGACAGAGAGCTCTGTCAAAGAGAAGACACAGGTTTACCATGAGGGAAACCTTACCAACGCATGGGAGGAGGCAACACTGTGGAGTGAGCCCTCACCCCCAGGGGGCACGGCTCGCCTTGAGACTGGTACGCCAAGGCGACAGCCTCCACTATCCAGTGGGCCAACCTCTGTTTGGAGACAGCCTTCCATTTCTGCTGACCTCCGTGGCAGACAAAGAGCTGCTCAGAGCTTCTGAAGTTCCGGGTGCGGTCCACGTATATGCGCAATGCTCTTACGGGACACAGCAACGCTAAGGCCGGATCTGCCTCCTCCGAGGGCAGTGGTTGCAGGTTCACCACCTGATCGCGGAAGGGCGTGGTGGGAACCGTGGGCACGTATCCAGGCCGGGGTCACAAGACAACGTGAGAGTAGACCGGCCCGAACACAAGGCACTCTTCGCTTACCGAAAACGCTTGGAGGTCCCCGACACTTTTGATGGAAGTGAGCGCAGTCAGGAATGCTGTCTTAGCAGACAGGAATTTCAGCTCGACTGAGTCCAACGGCTCAAAGGGGCCCCTCTGAAGTCCAGCTAGGACGATAGAGAGGTCCCAAGAGGGCACAAGGGGTGACCTGGAGGGATTCATACTCCTGGCACCCTTCAGGAACCTCACGATAAGATCATGCTTTCCCAGGGACCGGCTGTCCTTCGTGGTGGGCCGCGATAGTGGCCACATACACTTTCAAGGTGGAGGGTGACAGCCTACGCTCCAACCTTTCTTGTATGAAAGAAAGCACTACTCCAATCGTGCATCTTCGGGGGTCTTCTTGGCGAGAAGAACACCAGTTCGCGAACAGACTCCATTTCAGTGCATAGGTTTGCCTTGTTGAAGGAGCTCTAGCCTGAGTGATGGTCTCTACCACTGCCGGTGGTAGACCGCTCAAGTCTGCCGCGTTCCATCCAGATGCCACACATGGAGGTTCCACAGATCTGGACGCGGGTGCCATATGGTGCCGAGCCCCTGAGAGAGGAGGTCCTTCCTCAGAGGAATGCGCCAGGGAGGTGCTGTCGCGAGGGAAATTAGTTCGGGAAACCAGGTCCGGGTGGGCCAAAGCGGCGCGACCAGCAGGACCTGCTCCTCGTCCTCCCTGAGCTTGCACAGTGTCTGTGCAAGTAGGCTCACTGGGGGAAACGCATACTTGCGTAAGGCCCGAGGCCAGCTGTGTGCCAGTGCGTCCGTGCCGAGGAGGCCCTCGGTCAAGGAAAAATACAGCTGGCAGTGGGAGGACTCACGGGAAGCAAACAGGTCCACCTGAACTTCCCCGAATCGACTCCAGATCAGCCGGATTGTCTCAGGATGGAGTCGCCACTCTCCAGGGAATGTGAGCTGTCGTGAGAGCGCGTCTGCCGCACGATTGAGCTTCCCCGGGATGTCGACAGCGCGCAGTGACTTGAACTGCGTGCGACTCCAGAGGAGGAGATGGCGGGCAAGCTGTGACATGCGGTGTTATCATATACCCCCCAACTGGTTGATATACGAGACAAGGGTTGTCCGTGCCTAGCACATGCTTGCCCAACAGCAGTGGCCGGAACTGCCGTAAGGCTAGATGCACTGCCCACAGCTCTAATCAGTTTATGTGCCAAAGCAGTCGGGGTCCTTCCAGAGCTCCAAGGCTGCCTGCCCATTGCATGTAGCGCTCCAGCCCACTGGAGGCATCTGTTGTGACAACAGTATGCTGGGACACTTGTTCTAGGGGCACCCGGCCCGTAGAAAGGCAAGGTCCGTCCAGGGGCTGAGGGAGCGACGACACTGCGACTCGAAGTGTACCACGGCGCCATGCCCACCTCGGGACTCGGGAGTGTAGCCAATGCTGAAGTGGTCTCATATGAAGCAACCCGAGCGGCGTGACTGCAGCTGCGGAGCCATATGCCCCAGGAGCCTCTGAAACTGTTTCAGTGGTACCACATTCCTGCCTCTGAAGGAACAGTTCAGCACTGCTTGGGCACGCTCGTCCGTGAGGCGTGCCGTCATACTCACCGAGTCTAACTCCACACCCTCTGCACAGGGGAGAGCTTGCTCTTTTCCCAGTTGACCCGAACTACTGGCTGAGGTGCCGAAGCACCAAGTCCCTGTCGCACAACTGCTCTCTGGATTGGGCCAAGATAGGCCAATCGTCCAGGTAGTTGACCCTAGTAAGGGCGCTCTCTACGACCCGTCAGGGAGATCCCACCCTGAACTACCATGCCCGGAATGCAAACCGTAGGAACGGTCTGTGTCACAGAAGGAACGAAACATGAATGTAAGCGTGCATAGTCACTGCGTGTCAGTGACGAAAGCAAACAACCTGAACTTCCCCGAATCGACTCCAGATCAGCCGGATTGTCTCAGGATGGAGTCGCCACTCTCCAGGGAATGTGAGCTGTCGTGAGAGCGCGTCTGCCGCACGATTGAGCTTCCCCGGGATGTCGACAGCGCGCAGTGACTTGAACTGCGTGCGACTCCAGAGGAGGAGATGGCGGGCAAGCTGTGACATGCGGTGTTATCATATACCCCCCAACTGGTTGATATGCGAGACAGCCGCAGTGTTGTCCGTGCGGACTAGCACATGCTTGCCCAACAGCAGTGGCCGGAACTGCCATAAGGCTAGATGCACTGCCCACAGCTCTAATCAGTTTATGTGCCAAAGCAGTCGGGGTCCTGTCCAGAGCTCCAAGGCTGCCTGCCCATTGCATGTAGCGCTCCAGCCCATGCTGGAGGCATCTGTTGTGACAACAGTATGCTGGGACACTTGTTCTAGGGGCACCCCGGCCCGTAGAAAGGCAAGGTCCGTCCAGGGGCTGAGGGAGCGACGACACTGCTGGGTGATGTTCACTCGAAGTGTACCACGGCGCCATGCCCACCTCGGGACTCGGGAGTGTAGCCAATGCTGAAGTGGTCTCATATGAAGCAACCCGAGCGGCGTGACTGCAGCTGCGGATGCCATATGCCCCAGGAGCCTCTGAAACTGTTTCAGTGGTACCACATTCCTGCCTCTGAAGGAACAGTTCAGCAATGCTTGGGCACGCTCGTCCGTGAGGCGTGCCGTCATACTCACCGAGTCTAACTCCACACCGAGAAAAGAGATTCTCTGCACAGGGGAGAGCTTGCTCTTTTCCCAGTTGACCCGAAGCCCCCTACTGGCTGAGGTGCCGAAGCACCAAGTCCCTGTCGCACAACTGCTCTCTGGATTGGGCCAAGATAGGCCAATCGTCCAGGTAGTTGGGAACCCTACGCGTAAGGGCGCTCTCTACGACCTATCGTAAAGGCACGGGGAGACAGGGAGATCCCGAGGGGAAGGACCCTGAACTACCATGCCCGACACTCGAATGCAAACCATAGGAACGGTCTGTGTCACAGAAGGAACGAAACATGAATGTAAGCGTCCTTCAGGTCGATCGCTACAAACTAATCCTGGGGCTGGATGCATTTGATAATGCACCTGCGCGTCAGCATCTTGAACGGGAGCTTGTGCAAAGCACGGTTCAAGACTCGCCGATCCAGGATTGGTTGTTGACCACCTTTCTTGGGTACGATGAAGTAAGGGCTGTGAAACCCCTGCCTCATCTTGGCTGGAGGGACAGGCTCGATTGCATCCTTTGCCAGGAGGACAGCAATCTCCTCACGCAAGACAGGGGCGTTTCGGACTGCCACCGACGTCTCGAGAACGCCGTTGAACTTGGGAGGTCGCCTGGCGAACTGAATCGCGTAGCCGAGTCGAATTGTGCGCGTGAGCCAGCGAGACAGGCTGGGCAGCGTGAACCATTCCTCCAGACACTGTGCAAGCGGCTCCAATGGCACAATCAACGTACCGGTGGTGGTGCAGCGAAAGGGAGTGGGGTGGATGGTACAGAAGTCGGTGCGTTCTGAGACATCCTCACCGAAATCCCTGGGTCCCAAACGGGACTGGCCAGAGGTGCGTCTGGAGGTACATCGTCCACGAACCGTACCGGCGAGAATGCGGAAGCAGGGCGTCGCACACTGTCGTCCCACGTCCGATGTCGACCGCAACCAGAAGGACATGGACGAAACAGAATCTTGAAAAAGACGCGATCGTCCGTGATTTGCTCTTTTAGTTGAAGTGCCCAGGAGAATCCCTGCTGAGAGGGACTCCGCTGACTGCACCGTGACGCCAACCAAAAACAAATAAGAGATGAAAGGCTTGTGGAGATCAGCACACTTCTCATCCACTCGGATCCGAAGCAAAAATAGAATGAGTGGATGCACCTGTCGCCCTTTTATACCCGTATGCACGGGGAGTGGCTCAGGTATGCAAAATCCACTAGCCAATTTCATTGGCGTTTTCTCTTAAAGTCAGAGATGTAGTGACCGACAGATAGGGAACAATGTAAATCACCATCAGTAACACACACACCGTTTCCCAAAACTTAATACTATTACTAAAATAGTATTATTGAATAATAATATTTATTAAACAATAGTGGTGGGCCGTTATCGGCATTAACGTGCTGCGTTAACGTGAGACTCTTATCGGCGATAAAAAAAATATCGCCGTTAATCTATTCTCAAAGTTGGGTTGGGAGCTGGGTCTATACTACGCAAGCTATGATGACTTTCACCCTGATATTTTAGCGCGGATGTATACCTAGCCGAATTGCACTGTAGGGGGCGAGAACGAGTCTTCGAACTAGAGGCTCGCAGTCCGTGATGGACAGATTGTTAATGGCTGGTCTATGTGGTAATACACTCGGGCAGGACATCCAAACGCTCACCTATCATTCATCAACCTCAAATATGGCTTTTCATCTGAAAGATGTATGTAGTAGCAACTTTACATGGCCGCTCAATATGATGTTAACCTAGAGAAATGTGCGCTATTGAAGTGTTTGTGTGGAAGCGCGTTTGCTGCAGGACAGGCTCCGGTGCGCTCACTTGCTCTTAAAATCTCCGTCATTTTTGGCCATACAGATAAAAGTAGCCTAATACATCTTTCGAATCTGTAAAGACTCTACGTTTATTTGTGTGCACTCAGAATAACAACCAAACGTTGCGCTTTTAAAGCAAACAGGATGCGCTTTAGGTCTCATGTGAACTTGAGAATTCACTCCCGTGTCACCCTCTGCTTCGAACCTGTGTGTATGCCTAACGTTACTGTGAAATTACCACATCAGACGTGACGTGCTAACATGGATGCAGCTATGAAGCCGCCGGGTTTGCTTCAGGGAAAATTTATTTTTAAGAAGCTTCCCAATGGAAACTGTAAACAGTTCATCACGACCTCTTATGTAGGCCTACAGTTCAAAATTCATGTTTAACTGAATAAACAGTTAGTAAACACAAGTACATCTTATTGAACATAGTTTATTTTCATCACCAATTATCATAGTAGAACAGCTTTCTCAAGCAGTTTGTGATGCATTTTGGAAACAGGAGATGCGCCCCTGGTCTAATGCACCACCTGGCTTGAGAAACCCGTTCTCAAAGACTTATTTTTAGCCATTATTTGGGTAGCACACATATTCTGAATGCCTTCGGCAGAATTCAAATGAGCCATTTTAATCTAGATCATAATCTTAATTCCAAGATTAATCTAGATTAAAAAAATTAATCTATGCCCACCCCTATTAAACAACAACAACAGCCATCATAAACGTTGCTAGGCAATTCTGGCAAAAGTAAAAAAACTGCCAAAACGAATTGCTTTGGAACAAATAACAGATTATTGAGACCAAACATATAAAAATGTAATTCATTTTTTTTGTTTAACTCTGATACATGAGATGTGGAGTAATTTGCTTAACTTTAATTTTGTAAGTTACTGTAACGAATCCAGCCTCCGTGGTTCCCCCTGATCATCACCAGAGGTCACCCTCACCTGAGTATTGACTTCTCTCTCTCCGAACTCCATTTCCCATTATCATGTACCAGGATTCTGATTGCTAGTTCACCTGATGCTCATCTAGGGGATCTTTAAGCCACACTCACACACACTCATCATGGAGTCTTGTATTGCCCCGGCTGACATATCTGAGCATTCTCATCTTTCTCTGTTTGATCATTGTGTTTTGACTCTGGACTGATTCTCTCGTTTTGTATTGATATCTGCCTGTTTTTTGACCCTCTTGCCTGCCTTGATACTCTGCTCTTGTCTCTCCTCTGATATCCCTGTTACCGTTACCGACCACTGCCTGTACGACTGTGTTAACTCTTATTAAAGCTGCAAATGGATCCCCACTCTGTTGACTCATCATTACAGATACCTGCACATTACAACTCATAGTTATTGCAAATAATCACAACCAGGCTCTTATGTACCAGGATTCTGATTGCTAGTTCACCTGATGCTCATCTAGGGGTTTTTTAAGCCACACTCACACACACTCATCATGGAGTCTTGTATTGCCCCGGCTGACATATCTGAGCATTCTCATCTTTCTCTGTTTGATCATTGTGTTTTGACTCTGGACTGATTCTCTCATTTTGTATTGATATCTGCCTGTTTTTTGACCCTCTTGCCTGCCTTGATACTCTGCTCTTGTCTCTCCTCTGATATCCCTGTTACCGTTACCGACCACTGCCTGTACGACTGTGTTAACTCTTATTAAAGCTGCAAATGGATCCCCACTCTGTTGACTCATCATTACAGATATCTGCACATTGCAACTCATAGTTATTGCAAATAATCACAACCAGGCTCTTATGTAATAACTGTAACAAGCCTACTGCCTACCACTTTGCTTAAATTCAATTGTAGATGTGGTTGTGTGATTAGTAACCTAACATGTCTGTCATATTAGTCTCTTATTGAATAATCAGCTAGTTTCAGGCTGAAATAACAATATAAAATACAATTTCTGCCATTGAAAGATGTGGCAAAAACATTAAGAGTAATGTAGCAGTATATTTAAAAAAAATCAGCATCATTCTTGTAACTGATTAATGATTATGGCCAAGATGCAGTCCACTTAAGCACTTGTTTTCTATTCTTCAAAACCTTTGAAGAATGTACTGACTGCATACACTTGAACCAAACAAATATTTCTTGTTTGAAGTGACAATACAACCAGCCATCGCTGAAAAGTAAACAATAGCCCACTGCATGATTTTTTATTTAACAGGATGCACTTCTCAGGCATGAAAAAACACAGAGCGACCTTCAAATTAATCTTCGTAATGTGGACGGTTGACTCTAAACTCATTTCCTAACGCAAACCAGAGCCTCGCACTCCACGTCCCCCTGGGAGCGTTTAGGGCTCTTGAATTCTCATCTTGAAATTACGCTTTATGTCAGGTTGGCTGCGTTAAGGCTGTGCAGCGCTGAAGCTGTTAGCCTGATTAACTCTTCATCGGATTGCGTCCCTGACAGTGTGTTTGTGGGTTTGAGAAATGTGGATGACGTGTGTGCCTGGTGATTAAACAAAACTAAGTCAGCACTGAGGATTATTCACACATTCTCAATAAAATACATGGGATTTATTGCAGCCCTTTTTATCTACTTCTCTCTGCTTTTTGTCTTTATTTTCTCAATTAACATCCAAGACATCCTTCACCCAAATATCTCAGACAGTGTAAATTAAAGCAGCTTTAACAAACACCAATCCTCGTCAATCCTGGTCAGTATGAGAAGTAAGCTGTGTTGTTAAAAGCATGAGATTCATCGATTTATGTGTCATTATATTGGCTTTGAGCGGTTTTCTATGCATCAGTTTACTCTGAATGCACATCCTGCAGCAAAATAAATACACCATTAATTATTCACGCCCATTTCTGTCAGAAATCATATTGATAATCAGTATTGTGTTCTTGTTTTCCTGTAAAATAAATAATCTAAAACATACTTTTTTATGCACTGATGAAATTTGAACACTGCAGCAGAATGAATACAAAATAACTAAAAATGCTGGTCAAAAGTTTGGAATTTAGGACTTATTAATTGTGAAATTTAAATTCAATTTTAAATAAATATGTAATTTCTAACCAAATAATTTTCCATTTGAATATATTTTAATTTTATTCCTGTGATGTTAAAGCTGAATTTTCAGCATTACTATTCCAGTCTTCATTGTCACATGATCCTTCAGAAATCATTCTAATATGCCGATTTGTCACTCATTTATTATTCATCATTATTGGTATTTAAGTATTAGTAATAGTTCTTATAGATATGTCAAACAGTTTTTGCTGCTTCATATTTTTGTGTAAATCATAATACATTTTTCAAGATTACTTGATGAATAGAAAGTTCAAAAGAACATAATTTATTTGAAATAGTATATATTTACTGTTTATTTGAAATTGTTTGTAACAATATGGATGGCTTTACTATCACATTTAATCAATCTAATGGCTGAATAAAGTATTTTACAAATTAAAATAAAATACAATTATAATAATATATATTTAAAAATTATACAATATATTTACAAATTATGATTTAAAAAAATTATAATAACATTTAATGTAGTTACTGTATTATTAAGTAAATGCCTTGGTGAGGCGTGGTAATCTTAATTATTCCAAATTTTTGACTGTAGTGCAAATACAATATAAATGAATCTTTTTAATCTGTAAAAAAACATCTAAACATCCTTAAAAGTGCAGTGTAATCTCTATATTGGGATCATTAGACAGACACTTGCCTTCTTAACCTCATATTTAATGGCCAGTTTGACTCGGCTGAGCAGGGAGCGATGATGTTGGCCTTCCTCAAGTTCGGCAGATATATCTCCGTTCAAGATGGCCTCCACCTCCTCCGTGTCCCTGCACAGATCCAAAACGCCAACCACAAAGTCTTTACACTGCATAGACAGCTTCCTGTAGTTATTCTGTAGAGAAGGAGAGAAAGAGCAGAGAAGGTTTGTTTAAACACAGTAAAACAAGAGCTCATGCTGCAGGATCTTTCCCCTTCATTAATGTCAATATTTTCTTCTTCATGTTTAAGTGTCAGAGTGTTCAGCTCGTGTTTTGGTGATTTTTTTGTGCATACGTTCATGCAGATCACACAGATGTCCAATCTAAGGAATAACTGGTGTAGAGAATCACAATAACCATCAAAATTATCCACTAACCAAATACACAAGATTTTAACACTTAAAGGAATAGTTCACCCAAAATGGAAATTTGCTTAATATTATTTCCTCATCAGGAAAATAAAATAAACATTAAAAACCTAAAAAAAGTGTCCTAACATATGTGGCCTCTATAAAAAAAATGTATGGGGGAGGGGTCAAGCAACTCAAGCAAGCAACTCGTAAACTTTGTGCAAGACGGTGAACATCAGTCAATTCACTATAGAGAAAGTGAAAGTTAAAGTAAACAATAAATAAAATAATTGACGGCTAACACTGCATATTAATGGCGCATATTCTCTCTGAGACAACTAATCTACTCTAGCATATGCTGATAACGGTATATAACTGTCTTAAATTATTTCCTTTATATTTCTCTTGTGGCTCGTATAGTGAAAAACATGAGAAGAAACGTATTCAACCAGTTTATTTGAGGCACGAAAATCAGTGCCTGAAATAATGCTGCTTTGAATTTTCATTGATGACTGCAGTGATAATAATTTTAATTATAGGCCTATTATTTATTGTATAAATTAATAGAAAAAATATGCCTTTTTCGAAGCTGCTGTATATAAAAAACTGATAGCTAACGTTTAGGCGTTCATTACTTTCTCTCAATTTAATAATTTTTTGCACCCCATGTGAACTGTTGAGCCGCCAACCCCCCCTAGCACCCCCAACAAAACAATCCTGGAACTGCCACTGTAGACGTCATATCAGCGTGATCTCCCAGCATGCACTGCTGCTGAAGATCTGTTTAAAACATTGCATGCTGTGGGCTTTATTATTCTCTGTGGGCGAATATTATACCTTCTCCCACCACCAGGATGACAACAAACCTCTTATTAGCATGAGAAAAGCAATATTACCGACCATATGTTACATAAGAACCAGACACCAGACGTCATGGCGGCTTTTATCACATGCATAATGGATGTAAAAAAGTTGCGTGTGACAATATGACATTCATTTGCTTAAAGGGGTCATATGATGCTTTTTTAAAGATAATTATTTTGTGTATTTGGTGTTATAGGATATGTTGGAATGCTTTAGTGTTAAAAAAACAGTATTTTTCAAATACTGTACATTATAATAGGTCCTCTATGCCCCGCCTCTCTCAAACAAGCGATATCGTTTTCTACAAAGTCCCTCCTTCCGACAAGCACAGTCGGCTCTGATTGTCCAACTGGCACAGTGCATTGTGATTGGCCGAACACCACAAGCACGAGTCGGAAATATAACGCCCCTTTCCATAACTGCAAGCTTCAGCTTTCAAAATAAATGTAAGACAGTTAATAATGTCCTTAGTTTTACCATCAGTTCAAGGCCGAGAGGAAAACACAGAGAGGAGTCACGTGACAGACACAGTGATGAAGCTCATATGTGTTTGTACACTAGCCGCAGTTGTGTGACTGTCTCCCTCTCTCACACACGTGAGCACACACACACACACACACACACACACACACACACACACACACACACACACACACACACACACACACACACACACACACACACACACACACACACACACACACACACACACACACACACACACACACACACACAGCAGCTGTGACTCTCTCTCTCTCTCTCTCACACACACACACACACACACGACACGCAAAACGCGCATTTAAACAGTCAATAGCAAATATTTAAACTAATAACAAAACATACTTACAGTCGCTGATTCAAAAGCGCCAGATTGTCATCAAAGTAAAAATCACCTCCTCTCCTAGGCTCACAAAACTGTCATCCATAAAATGCGTTGCTGTTCCGTTGTGAGTAATCTAAATGATTCCTAAATGCATCTATTTTCAGAAGGTCAAATAAAGTGCTTTTGCTTTTACATAGAAAAAGACACAGCGTCTCCCTGACATGACTGCCTGTATCAACACTACTTTGGTTACTGAAACCACACCTTTTTTCTTTGCGTGAACATTTGGGCGACATTACGCAAATATTTCCACATCGTGACATAGACATGTGGGGGCGTGTTTGAATGAGCCGCTTTAGGGGTGTGTGGCAGAATCTTAACTTTGATAAAGAATATCTCTTTGGTTTTGAGACTTTAGTCTTTGCAACTTCAGGGATCGTATCTATGTACAATCAGCTTGTGACACTCCAAAGAGAAAGCTAAACTTGAAATCGCATCATATGACCCTTTTGCTTAATAAGACAGAATGCAAAAGTATAGGCTACACCAAGAATGAAAGTAATATTTAGGTGAATCTCGCAGAAACATGTCCAAGTCATATTTCACTCTAAACATAAAACAAAATAATATCTAAAATATTTGTATATAGAAAATGGAGTCTGATTTTAGGACCATTAACATTTTTTTATAGATTTATGAATATCACAATGCAAAATAAAAATGATGGTTATACACAATTTCTTAATTTTCTTTATGCAATTTATATTCTTTTTAATTTTGTTTGAAATATGACAGGTTTTGTGATATTCACACATTTATCCATCATTATATATCATATCAGTGGTTATTTGTGCACCAGTGAACTTTGAATGCACGAGTTCTGCAGCTTAATAAAATACAACAAATTATTCATTCTGAAATAAAAGCTTTTGTAATGGTACAGAGCTGAAGAGAGAGCTCAGTTTATCTGAAGTGAATCTCTGGCTTTGCACTATATTGAACATATCTCACGGTTCTGCTGCTGCTGCGAGAACTAATAGCGACTCAGCGATTCGATTGTCCAGACAGACAAGCAGACAGGCCAGCCTTGACATAAGAGCTGAATCAGCAAGTATGACGATTAGTTACTGTTAGTCTGAGTTAGTGGAAATGATGTAGTCAAACATATTTACCAGATAGAAGCCATTGTGCTGCGATGTCTCTTTATTACGGTTCTTTTTATCCTGTTGAAGGTGTCAGTACACACACACACACACACACACACACACACACAGAGAAGTTAAAATGTTGTTAAAATGGAGATACATGGTAAGATAAGTGAGGCAAATATAAGATGAACTCTGATTCTGTGAAAGTCTGGGATGGAGAAGGAAATTTAAAGTTTGACATTCAACAAAATGTAGATCGCAACTGGCTGCGTTCACACTGCAGGTTCATTTGTATATGCAGTGCACTAATAAAGATTAATTTGGTCATGTTTAAAAGTGATTGTGATTCTAAAAACTTTGTGTATATGGCCAATAAAAAAAATATGCAAAATGTTTCACATCACAAACACATTAAACAAGCCATGGTGCTTCAAGAAAAAAAAAACATAAGGTGCAAACTTAAAAATAAGATAGATGGACCATGATAGTCCAGTCTCAAAAGTGAGTTTGAGATTATTTAGTGAATCTTTTTTGACTGATGGATTCATCAAAGCCACTTATAAGAGTTCATGAATTTGATATCACAGTTCCTGCAAGTAGGCCTAGCCTATTATTTCTATATGAAGTGGAATAGCTCATTTGTGACTTCCAAAACTCTGCAGTGTGTATGCGGCCAATAAAGAAAAATGATTAAGCAAATCAAATTAAAACATTCAAAACAACAACAAAAAATGCAATTAAAAGCAGAAACAAAAGTATGTTAATCCAGTCGCACGTTGGCGGCCATCCTACCTTAAACTCTTTTTCGATGTCGGCGAGTTTGGTGAGCTCATTGCTCAGCTCCAGCGCGGTCAGTACCGGGTCTTCACTGGACAGAGAGAGATACGCCGGACTGGCCAGTCCACGGTAAGCATTTATCCTGGAGCACGAGTGACTGAACGAGTCCTTCCTCTGCTTCTCTGTGCAGTCGGCGCATTTGCAGAAGTAGTCATGCGGCTGCTCGATTCTTGCGCCCTTCATCAGCAGCATGTGCACGACCTCGTATTTCTGGCAGTGGGCGGCCAGAATGATAGGCGTGATATCGGGTGAGAACCGCGTGCCATCCTCATCGTACGAGTAGAAGTCGTCGTCTTGGAGCTCGCAGGGGCTGCGGGTGAGTCGTTCTATGCCCGCAAAGGACGGATGTCCCAGTAGTGCCTCCACGATACGCACATAACCTTTAGAAATCGCCAGCAGGAGCGCATCCCCAACACGGGCCAGGTTGTCTCGCCGCAGGAGCAGCTCGGTGACCTCCAGGTGTTCGTTGCCGACGGCCAGCTGTAGCCCGTTCTGTCCCATGTAGTCCATGCAGTTCACGTTGAGCGTGGGTGATTCTTCCAGCATCTTCCGGACAACTGGGATGTTACCATACTCTGCCGCATCCAGAAAGCGTTCTTCTTCTGCCGTGAGGCTGCTGCCACGGGCGTTGAACATGAAAACTGGTCCACGAATCGCCTGTCGTCGGCCCTTTTCTCGCGGTAGGCTCATCCTGCGATGGGGGAAACTATCCGAAGATTTCCTGCAATTGAGAAAGAAGTAGGCTTTTTGTTAACATTGGTCAAGCTCATCCAAGTGGAAGTGACTTTCTCTGTACTTGGCTGCTTGATTATATCTCACGCCTTTGACAAATAGCCAACAAGTTGACTTTCTCACTGAAAGCTGACAAGTGGTGTAAAATCAGGGACGTGATCCCACTGGGACGGAAAGCAGAAGTTAATTTGGGCCTGACGGTCCTGCTGAAGGTGAGATCACCCTCAGGCTTTTAATAGCTTTTTAATGAAACGCAACAGATGCCACAATCAGACAACAGGTGAGTGTATTGGAGTGACGTCTGTGCTAAAATCGAGCTGACTCATGTTTAGTGAGCACTTGAGGTGAAGAGAACAAACAATAGCAACAGTCCATGAGCTTGAATAGAGTTAATTCATATGGATGGATAATTTTAATAATTGTAATATTATTGGGATTTGTAGCTAGTTAACAAACTCCTGACATCTTCAGGCATCATGGCATTGTTACTCATTCAAAATATGCTCTTATCAGAGTTTCCTCTATTTTCCTCTCTACACATTCTACAATACAATATTGTATTATATACAAAAACATCAAAACATTTTGGGGAATTTGATGAGAATTTGGCACTGGAACTTTGTCCTAATGGCAAAACTTATTCTGAGAGGATTTTAACATGTTCTGACCAATGATTTTCCTGATTTTCCATGACTTCTTTCGCAGTAATTCATGATTACTGATATATATGTTTAAAAAAAATATATATATATATATATATATATATAGATATATTATAATAATTTTATTGAGACTGAGACTGCACTCACAGAGATTAATTTCTGGTCAAACACCTAAGAGCAAAGCATGGCTGGAAAATGTTGTTATATATTTAACACATTCAAGATTACATACGGAAATATACATTTTAAAAATGATTTTACACATATTAGGATATTTTACTAATTTATCTTAATTATAAATATCTTGATTTGTGTTCCAAAGATGAATGAAGGTCTTAAAGCCAGGTTTGGAAAGTCATGCAGGTGGAGTAATTAATCAAAGTATTTTCCTTTTTGGGTGAACTATGACTTTTATTAAAATCCACCAACACTGTTTACTGAGCCATATTCATGCTGTAATAGCAAACCGTTGACTGACAAACAAACTTATCTACTTTAATACAATATACACTCACTGGCCACTTTATTAGGTACACCTTGCTAGTACCGGGTTGGACCCCCGTTTGCCTTCAGAACTGCCTTAATTCTTTGTGGCATAGATTCAACAAGGTGATGGAAACATTCCTCAGAGATTTTGGTTCATATTGACATGATAGCATCACACAGTTGCTGCAGGTTTGTCGGCTGCACATCCATAATGTGAATCTCCCGTTCCACCACATGCCAAAGGTGCTCTATTGGATTGAGATCTGGTGACTGGAGGCCATTTGAGTAAAGTGAACTCATTGTCATGTTCAAGAAACCAGTCTGAGATGATTTGAGCTTTGTTACATTAGTAGCCATCAGAAAATGTGTACACTGTAGTCATAAAGGGATGGACATGGTCAGCAACAATACTCAGGTAGGCTGTGGAGTTTAAACGATGCTCAATTGGTACTAAGGGGACCAAAGTGTGCTAAGAAAATATCCCCCAAACCATTACACCACCACCACCAGCCTGAACCGTTGAGACAAGACAGGATGGATCCATGCTTTCTTGTTCTTTACGCCAAATTCTGACCCTACCATCTGAATGTCGCAGCAGAAATCGAGACTCATCAGACCAGGCAACGTTTTTCCAATCTTCTATTGTCCAACTGTGGTGAGCCTGTGTGAATTGTAGCCTCTGTTTCATGTTCTTAGCTAACAGGAGCGGCACCCGGTGTGGTTTTCTGCTACTGTAGCCCATCTGCTTCAGAGTTCGATGTGTTGTGCATTCAGAGATGGTATTCTGCATACCTTGATTGTAATGAGTGGTTATTTGAGTTACTGTTGCCTTTCTATCATCTCTAACCAGTCTGTCCATTCTCCTCTGACCTCTGACATCAACAAGGCATTTTCGTCCACACAACTGCCACTCACTGTATGTTTTCTTTTTTTCGGACCATTCTCTGTAAACCCTAGAGATGGTTGTGCGTGAACATCCCGGTAGATCAACAGTTTTTATAATACTCAGACCAGCCCGTCTGGCACCAACAACCATTCTACGTTCAAAGTCACTTAAATCCCCTTTCTTCCCCATTCTGATGCTCTATTTTAATTTCAGCAAGTCGTCTTCACCACATCTAGATGCCTAAATGCATTGAGTTTCTGCCATGTGATTGGCTGATTAGCAATTTGCGTTACCAAGAAATTGAACAGGTGTACCTAATAAAGTGGCTGGTGAGTGTAATCCTTAATGAAAAACACAGTGTCAGCTAAAGTCATAAACACATGAAAAGAGAATCAGAAATTAAAACCCATGGGCAAATTAAATTGTATTATTGTATACTCTTATAAAAACAACTAATTCAAGACATCAAAGGACTTCAGCACAAACCGTATTTACTACATGTATTACCTGGTGATAAGTAGGGTGTGAGTGAATGAAGACAGAATGAGTTTGTTTAATTTAAAGGCTGAATTTATAGTCTGAAGCGAGATGGACTACTCTACTGCAAGAATTACTTGAGCGGGGAAATTCATTTCACAGAGCAGGTCCCTGGAGCTTCAGACGCCCACGTCACCAGAGGCCAGAAAGGAGGGGAGGCATTCAACTCGAAACTCACCATGCAGACACTTCTACCATGCCAATTCAATAAACGCAAAGAGCTCGGCATCCACTAAAATCCCTAGACTAGCAAACACAGAACATGACTTGAATCTTGAAGGTATGTGTAGTAACCAAAAATGTGAAACTCTTATATTTGAGCTTTTACAAGATTTACATGACATTTTATTGATTTGGCAGATGCTTTTATCCTAAATAAAACATACACCTTTCAACTGTTTTACATGAGAATCAAACTCACTTGATTTACTTTTTTATTTTGTTTTACATGAGTTAACCTTCTTTTTTACAAGATCAAATCATTTATTTATTTTGTTATTTTAATGTTTAACAGTGGACATATCTTGTGGAACACCTTTTAATGAATTAGGGCAAGATTTAATAACAGCTTGCGCCAGTGCAAACCACCTTTTGGCATTTAAAGACTACTGTCAGGATTTACTAAAGATGAAGAATAAGCACTGAAAAGGTATGGACACAGTTATTTTTCTCCTGGTCTTATTGAAAATGCATTTGTAGGAGTTTGGAGGAGAGTATTAAAATGAACCACGCAACGCAATTTTAGTTTGCGCTCGTCAAATTACTGGCATTTGCGCCATTATTTAAGAGCCAAAAAAAAGAAATCTTAAAGGATAATGGCGGATATACCAGTAATTTGACGAGCGCAAACTAAAATCGCGTTGCGTGGTTCATTTTAATACTCTCCTTCCATAAATTTAGTGTCAACCAAGAATGAAAATTATCCCATGTTTTACTCACCCTCGATGCATCTTAGGTGTATATTACTTTCTTCTTTCAGTTGAATCCAATTTGTTTTGTTCAATCCAAACTAAAAAAATATTTCAGGCTTTATATTGGCATGCGCAAGCGGGTGTTTTTGATAAACAGTCCAAAATTAGTCAAATAAAGCACATCCATCCATAATAAAATGTGCCTTACATGGCTCCAAGGGGTGAATAAAAGTCTTCCTGTAGCCAGGGCCGCATTATCCTATCCTACTGGGCAACATGGGCTGCAGCCCAGGGCCCCGAACACTTCCTAACACTTCCTTCCAAAGTTTCCTTACTCTAGCAATGGAAAACCAGTCTCCTCTTGGCTTATATCGAAATCCTCTGACTTTTTTCTTTACAAATCCTCGTTTTGTACTTCTAATTCATGACCGGCATTTTGTTTTGCTCTCTCTTCCTTTCTTCTGCGTTTTTTAACTAATCACTGGCACATGCATGACAATTATGTCCTGTCATCTGCCGAAACGGCTTCCACGTACAAAAATGAGAAGAAGTGAGAGAAAAGTTTTTATAATGTTTTAAATATGGATGTCTTTCTTACAAAAATTGCATCAATTCGCTAGTGGAGGTCTCCCCAAAGGACGCCCACCCCACCCCACCCCCGGAGCCGCGTGACGCATGTTTTATTATGGATGAATGCACTTTATTTGACTACTTGGACTATTGAAAAAAAACACCCACCCATGCCAGTATAAAGCTTGGAAGAGCAAGGATTTTTGTTTTAAATATAACTCAAATACACCTAGAGTCCCTTGAGGGTGAGTAAAACATGAACTAAATTTCATTTTTGGGTGAACTAACCCTTTAAAGCTGGCGGTAATTTGCACTGCTCTTGGTAGATTGCGCTGGTCAGTATGGAAATTATCTGGCTGTGTCTGTGTTCTTTAATGTACACACTGTTAGTACATAACTCACAGAACGTTGCACTCTAAAGCTAATTTGCCCTGTTTAGCAAATCTGGCCCTTAGTTTTGTAAATAAATTCATATTGCCAACAAAACAAATTTCAGCATTAATATAATAAAGTTTTTTAAAAAATAACCCATCAATAAATTTTTGGGTTCCAAGGACATTCTGAGAACGTTAGTTTATGATTCCTTGAATTGTTCCCAGAACATGCACTTTTTAAGGTTTGTATTTGGTTGGCCAGATATTTATGTAATTGGTTATTCCTTTATGAAAGGTTTACAGAACTTCAAGGCAATGTTCGGTGTTCTCAAAAATTCTCTAAAAAAGCATCAGTTAAAATTATCAAATATTGTCTAATTCCCTAAGTCCTGCTTGATATGATGTTTTATTAACAAGGTCCGGGAGGAGCACGATTAGATAATCAGTCTGACCCAGGTGCAGATCGTCAGCTAATCACCTTAACAAGCACATCAGGTGTATATATACAGTCAACTCACCGCTGTTCTATGACAGTTTTCCATTATTCTGCCTCCACCCCAACTCTGCACTCCCATCTAATTTCATCCCATTCTTGGCAATGGGGGTTGGGGATTTCTCTGGGTTTGGGCTCTATCGCAAGCTCGGAGCCCTCCCTCCTTACAGCACGCCAAATATGCTTACTTATTGCTCAATCATATTACATGTTAGTGCGAACTCATGAAATATAATTCTCTAACTACTAATATTTTATAGAATGAACTGTATCAAGGATTTTCGTTCAATGACATAAGAATGTTTAGCTATTCTCTCCTCTGTCCCCCTCCACCACCTCCCATCACTTCTATAATAGCTGATGAATTCACCACTTTCTTCAGAGAAAAAACTACAACAATTAGTAGTCAGTTCTCACCTCCACACACACAGGACCTTCAACCAACCACATCCACTGGTCAAACTCCCATCTTCTCCTTCTGTCCCCTCACTGAAGCAGAAGTATCCAAACTTCTCCTCTCTAGCCATCCTACAACGTGTCCTCTAGACCCAATCCCCTCGCACCTTCTCCAAGTAATCTCTCCCACACTCTTACCAGCACTCACACACCTCATCAACACATCCCTCCTCACAGGCACTTTCCCCACGGCATTCAAGCAGGCTCGGGTAACCCCACTGCTCAAAAAACCTACATTAAACACTTTAACACATAGAAAACTACAGACCTAGCTCTCTCCTTCTATTCATAGCGAAAACACTCGAACGAGTTGTTTTCAATCAGGTATCATTGTTTCTTTCACAGAAAAACAAACTGGACGCTAACCAGTCAGGTTTCAGGAGTGGCCATTCAACTGAGACTGCACTACTCTGTCACTGAAGCCCTGCGAATCGCAAAAGCTGATTCCAAATCATCAGTCCTCATTCTGCTGGATCCATCTGCTGCTTTTGACACTGTCAATAATCAGATCCTCCTGTCCACCCTCTCATCACTGGACATCACAGGGATTTCACTTCGCTGGTTTGAATCCTATCTCAATGGTAGGTCTTTCGAGGTGGCCTGGGGAGGGGAGGTATCCAAAGCACATCAACTGGTCATTGGGGTTCCTCAGGGGTCAGTTCTTGGACCCCTCCTCTTCTCCACATACACTACATCACTGGGTCCCATCATACAAGCACATGGTTTCTCATACCATTTCTACGCTGATGACACAAAGCTCTATCTCTCATTTCGACCTGATGATCAAACGGTAGCTGCACGGATCTCAGGCTGCCTGGTGGACATCTCGGCATGGATGAAAGAACATCACCTACAGCTCAACCTGGCAAAGACTGAGCTTCTTGTCTTCCCTGCCACTCCGACTCTACAGCATGATTTCACCATCCAGCTAGGTTCTTCTACAAGTACCCCATCAAGCTCAGTCAGAAATTTTGGTGTAATCTTTGATGAACAGCTGACCTTCAAAGACCACATTGCAAAGACTGCTCGATTATTGCAGGTTTGCATTACACAACATCAGAAAGATCAGGCCCTTTCTAACGGAGCATGCTGCACAACTTCTTGTCCAGGCCCTTGTCATTTCTAGACTGGACTACTGCAATGCTCTTCTGGCTGGACTTCCATCAAGCACAATCAAACCTCTACAAATTATTCAGAATGCAGCGGCACGACTGGTCTTCAACGAGCCAAAAAGAGCCCATGTTACACCTCTCTTTATATCCTTGCACTGGCTACCGGTTGCAGCTCGCATCAAGTTCAAAACATTGACGCTTGCATATAGAAATGCCACAGGCTAAGGAACCGCCTACTTGCACTCACTGATAACAATCTACAGCCCCTCCAGAAGTCTGAGATCCGCTAGTGAGCGACACCTCGTGGTACCATCACAGAGGCTCAAAATCACTTTCCAGAAGTAATTCTCAGTCACCACTCTTGGTTGGTGGAATGATCTTCCCACCCCCATCCGGAATGCTGGATCCCTGTCAATCTTCAAGCAACCACTGAAAACTCATCTCTTTCGACACTACTTGACTTCATCCTAAATAAAATAAAAACTAAAACAAAACCCCTGTCTTTCTGTTTATTTATTCCTTCTCTTGCTAGCTTGTACTTATTTGAACAATGCCTGAGACTTGGTATTACAAACACTTCCTCTGTCTGTTTGCCTCTTCAAGATGTATCGCTTCATGTATTCCCCAATTGTAAGTCGCTTTGGATAAAAGCGTCTTCTAAATGTAAATGTAAATGTATTCTTTATGATAATGCTGATGTAAAAGGTTAGCCGTGGTAAAAAATAAATTTGACCAAAGCGATCAGAAATTCCTTGTTGAGTCAAAACACATTCAGAGAAAATATGGATGCGGAAACAGAAAATGTGAGCAGAAGATATTTCTATTCCTTTCATTAAAACACCCTCTCCATTATCATGAAAAATTGATTGATTGGTATAAATTATGCAGCTCCTTGTTAATCAGCTGCAAAAGTGAGAGTTTAAACATGCTTAAAATGTTAAAACGTGCCAGTGACTTGCACGTGTTCATCATTGCACAGCAATGCTTCCTATAGACATGCATAATCAAGAGAGAGGAAGACTATCTGTCATTATGCAGGACACAGCTCTATTTATTAAGAAAGAACATGCTGTCTTTGAAACGTAAACAGCTGTGGGTATTTCAGAGTCTGGACAGCATGTGCACAGCACATCCACCACTAATGAGATGCATCAGTCACACAAATGGACATTTTGACTCAGTGATGTATTGGAAGACCATTTCCAGTTCTGAATTAATTATCATGTATATCCTGAAAAGCAAATGTCAGCATTGAGGTTATTAATCAAGATGTGAATTCAAAGACATCGTACTTCACTAGTGGCCACAGTTTTCTATATTATCACCCATGTACTTAACTTTGCAACATTTGTGCTACAGACATGAACAGTACCTCAAACCATGTGTTATACCTTTCTTATTGATCAGACTGTGAGTTCTGCCTGAAGCATGAACAAATATGTGAAAAAAATCCCAATATAAATTATTTTAATAACTAAAAATTATACTAATAATATATGTATAACTTACATACATAGCTTGTGTTCAACTTGATGTGCAACCCGAGTTCTGGAAACGTTTTTTAATGTGAATAAAAGGAAAACTAAAATAATTTCAAATCATATGAGCCAATATTTTATTCACAATAGAACATAGATGCAGTAACATAAGAAATGTTTAAAATTAGAAATTTTTAAATGTTATGCACAAAATTAGTTCATTTCAAATTTGAGGCCTGCAACGGGTCTCAAAATTGTTTGGGTGGGGGCATGTTTACCATGGTGTAGCATCCCCTCCTCTTTTCAAAACAGTTTGAAGATGTTTGGGCATCGATGCTGGAAGGTCTCCCTCCTCTATAGCCCGGAGGACAAGGCGTCAGTGATTTCCAACAAGAATGTCAAATTTGGACTCGTCTGACCATAGAAAACTTTTCCACTTTGAAACAGTCCATTTTAAATGAGCTTTGGCCCAAAGGACACAACAGCGCTTCTGGATCATGTTCACATATGGCTTTCTTTTTGCATGATGGAGATTTAGTTGACATCTGCAGATGGCACAGCGCATTGTGTTTACCGACAGTGGTTTCTGGAAGTATTCCTGGGCCCATTTAGTAATGTCAATGACAGAATCATGCCGATGAGTGATGCAGTGTCATCCAAGGGCCTGAAGACCATATGGGCATCCAACAAAGGTCTTTGGCCTTGTCCCATACGCACAGAGATTTCTCCAGTTTCTCTGAATCTTTTGATGATGTTATGCACTGTAATGAGATTTGCAAAGCCTTTGCAATTTTACGTTAAGGAATGTTGTTTTTAAAGTATTCCACAATCTTTTTATGCACTCTTTCACAGATTGGAGAGCCTCTGCCCATCTTTACTTCTGAGAGACTTTGCCTCTCTAAGACATCCCCTTTATCTTGTTACAGACCTGATGTCAATTAATTTAATTAGTTGCTAGATGTTTTGCCAGCTGAATCTTTTCAAAATGTCTTGCTTTTTCAGCCCTTTGTTGCCTCCGTGCCAACTCTTTTAAGACCTGTAGCAGGCAAATTTGAAACGAGCTCATTTAGTGGATACATGTTTACAATTTCTCAGTTTAAAATGTGTTGTGTTCTCTATGTTCTATTGTGAATAAAATATTGGCTCATGTGATTTGAAAGTCTTTTAATTTTCATTTTATAAAAAAAACAAAAAAAAAACGTACCAATATTTCTGGAATTCGGGTTGCAGTAAAATAAACAAAATTGAAATTAAAACTACTAAAAATAACAAAAACACACAACTAAATTACCTGACTTTTGCACAAAAAACTACTTTTTATGAGAAAAAGTAAAAATCTTCTAAAGAAACATCTTCCTTTGCTGTTTAAACATGGGTTAAGTACTATTTTTTTTTTTTTTACAAAATAATTGTAATTTATCTTGTTATTTTAATGATCAACAGTGGACACATAATGTGTACATCTCATTTTACAAACATGAGCTGGTAAAATGCAGGTCATGTAAGTTCAAAATCAATATGTGTATATGTGTTTGCTACTAATCAGCTACATGTCATACTTTTATATTTTTGTACCCCAAGTCAATAAAACTCAAAGTCTCAAATAAACTGATGGAGGGGGAGCTATTGATACCTTCTTGACCTGAAGCTACCAATCAAGACCTTGGATATTGGATGAAATAATGTTTCATAGCGTTCTCTGATGGTGGAAATGGCAGTTGAAAAATACCAGTTGAAATAACCAGCTTCTTTGCCTTGTATAAGATATAGCTTGCATTTTATGTGCTATATTTTCTAACCTTTTTGCTGCAAAACTGGAAATTATGCACAATGGACATATTGTTACCTGGATCTTCGTTTGTTTTATTACACATTAGGGTACAACGGGGCTAAATGCACACCTTAAGAAAAAATTTGCCATTCACTGCGCCTAAAATGTATAATTGTGACCCTGACCACAAAACCAGTCTTAAGTGTCAATTTTTTGAAATTGAGATTTATACATCTAAAAGCTGAGTAAATAAGCTTTCCATTGATGTATGGCTTGTTAAGATCGGACACTATTTGGCCGAGATACAACTTTGAACATCTGGAATCTGAAGTTGCAAAAAAAAATCTAAATATTAAGAAAATCGCCTTTAAAGTTCTTCAACTTAAGCTCTTAGCAATGCATATTACTAATCAAAATTGACGTTTTAAAATATAAACGGCAAGATATTTACAAAACATATTCATGAAATAGAAGAAAAATTGATAATTTTTACCCATTCAATGTATTTTTTGCTATTGCTATAAATATATCCCAGCGACTTAAGACTGGTTTTGTGGTCCAGGGTCACAATTGCAACAACAAAAAATTAAGTTTGTATTGAACATTAATGGAGCAACAGTTTGCAAATGTTTTTGTTTGCAAATCATTCAAGTTGATTTACGAAATGCTAGGACCATTGGCTAAACGTCTGATGCGTATGGTACAATTATCTGGAAAAACTTAATTAGTGTCAAAGTCGTCGTCGGATTGGTTGAATTATACAGGATTTCCGGGAGACGTGTGTGTCACGTTCTTTAACGTTCTGACTGGAAACAAAGATGCCGTGACGCCAAACCCCCTCGCAAAAGAAGAAAGCCGTTGTGTTTACAAATGTCACGGCGAATGCTTATCAGAGTAGATTGAACACTGGATTTTTTAAAGTATGTGAAATATTTAAAGTTTGCCCTATAGAATCTTTAAAATACATCCGAGAGTTTCACACACTGATTTGTTGTTGTGGCAACATTTCCACGCCCCCAAAACGTGACGCTGAACGAAACAAATTGTGATTGGATGTTTGACATGTCGGTCAAACGGCCTCATGGGAAGGCCTTGACCAATGAATGTGGCCATCTATTCCAGACCTTCAGCCGTCAGTATGAAGGTCTGGCTACGCGAGACTACTCACAGAGAGCCTCACAACGTGACAAAACTGCAACTTTCCTTTTTCTTTTTTTTCTTTTCTAAGGAGCAGAGTGCTCAGCATAACTTTCTTAGATGAGAGGAGCACAAACCATGCTCAACCTAAGAAGTACAATCAATATCATTCATTACACAGTTTCTATTCTGTTAACAGATAGAAACCAAAAGGAATTCTGAAAGAGAAAGCACTCCTAGTCAGATTCCTTCCATGCCCCGCATAAAATCCCCGTGATTGGTCTGTCTAACTACCTCGGCAGCCACGAGACCCGAAAACACAGGTGGGAGGCGCTCAATTCTCAACTTTTTTTATATAGAATCAAGCATCCAAGGCATACTTAACACGATCACTTCCCGTGAAGTGCAGGGATGGGTTGGTGTCTGTATTCAGAAAGGCACGGAAAGCAAATAACTAATCCTAATATAATAACATGAGCCACTAAAGGGCCATGGTTAGCTTCTGGCTAGCGGTAGCCTGTTACATTGCAGTACATAAGATTTCACTTACCACATAAACAGAGTAAGGAGAGATGACTGAGGATGATGGAAAATTATTTACAGATTCTGATCACCACTAATAGGCATCTGATCTTGTAAAATGTGTAGTAAATACCGCAGCTCCATGGTATAAACAGTACGTGCGACAGAGAATCTCGAAAGGGAAAGTGAAAGTAAAAAGCGATTGTGCATTCCAAAGAAGTTTCAATGCCCAGCATATTAATAGCAGCTCCCTGATGCCCGCATTTTAGTTACAGTATAATTACCCGACAATATAACTGCGACAGAAAGTATAGAAATATATATTTTCTTCCCTGTGCTTGCTTCTGCTGTGTGAGAAATTAGCTAAAATTAGCGATGGGTCGGTCTTGAGCGATGCATTCATTTTGAACAAATCTTTAATGTGACTCGAGAAGAACGAGTCGTCTCGGGGAGTGATTCGTTCAGTCGTGCATGCACACCATCCTATAGGTTCTGTACTATAATTAGTTCACCTGTTTCGAGTCTTCGGGTTTTTCCGAGTCGTTCGTTCATCACGTGACTAATGCAGTATGAGCCGGAAAGAGAATTGATTGGTTCACCTTTTGAGTCTTTGGTTTTGAGTCGTTCATCACGTGACAGCCCCATAAGCTAAACCTATGCAGTCTAAAGGCCCATACACAACGGGACGAATATCGGTGCACGTTATTCGCCAGCTTTTTTCAACACGTTTTTTTGTGTTCACACCCAAGCTATTTTTGCTGACGATGAGCCGAGTGAACATGCAAATTCATTCCCTGACATTAGATGGCGCTTAATGTAAAACAGAAATACCCCGGTACACAAGGTGGCGCTGTGCAACTTTACGCTTCTGACACTCGCTTGTCACTCAGAAGAAGAGAGCAAGTATTTACGCGCTTGTCAAAATCATACAAAGAAAACATGGATATTTCAAGCACCAGAAGCTCCAGCTCCAGCAGCTCCAGCGATAAAGAAATTATTGTTCTGTTGAATGAGGAAAGACGCCGACGCCGGCAGTGTAGACGCTACTTGGCGTATATCTTCTTCATCGTTACGTATGTGTGCTCGGCAAGACTGTTTTGTGTTTGAGCGCCCCCAAGTTGTGTTTTACTGTAACTTCAGCAGCTCCAGACACGTGAGCAAAAGCGCCAATCTCATTGGTCGGATAGTTTTTAACGCGGCGTGTCAAACCAAAAAAACGAACCCGAGGCGTTTTGAAAAAAATGACGCTTTTACGCGTGGCGTTTTTCTCGCCGGTGTGCACACTCACGTTGCCGCCCTTTGTTTAGTCACGAGGCGTTAAACGTCGGCGAATATCGCGCGCGAAATTCATCCCGGTGTGTACGGGCCTTAAGGGAAAAAGACTTAATAATAATAAAAATAAACAACTCTTGAGTTGTTTAGTTTATTATCTTCGTTACAGCATTCAATGTTATGAAAAATAACCATCATGACAGAAATTCACACATTTAAAAACTGTAAGAAATAAAAAGCTACAATTTGAGACCAGAAATGCATCACCTAACTGTAATAGTAAATAATAATTATAATAATGATAATAATAATAATAATAATAACTATGCACCCGTTTGTAAGGAATCTTGCAAATTGACTAATTTATCTATGCGTTCGAGAACGAACGACTCGAAAGACTCAAAAGGTAAACTAATAAATTCTCTTTTCGGCTCATACTGCATAGGCTTAGCTTATGGGTCTGTCACGTGATAAACGAACGAACGAAACTCGAACACATGTCAGAAAAAAGGTGAGGTGAGCTAATCATAGACTAAAGACCCAGGTAAACAATGAATTAATCGTTTCTGTTTCTTATAGAATTATAGTTTTGTATTGTTTGTAGTGTGATCAACGTTTGCATAAGTAGTAGATGTGTTAGGGAAGTGACACGTAAGACAAAGGTCAGAGTCAGTAAAATGATCCGAACTTCCCATCACTAGCTGAAATGAGCCACACTGTGAAACAGCCAATCAAAGCAGAGCTCAACATTATTATTCATGACCCTACCAAATAAGCCAATAACAGACCATTTAATTAGGGAGAAATCCTAGGGTTGTAAATGCACATGTAAAACCGTTTCTGGATAATTTTTGCCAATACCTAAGCCACGCACCTTCCATGTAGATATCAGAGAACAATTTAAAATATTATATTAATGCATTATAAGGCACCTTTAAGTCACTTGTAATGATATTTTTAGGAGGTCAACCATCGGATGGAGGGGGGGGGGGGTCCTGTCTCCCTTCCATTAGGTGTTGCTTCGAGGTTCATATCATAGCTCATATTAGAAAAAATATATATTTTATATCGTCTAGCATTTCAGTACCTTTTTTTTTGCATCAAGTTATTAATGACAGATGTTTGCAGAGACAGCACCAACAGGACTATTTCATCCGGAACAACATAGCCTATTCAATGTATTTTAATTATTATAAAAAAGAGATGACTATGAAAAATTGTGTATTATACTTTTCATGTAGGCTAATTCAAATAATTTATTCTGCTTTTCTTCGCATTATGTTTAATTTCACTACTTTATCACTGAAATCCAAGAGATTAGTGAGTTTGTAGAGTTGTATGAACACTCACATGTTGTACCGGTAATATCCCGACGAATCCCTGACCGTCTTGACGGTTTTCAGGTGATGTGCGTCCACACCGCCGTTCTCCTCTTTCCAGCACTGCTCATCTTCATCCTCAGAAAACGACTCTCTTTTCTGGTATTTGGATCCTCTGCCTTTCGTGGACATCCAGACAGCGGCTGTGAAAGCTGCTCCGGGACTCCAGCGCTGCTCACTGCAGGTGATGCTCTGATTCCAGCATCAGGATCAGCGTGCGTGCGTGTGCGTGCGCGTGCGTGTGCGTGTGTGTGTGCAGACGCGGACTGGCCATTGGGAGCAACGGGACGTTTAATACGCTATAGCCTACTGTAGTTTTGTCTTTATTATGCTAGTTGAGTATTAAACTGCTAGCACATGTTAGGCTGTCAGTAGCACCCCATTATTATCTTCAGTCAGAATACTGTGCTAAAGGACATCATTATCGATTGGAAGGTTACATTAATACATTTAGCAGGCAGATATTCGCATGGATTTGTTGTATAGAAAGGGAGGGAGCTAGAGCAAACAGAAACACAAAAATATCAGTCAGCCCTAAAATACAATAGTGTGTTCATTGTTAGGAGTTTCAATGTACTTTAGAAAATTTGTTTTAATACATTTGTATGAATTATAGGTTTGTTAAATCTTGGGTACTTAAGTAATTTTAAGAGAAATAACAACATGTGCAAACAAATTGCAATGAGGTGGTTGTTTTGCAACAAGGTGAACACAGTTATGTTAATAACAGTAGACCTTAAGTGACTGGCACAAGAAAGAAGGGGGTGACAGATTGGACAAAATTAAGAAAAGGAAAAGAGAAGTGAAGGTGCAGTTCTAAAGAGAACCTTTAATTATTTTCCAGGACCCTGACTAAAGACATACCTTTTTATGTGATGGTCATACAAATAGGCTAATAGCGTTGTCCATGTTTCAGGATTTGTTGTGGGTGTATGGTATGGCCTGGATGAGTGTAAGCTCATCTGCTGAAGCTGGTTGCCTTAAAATTTTATGCTGGCTCAACTTTTTATTTTTTTTACAGTGTAGGATATGCTCTGGTGGGATTTCATTCATTTTATGTATGGAATTATTTGATACATGTGATACAGTGTTCCTTACATGCTCGCATGTCTGTGGATGTATTCGCAGTCTTGGTACTTGCTCTGCCGTGGCAGCAGCAGCTTAGCAGATGTATTCCGCCAAGACCAAACATATTAACATTGTCATCTAAATTACCGTGCTAAAGCGGTCATGATATAAATATATGTACAAAAATGACAAAAAAAGAGACAAAAACACACGAGAGTGTATTGTTTTATTCCAAATGTTTTAGTCAAATAATTACTTTGTCTGATAATCCAGTCTGATGTTTATTAGTTAGCAAGACTAAGATTCTGTACATACATATTTTGAGTTAATGGATCAAGACACAAGGAAACTGTGTGAGAAAGCCTGTGGACATCTTGATCAATAGCAGAATTGACAGACAATTACAGGTGAAAAGGTTGCTTGGCTGTGTAGTTTGACAAGCCTCTTCTTAACAAAAGGGCAAAGGTCAAGCAAATCAATAATTGTTTTAGTGATGTTGCAGTTTTATTTTTGAAAAATGTATAAATAAAAATGACATGGGAAACCGTTTGGTGCTATTCTGTTCATACAGTCACCAGAAGTGCTATCCAAACTAAATTACTATTGGGTTGGAAATTACAGATAATCATAATTATTCTGAACAGTTGTCTAAATTTCAATAAAGCTCAGCATCTGTCATTGCCACGTAACAATCCTTTGGGAAAAGATTGACCTAATTTAGTCACAATCCAAAGTGATGTTAAAAATGAAAACAGATTATAATCAGGCTGATATTTTCACTGGACATTTACTCAGCGGACTTACATTAGTACAATGTTTATCACAAGATGATCTGCTTTCAAATGTCATGTCACATTTACTGGCCTTTTCACATTTATCTCAATGAAACCAGAGCAGAACCTACAGAAGGTCTCTTGCAAACACAGGAAATGTCGTTTGTTGCTTGTGGCGGAGTGTGACTTTACAGAAATGAAAAGCTCTTGGTTTTCCGTCATGACAACCAGAGAGCGGGGTCTGATTCTCATGATCAAAGCATACTCCATATGTTTTCTTCTAAGAACAGAAGAACATTTAATGTCCCGCTGTATTATCGGCCTCTTGTATTGAGTAGAAGACACAAAGAAGCCAGATGCACGTAGGCAGAATTTAATAGATGTCCGATCAATATGAAGCGCAGTGTGTGGCCTTGAAGAAAGACCTACAGGTATCAATGTCAAGTTGAAAAGAAAAGGACCTCAAGTGACATGGAAATTCAGCAAGTCCAGAACATATTAATATTTTGAGAGATCAAGATTTTAATGTTTAAAAAGCCTCAGAGGAAGGTTCAAGTAAAAGACATAATTTCTCATGTCTCATGCGATAAATTCACAACATTTTCCTTAGAGATTAAATAGAAAATCACTCAGCGGCCATATTTGTAATGTCTCCAGGACCCTTTTCACAATTTTAGGGTTCTCAGAAATGGAAATATTCATAGTTTAGTATGGTGGTGAATGGAAATGACTACAAATAAATATTGTTGGTGTTCTTTCTCCCAATAGCAAATGAAAAATCCACAACAGCATTTCTATGATTTTCCAAGAGAAAAAAAGAAAAATCAAGAGCTTAATCAAACTATGATGGTGAATGACAATTAGGCTTATATAATTAATTGGTATTTGTATGCATGTGTGTTTGTGAACAGTAGCGCCGCTTTCTCTCCGTCAGGGAGCTCAATCTACCTGAGGTGTTTCTGAAATCTCTGTGTGTGGTCGGTGCCATTTCCATGGCACAGTTGAGTGTGGCGAAATGGACAGCCCCTAGGGAAGGTGTTTAATTATTCCACCTGAACAGCACGGGATTATCCAGATCAGAGGCTCCTGGGGCGGACAAATCAGGTGATTGAGAGGCATCTCTCAAGATGTCCTAACCTGCCCTGTCACTCTTTAGTTAAGTGATTTGGGGATATAATCAATGCGCTTCATGGGTCAATGCAGATTTCAGCTTCTCTAGAAGGGAACTTAATGTGTAGCGTGTAGTCTGTAATGTTATATTAAAAATTAATGGCTGCTGCTACATACATTTTCTGTTCATCAATATTTCATGCTGTCACAGATTCTAATCACCTTCCTGTTCTGTGGAACCAGAGAGGACGATTTACAGATCACAGATCATTTACACACCTGTTTCTGCAAATACAGATTCATGTTATTTTGGGGCAAATTATGCATTTTATTTGCTTAAAAGTGAGTGTTTATCACTAATTGCATCCATATCCCTTAATACCAACATGTTCATATGGCAACATACAATAAAAAAATCTATAGTTTTCCAATTTGGAAATCATAATTATCAGGAATAAAAATATACATAACTCTCGCAAATACTGGTCACATACAGTTTATAGAATTTACAAACACAAACACAAACTTAGAAAAAATAAAAATCTACACTGATAATAGGAAATATTTATTGAGCAGCAAATCGGCATATTAGAATGATTTCTGAAGGATCATGTGACACTGAAGGCTGGAGTAATTATTATGAAAATTCAGCTTTTCATCACATGAATAAATTACATTTTAAAACATAGTCAAATAGAAAATAGTTAATTGTAATAATATTTCACAATATTCCTGATTTTACCATATTTTGATCAAATAACTGCAGCCTTAAAAGACTTGTTAAAAAAAGAAAAATCTCACAGATCCCATACTTTTGAACGGTAGTGTGATTTTGTTCATGCATAATGATATTTATATACTGCCATTACACATTATGTATCTTTACAAGTCTTACACATTTATAATCAATTTATCTATCTGTTGGTTGGTTTATATTTATTAAATTTGTATGCCATTTCTTTTGACTGCAGTCATAGCCTGTCCATTGTTAGGGAAGGACTCACAGACACAGAGGGAGATGTTAATAGGTGACGTTTTAATGACAGTATGAAGGTGAACGGCAGGAAGCAGGTGAGTAATGGGTATGATGAGACTTTCAAGGGTGATGAGCAGATCAGACCGATGGTATCCTTCCAGTTCCAGGAGATCGTGGAAGGAGACAAACGCGGGGAATCCTGGACTGGAACAGGAGGATGGATCCGAGAGGAGGAGGACAGATGACGAGGAAGACACACTGGGGATGACACAGAAGGTTAGTATATCTCACAATAATGAACAGTGTCAATAGAGCGGATTGGTGCTAGAGTCCAACAATGTCGAGACGAGACTGGACACTGAAGTGAGCTGGTGCTGGTGCTTATGAGTGCTGGGTGCTGAAACGACTTGCAGGTGGTGATGATTAGTACTCAGGTGAATTGGTGAGCTGTGATTGGTTGGGTTGGGGAACCGGCTGTTCAGTCAGTACCCCCCCCCCCCCTCCACGGCTCGCTCCTAAGGGCCGTAAACCTCGACGTCGTGGTGGTCGACCTCGTGTCCGGGTTGATCTGCTTCACGATGGCAAAGGGACCAATGAATCTGGGACTGAGCTTTTTGCAGGGTGCGCGTAGCCTGATGTCCCGGGTTGACAGCCCAACCTTTTGCCCTGGTATGGGAGTTGGGAACGTCTTAGGTCGGCTGTCATTTTACGTCTGCGTAAAGCTCGTTGCAGTTGGTGGTGAGCTGCGTCCCAGACCCTCTCGCTCTCTCGGAACCAGTAGTTAACCGATGGAACTTCGGATGGTTCGCCTGACCAGGGGAAAAGAGGGGGCTGGTACCCGAGCACGCACTGGAAAGGAGTGAGTCCGGTGGATGGTTGGCGAAGGGAGTTCTGTGCGTTCTCGGCCCAGCCCAGGAACTGGTTCCAAGAGTTCTGGTGGCCGTGGCAGAAGGTTCGTAGAAACCGGCCGATCTCTTGTATTTTCCTCTCCGTCTGCCCATTGGTCTGTGGATGGTAACCAGAGGAGAGACTTACGGTCACATTCAGGAGGGAGAAGAAGGCCTTCCAGACGTGGGAAATTAATTGGGGTCCTCGGTCGGACACTATGTCCTCTGGGATGCCGAAATACCGGAACACTTGGTTGAATAGATTCTCCGCTGTTTCTATGGCCGTGGGGAGGCCTTTAAGGGGGAGAAGATGACAACTCTTCGAGAATCTATCCACAATGACCAGGATACAAGTGTTACCGTTAGAGGGTGGGAGATCCGTAATGAAGTCCACTCCTAAATGTGACCATGGTCGGGCTGGAACGGGCAGCGGGAGGAGTTTGCCAGATGGAAGGTGGCGAGGACTCTTAGAGATGGCACAGTCTGGGCATCCTTGTACGAACCTTCTCACGTCTCGGGCCATGTTGGGCCACCAGAAGCGATCTTTTAGCAGCGAGAGGGTTCCATTGGCCCCGGGGTGGCCAGTGCCCAGAGATGAGTGTGCCGAGTGAATGATGGGGGTACGTTGTGTTCGGGTGACGTACTGTAGTCCTGGTGGGCAGCCCGGCGGTTCGGAGGTGGAGACACTGGGAGTGAGAATGGACTCGGGGGCCCATTGGATGGGACATAGGGACCCCATGAGGGACACATCCTCAAAGGACAACGTAAATTTGATCATGTCACTCCAATTCTGAAATCGCTACATTGGTTACCTGTACATCATAGAATTGAGTTCAAAATTCTTCTCTTTGTTTTTAAATCTATAAATAATCTGGCACCGAGCTATTTATCTGATCTACTTTATCCTTACAATCCCACTCGAAATCTGAGGTCTGGTGATCAAAGACTTCTCTCTGTCCCCAGATCACGGCTAAAGTATAGAGGGGATAGAGCCTTTGCGGTTGCTGGCCCTAGGCTGTGGAACAGCCTTCCAGCCTACATCAGATCGGCACAGTCTTTAACTGTTTTTAAATCATCTCTTAAATCCTATTTCTTTTCTTTGGCTTTTAATTCACTGTGAGTTTATGGTATGAATCTGTGGGTTGTACTGTGTTTTATGTTTTTGTTTGTTCAGCACTTTGGTCAGCCGTGCTTGCTGTTTTTAAATGTGCTATATAAATAAAACAAACTTGAAACTTGAACTTGACATAGGAACATGTCTTCTGGAAGGATGGGTTCGGGCTCTTGGCTGTCCTCTTCGGGTGCGTGGAGACGAGATAATGCATCCGCTTTCAGATTCCGGGATCCGGGTCTGTAAGAGATGGAGAAATTGAAGCTTGTAAAGAACAGAGCCCATCTTGCCTGACGTGGGTTTAGTCTCTTGGCTTCCCGAAGATACTCTAGGTTCTTATGATCGGTCAATACCACGAATGGCTGCTGAGCTCCCTCCAACCAGTGTCTCCACTCCTCGAGAGCTAATTTGATGGCAAGTAGCTCTCGGTTACCGATGTCATAGTTCCTCTCCGCCGGGCTGAGTTTGCGTGAGAAGAAGGCACATGGATGGAGTCTGGCTGGAGTCCCCTGCTGCTGAGATAACACTGCCCCTACCCCGGGCGTGGAGGTGTCGACTTCTACGACGAAGGCCTTGTCTGGATCCGGATGAACGAGGATAGGGGCACTGATGAAGGTCTCTTTCAAGGTGTTAAAGGCCTCCGTGGCAGATGGTGTCCAGGACAGTGATTTGGGCTTGAGTTTAAGGAGGTCGGTGAGCGGACTGGCAATGGAGCTATAGTTTTGGATGAACCTTCTATAGAAATTGGCGAAACCCAGGAAGCATTGGAGTTCCTTAATCGACGTGGGTATGGGCCAATTTCGGATGGCGGTTACTTTCCCCTCGTCCATTTTGATGCCATACTGGTCGATGTGGTAACCCAAGAACTTGACTGAAGATTGATGTAAGGACCATTTCTCTGCTTTAAGGAATAAGTTGTTTTCCCTTAGACGTTGGAGGACCTCCGCAACATGCTGGCGATGTTCGGCCTCACTCCGGGAGTATATAAGTATGTCGTCGATGTAAATGAACACGAATTGATGGAGAAACTCCCGGAGTACCTCGTGCATAAAATCCTGGAATACGGAGGGGGCGTTAACAAGTCCATACGGCATGACACGATATTCATAATGTCGGTAGGTGTAACGAAGGCTGTTTTCCACTCGTCCCCCTCACGTATCCGGATGAGGTTGTAAGCGCTGCGGAAGTCCAACTTAGTGAAGAGGCGAGCTCCGCGGAGTTGCTCTAGTGCAGCCGGGACGAAGGGAAGAGGATACCGGAACTTAACCGCGATCTTGTTCAGTGCCCGATAGTCGATACAAGGCCTCAAACCACCGTCCTTCTTGGCCACGAAGAAGATGCTCGAAGCAGCAGGGGATGTAGATGGCCGGATGTAGTCTTGTTGTAGAGCCTCCTCAATATACTCCTCCATGGCCTTCTGCTCAGGAATGGAAAGTGGGTATATTCTTCCACGGGGCACTGGCTCACCCGGAAGCAGATCGATGGCACAGTCCCATGGTCGATGTGGAGGCAGCTTGGAAGCTCGTTTCGGGCAGAAAACGTCACTGAAGGGGGCGTAGCAGGTTGGAACATCCACTGACTGTTTCTCCACCGGGCTCTCGATGGAGGTAGTGCAGATCTGGAGAGGAGCGGGAGTCTTCTTTGGAGGACGAGGCATATCTGGGAAACAGTCAGGGAAATAACTCTCGCCCCACTTCAGGACTTCTCCAGACTCCCAGGAGAGGATGGGATTGTGCTGCACTAACCACGGGCGCCCTAGGATAACATCAGCGGTGGAATCCTCCAGAACCAGTAAATTAAAATCTTCCTCATGAAGGAGACCCACGCGAATGTTCACCGGTACAACCTGATGACGTAGGTGTTTGCGACCCAAAGGTTGACCCGTTACTGACTGGATCTGGTAGACCTTCGTGGTGGTCGTGGTTGGGAGGTTGAGCTGACGACTGAGGGTGCCTGCGATGAAGTTAGCCGCTGAGCCGGAGTCGATGAGGGCAATAACTGGGAGAGAGACATCGTGAGCAGTAAGTTGCACAACCGTAGTGAGTGGGCACATATTGGAAACCTGTGGTGTGATGGCACTCATCATAAGTCGAGGTGGACGAACAGGGCAGGTAGCTATCTTATGTCCAGAGGCACCGCAGTATAAGTACAAGCCCTGGGATAGGCGTTGATGTCTTTCCGTGAGAGAGAGTCGAGTGTAATCGACTTGCATAGGTTCTGGAACTGGTTCTGGAGGGCTGATGTTCTCTGGTCGGCGGAGGAGAGGATTAGAATGCGGAAGTGTCCGTTGGTCCTCCATACAGGAATGCATACGGCTCGCCACTCTGATGGATAGTTGGATGAATCGCTCAAGCCCCATGGTGTCATCATATGCCGCGAGATGCAACCGCAAACAAGCCTCCAGTCCTTGACGGTAAGTGGTTAAGAGTGGGCTTTCATCCCATCCACTAGCAGCGGCCAGGGTCCGAAACTTTAAAGCATATTCATGAATTGGCATATTACCCTGTTGGAGATGGTAGAGCTGTTCGCCAGCTGTAGAGTCTCCGGCAGAGGTGCCAAAGACATCCCGGATATGATTGGTGAAACCGCTTAGGGATTGGGTTACCGTGCCAGCTTTGCCCCAGATAGTCTCCGCCCATTGGAGAGCTTTTCCGTGGAGTAAGGGGATAATGAAGGCTATTTTAGCTCTTTCAGTGGAAAATAGATGTGGTTGCATCTCAAAGTCGAGCGAGCATTGGAGCAAGAATCTGTTGCATTCCCGACCAGAGTAGGGCGCCGGTCTGACCATGGGACTGACCATAACCGGTGGATTTGCCGATGAAGAAGTGGTGGTGGTGACGGAAGTGGTAGCGGTTGCTGTGTTCATGATGGTGAAGGTCCGTTTCAGTTGATCCACGATCTCCTGGAACGGATCTGAACTGCTCATAAAAACGCCGTCCGGTGTGGTCCAGTCTTCTGTTACGGAAGGACTCACAGACACAGAGGGAGATGTTAATAGGTGACGTTTTAATGACAGTATGAAGGTGAACGGCAGGAAGCAGGTGAGTAATGGGTATGATGAGACTTTCAAGGGTGATGAGCAGATCAGACTGATGGTATCCTTCCAGTTCCAGGAGATCGTGGAAGAAGACAAACGCAGAGAATCCTGGACTGGAACAGGAGGATGGATCCGAGAGGAGGAAGACAGATGACGAGGAAGACACACTGGGGATGACACAGAAGGTTAGTATATCTCACAATAATGAACAGTGTCAATAGAGCGGATTGGTGCTAGAGTCCAACAATGTCGAGACGAGACTGGACACTGAAGTGAGCTGGTGCGGGTGCTTATGAGTGCTGGGTGCTGAGTGATGAAACGACTTGCAGGTTAGTACTCAGGTGATGCAGGTGATGATTAGTACTCAGGTGAATTGGTGAGCTGTGATTGGTTGGGTTGGGGAACCGGCTGTTCTGTGTCATCCATAGTAAAGTAATGTTAAGGATACATGGACAATATCTTGGAAGAATAATTATCCGATCCCACAAATATGGTTGTAAGCACCATATCACTATAATCTATCTACACATATTTTTATTTTGAATTTCAGAATGATTAAACATCAGGAACGAATTGCGATAATGCCTCTTTCTCATGCAGTTTAATTCACTTCAAATTATAGTTTGGGTTCCATTCAAAAACCTTGTCAGTTTGGCTCTGCAATCACTAATTCAGCTCAGAATTTGACATCTAACAGAAATTAATTGGTTCAGACACCTAATTGTAATGCTCATATTTCTTTTTTTATGCTTATTCTGTTCCAAATCAGGAGAATATAAGAATATCATGGCCACTGTTTGCTATATAATGAATGTGAATGGCTCCAAAATTACAAAATAAACCACTAAAGTCCAATAAAAGTGACCTTTAATAAGTCTGATGTCATATGGTAAGCTTTTTTGAGGAATGAATCGATCGAAAGCATTTATTTACTGACAATCTCCCCCTGCTCTTTTTACTGCAGTCAACAAAGCAATAAAAGCAGATCTAGCCTTCAGCAAGGGCAGTGCAAGACAAATGTTAGGCCATGTATCCAGTGGGAGAGATTGATGCTTTCAATTGTGTATAGTCCTCCTGCCAGGGTCAGATGTGTGGGATTCCTGCCCCGTGGAATTGGTCCAGGAAATATTCTTGTGTAAACCTGAAGAATCGGAGCAGTGTTGACTCTGAAAACAGACAAATGAGGATCAGGGCTGATGACACAAGTGTCGACGATATGGGTGATCTATTAACTAAAGATGTTGCTCGCATCCAACCCGGGTGTTGTCACTAGCAGTTCAGATAGCTTCGTAGAGAAGTTAAATTATGGTCCCTTCAGGAAAAAAATTTCATAGTCTGGGACTCAACCTTGGCAGTGAAGTTAATAATTCTCTGACAATATACTGCTTGAGAGTTTGTGAACCCTTTAGAATTGTCTATATTTCTGCATAAATATGACCCAAAACATTATCAGATTCTCATATAAGTCCTGAAAGTAGATAAAGAGAACCGAATTAAACAAGTGAGAGAAAAATATGTTCTTTGTCATTTATTTATTGAGAAAAACTATCCATTGTTACAGATCAGTAGGTTGCAAAAGTATGAGAATCTTTGCTTTCAGTATCTGGTGTGACCCCGTTTTGCTGCTGTAACTGAAGTTAAAGTTTCTTGTAAATACTGAGCAGTCCTGCACAATAACATGTAGGAGTTTTAACCCATCCCTTAGTGCAGAACCACTTAAACTCTGTGATGTTGGTGGGCTTCCTCCTATGGACTGCTTGCTTAGATCCTTCCACAACATTTTAATTGGATTAAGGTCTGGACTTTGACTCAGCCATTCCAAAACATTAATTTTGTTCTTCTTTAACCATTCTTTGGTAGAATGACTTCTGAATGGGTTGTTGTCTTGCTGCATGACCCATGTTCTCTTGAGACTCTGTTCTTAAACAGATGTCCTGACATTTTCCTTTATAATTTGCTGGTATAATTCAGAATTAATTGTTCCATCAATGATGGCAGGCTGTCCTGGCCAAGATGCAGCAAAACAGGCCCAAGCCATGATACTACCACCACCATGTTTCACAGATGGGATAAGATTCTTAAGCTGGAATGCAATGTGTTCTTTTCTCCGAACACAATAGCTTCTCATTTAAACCAATAAGTTCTATTTTGGTTTCATCCATCCGTTTAACCTTTCTCCAATAGTCCTCTGGCTTGCCCACATGACCTTTAGCAAGCAATTTTCTTTTTGGAGAACAGTGGATTCCTTCTTGCAACTCTGCCATGCTCACCTCAGTGTTCTCCTGATGGCTGGCTCATGCACATTAATATTAGCCAATGTGAGAAAGGCCTTTAGCTGCTTAGAAGTTACACTGGGAAGTTTTGCAACCTCGCAGATTATTACACGTTCTGCTTTGGAGTGATCTTTGTTGGTCGGCCACTTTGTGGGAAGGTAACAGTGGCCTTGAATTTCCTCCGTTTGTACACAATCTATCTGACTGTGGATTTGTGGAGTCCAAACTGTCACGGTACAGAAAGCTCGAGATCCAATTGCGAGTGAAAAACAGATAGTCCTTATTAGACAACTCCAAAACACAGTGGAGGTGAGATAAGCTGGCAGTGCAGGTGCAGACTCCAAACACAGTGGAGGTGCAGATATCATCGGCAGTGCAGGTGCAGTAAACCCGGCAGTGCAGAGTCTCCAGCTCGGGCAGAGATATACAGAAACGCGACCAGGCGAGAACAGCTTCAGGACCTGGAAGACTGACACAGAGAGTAAGTACACCACAACAGTAAAAACGATCTGACAACGCACCACAGAAACGCCAGCCAGATATAGGCAGTGCAGACGAGCTACACCTGTCACCGTTCTGATTACCTAGTCAGGTGCACGGTAACTAGGCAACGCTGACAAGCACAACGAGCAGGTCCACAACATAGACGAACACAGAATGAGCACACAGATCCATGAACCGTGACAGTACCCCTTCCCCTAAGGACGCCTCCTGGCGTTCCCAGATGAACTTACCTGACGATTGTAATCATCGATAAGAGTGTGATCCAATATGTCTCTAGCAGGCACCCAACTCCTCTCCTCAGGACCGTAACCCTCCCCAGTCCACCAAGTACTGGAATCCGCGTCCCCTCCGCCTAGAGTCCAGAATACGCTTAACCGAATAAACCGGTTCCCCATCTACGAGTCGCGGCGGTGGAGGAACCGGGTCTGCGGATTAATGGGGGCATGAAAAACAGGTTTTAATTTGAAACATGAAAAACGGAATGAATCCTCTTGTACGCTGGAGGAAGTTTGAGGCGGACCGCCACCGGACTAATGATCTTGGTGACGGTAAACGGGCCAATGAATTTAGGAGCAAGTTTGTTACAAACGGTACGGAGAGGAATGTTCTTAGATGAAAGCCACACTTTTTGACCGACGACATAGACGGGAGGCCTTGACCGGTGGCGATCAGCCTTGGCCTTGGTGCGTGCCCCCACCTGGAGGAGGGTCTGTCTGGCCCTGCTCCAGGTGCGTCGACACCTCTGGACGAATGCGTGGGCAGAGGGGACCGCGACTTCGGATTCCAGACTGGAAAAGATTGGTGGCTGGTACCCTAAGCTACCCTCAAACGGAGACAGGCCCGTACCAGATACTGGTAATGAGTTATGTGCGTACTCAACCCATGAGAGCTGCTGGCTCCAAGAGGACGGATTCTGGGAGGCCACACATCGCAACATACGTTCTAAGTCCTGGTTGGCTCTCTCTGTCTGACCATTACTCTGGGGATGATACCCAGAAGAAAGACTAACAGTCGCCCCTAGCAAACGGCAAAACTCACTCTCCAAAATTTAGAGACAAACTGAGGCCCCCTGTCAGAGACCACGTCTGTCGGGAGACCATGAATGCGAAAAACGTGGTCAATGACAGCAACCGCTGTCTCTCTGGCAGACGGTAATTTAGGCAGAGGGATGAAATGGACAGCCTTCGAGAACCGGTCCACCACGGTCAAAACCACCGTGTTCCCACTCGAGGCTGGGAGACCTGTGACGAAATCTAGCGAAATGTGGGACCAGGGTCTCGACGGCACCGACAGCGGCTGAAGGAGTCCAGCAGAGGGTCGATTAGAAGTCTTAGAAACGGCACAAACAGAGCAAGCCAAACAAAACATCGTATGTCGCGAGCCATAGACGGCCACCAGAACCGTTGTTTAGTAAGAAACATGGTACGACTCACCCCAGGATGACAAGCCACCTTGGAACAATGACTCCATCGAATGACATCGGACCGTAAAGTCTCTGGCACAAACAAACGACCCGGTGGGCATCCGGACGGAGGCGTTACCCCTTGCGAGGCCGTGCGGACCTTCGACTCAATCTCCCAAGTGACCGCAGAAACAAAAAATTTCTGTGGCACAATGGGCTCGGAAAAAGACGGGCGATCAGAATGGTCGAAAATACGGGACAGTGCATCGGGCTTGATGTTCTTGGAACCTGGCCGATAAGAAATAGAAAAATCGAAACGACCGAAAAATAAAGCCCACCGGGCCTGCCTAGAGTTCAAACGTTTGGCGGACTTGATGTACTCAAGATTCTTATGATCAGTCCAGACGATAAAAGGAACCCCCGAACCTTCTAACCAATGACGCCATTCCTCCAAGGCAAGCTTGACTGCCAGCAGCTCTCTATTACCAATATCATAGTTGCGTTCAGCGGGAGATAAACGGTGAGAAAAATACGCGCACGGGTGCACCTTGTCGTCCGAGGAAGAACGCTGGGATAGGACGGCACCAACCCCCACCTCCGACGCGTCAACCTCCACCACAAACTGCCGGGAGGGATCAGGGGCGATGAGTATGGGAGCTGAAACAAAGCAGACTTTCAGTTTGGTAAACGCAGCCTCCGCTGCGCTGGACCACCTGAACGGAGTCTTGATGGAGGTTAAGGCGGTCAAAGGGGCGGCTAGCTGGCTGAAACTGCGAATAAAACGCCGGTAAAAATTGGCAAAGCCCAGAAACCTCTGCAGGGCCTTGCGGGAATCTGGAGTTGGCCAATCAACCACAGCCTGAACCCTGTCCGGATCCATGCGCATCCCCTCGACTGACACAATGTAACCCAAAAAGGGGACAGACTGTGCATGGAAAACGCATTTCTCCGCCTTGACATAAAGCCCATTCTCTAACAGCCTCTGAAGCACTCGCCTGACGTGCTGAACATGTTCCTGGAGAGAGTGAGAAAATATCAGTATGTCATCCAGGTAGACATAAATGAACTGATTTAGCATATCTCTCAACACGTCATTAACGAGTGCCTGGAAGACTGCGGGGGCGTTGGAAAGCCCAAAAGGAAGAACGCGATATTCAAAGTGCCCCCTGGGGGTATTAAAAGCAGTCTTCCATTCATCCCCCTCCCTTATGCGAACCAAATGATATGCGTTGCGGAGGTCTAATTTCGTGAAAAAGCCCGCCCCCTGCAGACGCTCAAAGGCAGAAGACATCAACGGCAAAGGATATGTATTCTTCACCGTGATGTTATTCAGCCCTCGATAGTCGATGCAGGGACGAAGAGACCCGTCCTTCTTTTTCACGAAAAAAAACCCCGCTCCCCGCCGGCGAAGAAGAAGGGCGAATGATCTTGGCTGCTAGAGAATCAGAAATATATTTCTCCATGGCCTCCCTCTCCGGGGCGGAAAGCGAATAAAGTTTGCCCTTGGGCGGAGACGTACCTGGTAATAAATCTATAGCACAGTCATAGGGACGATGCGGAGGTAGAGAAGCAGCCCGAGACTTACTGAACACTCCCTTCAGGTCGCGGTACTCGCTGGGCACGTTTGACAGATCCATATGCTCATCCTGAAACACAGAAGAAGAGACAGAAGGACAAGCAGACAACAGACACGTAGCATGACAACCCTCACTCCAAGAGAGAATGGAACTCTGACTCCAATTAAAGTGAGGGTTATGAAGCACAAGCCAGGGATGCCCAAGGACTACTGGTGTAACGGGAGTGTCAGTTAAAAAAAACTGAATAGTTTCAGTGTGATTCCCCGAAGTGACGAGTCTAAGTGGACCCGTAGAGTGAGTGATGGAAGGAAGGGACAGACCATTGAGAGCATGAACAGCCACGGGCTGTGAAAGGGCAATCACCGGAAGTCTAAGTCTGTCAGCGAGATCAGAGTCTAAAAAATTGCCCTCTGCACCAGAGTCAACTAAAGCCTGACAGTCATAGGTGACTGAGGACCACTGCAATTTGACAGTGAGGAGTGTAGCTGCCAGAGAGGATTTAGCCAATGTGATCCCACCCGTCAGTAACCCCTTAACCGCTGTCACTCTGATCTTTACGGGACACTGAGCTGCGAAGTGCCCAGCAGCTCCGCAATACAGGCAAAGACCCTCGTTGCGCCGCCTCCGCTTCTCCTCCAGGGACAGACCGGATCTGCCCATCTGCATGGGCTCAGGTTCGGCGAAACCGACCTCTGCGTCACGGTAGGAGATAGGCGGGTGGTTCAGCCTATTGACCGCCGAAGCTCGGCGTGCTCGCGGACCTCTCTGCTGTAATCTGGCATCCACCCGAATAGCCAGACTAACTAACCCATCCAGTGACGTGGGTAATTCCAGTGCGTAGATCTCGTCCTTGACGTAATCAGCGAGTCCATGAAAAAACATATCCCACTGCGCTTCTGAATTCCACCGGCACTCTGCCGCCAAAGTGCGGAATTCAATGGAGAAATCAGTGACGCTCCGATCTCCCTGCCGTAACGCCGCCAGAAGACGAGCCGCCTCTCTGCCCGAAGCCGCCCGATCAAACACCTTTCTGATCTCCTCCGAAAACAACTGAAACGAAGCGCAGCAGGGAAGTCTCTGCTCCCAAACGGTAGTTCCCCAGCGAGCTGCCCGTCCAGAGAGTAGTGTGATGACGAACGCTATCTTGGATTCCTCGGTGGGAAACGACGATGGTTGGAGAGAGATATAGAGTGAGCATTTGGCAAGAAAGGAGCGGCATTGCTGGGGCTCACCAGAATAAAAGGCTGGAGGTGGAAGGCGAGGTTCGATGACCCGACCCGCCTGATCAGGAATAGTGGGCGCAGGTGGATTCGATGCCGTGGGTCGCTGTTCCGGCTCGGACGGGAGACGCTGTAACTGGGTGGTCAGCTCCGAGACCTGAGTGACCAGGGCTTGGATAGCGCGATTAGAGGCTGCCCTCTGTTCATCCTGGTGATCCATGCGTGAGTTACTGCGAGCTAAAAAGTCTCTTAATTCTGACGCACTCGCTGGATCCATCTTGGTCAGATCGTTCTGTCACGGTACAGAAAGCTCGAGATCCAATTGCGAGTGAAAAACAGATAGTCCTTATTAGACAACTCCAAAACACAGTGGAGGTGAGATAAGCTGGCAGTGCAGGTGCAGACTCCAAACACAGTGGAGGTGCAGATATCATCGGCAGTGCAGGTGCAGTAAACCCGGCAGTGCAGAGTCTCCAGCTCGGGCAGAGATATACAGAAACGCGACCAGGCGAGAACAGCTTCAGGACCTGGAAGACTGACACAGAGAGTAAGTACACCACAACAGTAAAAACGATCTGACAACGCACCACAGAAACGCCAGCCAGATATAGGCAGTGCAGACGAGCTACACCTGTCACCGTTCTGATTACCTAGTCAGGTGCACGGTAACTAGGCAACGCTGACAAGCACAACGAGCAGGTCCACAACATAGACGAACACAGAATGAGCACACAGATCCATGAACCGTGACACAAACTCTTTAGAGATGGTTTTGTAACCTTTTCTAGCCTGATGAGCAACATCAACTCTTTTTCCGAGGTCTTCAGTAATCTCCTTTGTTTGAGACATGATTCACTTCCACAAACATGATCAAACTTTGATAGATCCCTGTTCTTTGTGTAAAACAGGTCATGTACTGACATGTGATAGTTATTACACTGACTGAAACCACCTCTACACAGATGGACTCTAGTTTCACCTTTAAATTAACTGCTAATCCAACAGATTCACATGCACAGATATGCAATATTGGATCATTTTCCTGAATAAACAAATGACAAAGATACTATTTTTGTCTCATTTGTTTGATTGGGTTCTCTTTGTCTACTTTCAGGGCTTGTGCGAAAATTTGATAATGCTTTGGGTCATATTTATGCAGAAATATAGACAATTCTAAAGGGTTCACAAACTTTCAAGCAGCACTGTATACCTAATGTCCGCATTTAGTCAACAATACACTTTTTTTTACTACTGTTTCATTTGAATAGAGACTTTCAATAAAACAACTGAAATACAACTTTATATTATTATTTTTTAATAAAGAAAATGTATTAAACATATCAGCGTTTTCAATTCCAGAACACCCACTTACTCTGAAGGAGGTTGTACTTCTGTCAGTTCAACAAGTTCTTCAGATGAAGAGGAGCTGTGTCAAATGCTCAAGTGTTTCGTCAGAGTTAAAATGACCTGCTAACAATAAAACCCTTCAAAGCTCCACAAAGCAAATGCTTTACAAATCTACAGAGTGACTTGCAAGTATCATAAACAGCCATATTGATAAATATTAGTTGCTGGTATAACCATAGTCTTTTTTTCCATACTATGGAAATCAGTGGCTACTTTTTACTTGTTTGGTTATCAAATAATTTTGTGTTGAACAGAGGAAAGACATGCATACATATTTGGAACAACATGAGGGTAAGTAAATGACCAATGTTTAAGCAGAAATACATCAAAAATAAAATGACTGTTTGGTACAAGCGAAATAAATAGATGAGTAGGTGACTTCATCGTGTAAAGCTGTAAAAGTAATCACATGAATTGATTCCTGACCTAGAATGGAGACAGAGTGCATTAAATGCTATTGAATATTGATTCTAACATTGATCCTGAACCTTGAACCTTGATTCTGAGTTCATTGTATAATTGACATGCACTGCTGCATCTGCAGACTGACTCTAGTCTTAACCGCTTTACGTAAGGTTTAGTACCCATGAAGTGCACTTTGTTTTATATTTGTTATATATCATCTGATATATGTTATATATTTAATATATGTTTAATGCCTCTGCAGACACCATAGAACAACAACTGTAATATAAGTGTGAATATCATTTTAGTATTGTGGCAGACATTGTATGGCAAGTGCAAGCAAAGAGACAGTCCGTAATAACATTCTGCAGAGATGAACACTATTAGATCATATCTGCTTCAGGGAAACATAATATGAATTGCTTTCATTTCGCAAGTCATATTAAATTAGATTAAATGGTTCCTAGACTTTTGTTGTACAGTAGCAGGAGTGTATTATAAATAGGTAAACTAAAACACTTGCTTTGCTGTTTGGCAAAAGGATTCGGTTACATTAGGTCACAATTAAGTATTGAACAATCACAATCATTGTTATGTAATAATTGTGAACAGATTTTTTTAAAACACTACCTGAATAAAAGGGCATAAACTAAATTAATACAGAAACTCATAAATCTCCACTAATTGTAAATTCACTTCAAACATGAAGCATATCCTGTGTGCTCTTTTCCCTGAGCCTTTTTGAATGATTCATTAAGAACTGCGGCTCAAAATATATATGAATCAGACTACACTGGTCACCCTGTTATGTTGTTGGTTAATTAAACAGAAAAAGCCACATTAGAGTCAATTGTTCATGAATTGGACGACACTAACTGAGTGGTATGCTTCTGGTTCACTAAAAATATCCGACTCGTAAGAGTCATTTGTTCAAGAAGTAGATTACTATAATTGCGCTGTATTTGTTTGTGTTTGTTTTTTTTGCGCTCAGTTTATCAGACTGATGTATTACCATGTTTTTATTTGTCATTTTATCCACTCACATTCAATCCACTCTCCAAGCTCAAAAACTCTCGGTTTAAAGCCACGCCCCCTGAACGCATGAACGCACACACACCAGAGGACCAGAAGTATGTTTTATTATGGATGGATGCGCTTTATTTGACGTCTTCTGGACTGTTGAAAATAAACACCCGCCTACTCCCATTCTAAAGCTTTGAAGACTAAGGATCATTTTTAATATAACTCTCATTGGATTCATCGGAAAGAAGAAAGTCATACCTTGAGGGGGAGTAAAACATGGACTAATTTTCAGTTTTGGGTGAACTAACCCTTTAATTTAACGTTCGCCTCATCAAACACTGTTGTCAGCAGTAGGGGCCTCTTGCATGAATGTGAAACTGTCCTTGTAACAATTGATGCAATTACACAATCTTTGCAACTAGAGCAAATGGCTGTCAGAGTTTTCAAAATATTTTTCTGTTTACTTGACACAGAGTAAAAGCCTCATTTCAGTATCAAGTCCGGAAAAGCCTTTTCAGCACTGTGAATTGTTATTAACTAAATTTTGCGTGGATGCTTCTGTAAACAATTGTAAACTTCTAGGCCATGAATACCAATTTCTAAACGTTTCCGGCAACATACACCATTTTTCATGTAAAAATTGCCTATATTTAAGAATTATTTATTTGAATTGCATATAAAATTGCACCATTCGCATTACAAGGTAATATTTATTAATAGTAATTTAATATTTAAATAAAATATTAAACATAAAAAACACGTAATATTTATTCTACTACTAATAATACTATTGAAACTGCTAATTACTTATGCAACTACCTGTTGCATTTACATGTGAATTCAAATGTATGAACACAAGTTTAATGTTAAAACTGATGTGTACTGGCTTACACTCAGAAAACCTCAAGATTCAAGCCTTTATTGGTTAATTAGTCATGTCCACAGGGTGATAAACCTGATCCCCTTGCAAGCAATCATTTTTAATATACTTAGCTGAGATGACGCAGGAAATGAACAAAATGAAAGTAACACTGAGCGAGAGAGGATCTCATAGAGGAAGAGAGAGAGTAAATATATCCTCAGAAACATTGCTCATTAAGGACATGTCCCTGTGGCAGACACAGTCATTAAGAGCTTTCACACAGAGAGCAGGACAAACTCATGTCACAGCGATATAATCCGCTCAATCACCTCTGATGAATGAACTTACAGATGAACTGGAAATTATGTTCAATGGAATTGTTAATGTGAAGGTTTAAAGATGTAAATAGCATATTTTACTGAAATGTTACTGAACTTTCTGCGATGGAAAACCCTGAAAGGTTCCCTCATTAGTGTTTTTGTGCTGTATGATGGTTTGGTGCTCAAATGGGCTTTAAACACATCCCAATGCTGATTAATCAAACAAACACTCAAGCAATTACTCTAAAAGCAGCACAGTTACCAGAAAGATGCTTAACCTCATTTAGTTAAAAGGTCAATTAATCTAAAAATTAACATTCTGTCATAATTTACTCATGTCCTTCTAAACACGTAAGTCTTTGATTCTTCAGTGAAAAGTGGTTTTCTGTTACTGATGAGATACACCCTATATTGACAGTTTGCCAGTAATTTATTCTGCCAATAAAGGTGGCTGATCATTAGGAGAGTTAACGAGAAAAAGTAGTATTGAGCTGGACAGTATTGAGCTTTTCACTATGCTCCATATACAACATTAAACTTTCCCAAAATTATTCATTTCTAAGTGTAAACCTTTTTTAATGAATACAAAAAATACAGCTTCTTTATAAAGATTTGATGAAAACATATCCAGGAATTTTTTTATCTTAATAGTAGCTAATCAGATAAATCGCTCACCAATTAAAATACATTTTCTTAACCGTATAATATAAACTTATGTATAAATATATGAATAAGCAGCATTTGCAAAGTGCATTTCTCAATATGTATAAATGAAGTGCATCATGTATAGTGCAATCAATTAATAAAGTATAGTATACTAATTTTGTGCTATCAATGAGCTATTATTAATATGCATGCCTGTAAAAATTAAAGTGTAAAAATTCAACTTCCTGAGATGTTATGCCATGTTCATATATAAGACTTTACATTACGTAATAATGAGTTTAAAAGTCAAAATTATGATATAACAAATCATAATCATGAGATAAAATGTACAAATATGACACACAAAGTCAATTATGAGATAAAAAGGTTAAATTATGACAAAAATTCAGTTATGAGAGGAATTCTAAATTATATTTTATATTTTAAATGTTGTAATCATGGCATACTAAGTCATAGTTATGACAAAAAAGTCAGAATTATGAGATACAAAGGTAAAACTTACTATTTATAGCATAATGTTTACTTAGTGTATCATAATTATCTATTATAATTTCATAAATATGACTTAGTATGTCAAAACTCTGACTTTTGATCTCATTATTATGACTTAGTATGTCATAAATTGAAACAAGTAAAAAAGTAAACAACTCCTGGAGATTTGGAGAGTGGATATGTTGAGTTTGTATCATGTTCTTCATTTTAATAAGGTAAATCTCTATTAGATATTTGGCAATTTTCTCAGCCCAGACATAAAAAAATTAACATCTTAAACAGGTCAAGGACAGTCATCTTTAAAATAGCTTAGTTCTGAGCTTCTCACTCATTCTCTTTCCCTCCCTTTTTGCCACTCTAAAAGAAAGACAAGCCCTCACTTGCTCTTGTAAATGCTTTAAATGAATCTCAGGCAATTAACTCTTCCAGCCCTGCGGTGCATCCTTTCAACGAGTGGGGCGGAATCTCTCACGCATTCTGAAGTATGACAACGTTCAAATGTATTCAGCTATATTCAAGCTATATTCCTCTTGTGCCTTCTGAAAACTCATCAGGATCATCAAATCACCTAATTAATAAAATCCCCTTATTTCAAATCACCTATTTGAGAGTATTTTTCAGTAGGTTCTGACATGAAGTAGTGCAATATAAGCTGATGTTTAAATATATGTAAAATAAGTGTTTGCAAAACGCAAAGTAGTTTCTTAATATTCATATATTCAGTGTGTCATGTATGACTCTTATTATGCAATGGATTTGGGGATTTTATGTCATAATATTGATATTGTGATAATGTGTGTTGCATTCAGAATTATATGAATAGTGATTTAGTCTTGCATTTATTTGTATCTTCTCTTTCTATGCTAATGCAGACTTGTGCTCTTTCCCCTGCCACCAGCTTTGAAGTGGACATGCATGTGTTTGTGAAGATCAGACAGGTCTCAAAGAGCTTCTATTCTACCAGACAGCTTTGATTTTCAGACAAAACAACAGCCGTGTTCAGAAACAATCCTGGTTGAAAGTCTCAGAGCGAGTCAAGCTGCGGCGCTAGTGCTCTCACTTTCTGAAACATGCTATATGAGCAGTGTTTGTTTGAGGGGAACAAATGAGTCCCAGAAGCATCAGATAGAGGCAGTTACAGATGGTCAGGAGCTGTTATACAAAATATACCAAGTCTTGACAGTTTTCAAAAGTGGAAAATCTATCAATAATGAGAAAAGAAATTGGAGAATACTGTAATATTGTAAGCAGGAATAAGAAAAATCATATACTAAATTGAAATTATGAGATGAATTCTTCACACAAAAAGTCAAAATTATGAGATAAAAAGTCAAATGTATGACTTAAAGTCAAAATTGACATACTAATTCATAATTATGTGATCATTGGCTACAATTCTGACACACTAAATTGAAATTGATATTTAAAAAAATGATATTCATGACATTAAATGTCATAACTGTGACATACTAAGTAATCATTATGAATTTAAGTCAAATTATGACAAAAGTTGAAATTATGACAACAATTCATAATTGTGATATACAAAGTCGAAATTCTGAAATAAAAAGATTAAAATGACAAAATGAATCTTAATTTATTTATTAATTTATAATTTGTTCATTTTTAAGTTATCATTAAAATGTTTTATCTCATAATATTGATTTAGTGTCATGATTTTTTACTTTTGATCTCTTAGCTATAAATTTGTATGTCATAATCTTGACTTTTTATCTGAGAATTTGAATTTTTGTGTTATGTTTTTATGTTTCGACAAAGTCATAATTGCTGTATGTCATAACTAGGACTTTTGATCTCGTAACTATGAATTAGCATGTGATAATTTTGACTTAGAATGTCATCATTTCAAATTAGAATGTTTGGCTTAGTAATTATATCATAATTACAACATTTAAAGTCATGGCATAATTACAAAATTTTCTTTCATGGCAGAAATCAGCTTCTATAGAAATATGGAATTTCTGCATTGACCAATAGAAAGTTGCTTGTTTTGAAAAAAGACATCTGTCTCGCCTTCACACAACAATCCTGATCCCACGGATTCATAGAAGTAACTACAGTAGATTAAAACAAACAAAAATTTGGTAAATGTGAGCACACATTAAGTCTACTGTTTACAAAAGCAGGGTACAAAATTAACTTTTTGTTAGAGGTGCATTCTATGTCTTTGTTATAGCCTTACAATTTCAGTAGCAGACCAGGGAAGTGTTGTACATAAAAGAGCAGAACATTTCTAAAAGGCTTGTTTTATATGACAGATATTGTGAGGTTGGCCTTTTCAACTCCATAACATCAACACAAAATATAAATCACATATCCTGGCCAGTCTTTTATATATGAGGCACTTTGGTGCTGATATAAACAGTAAAACAAGGCTAAGATATATTAGGAGAAGAGTTATTGTTCTGGCTGCAGAACACAGGCTGTTAACAAAGCATTGGATGCAAGCATATATCATTTATGATTATCAAAACTAAATTAGACTAGAAAATAATGAATGACTGGAGATCATGCTTGTCTTCCTACTCCCCCATCTGGCAGACTGACTGATTGACTGAGAACAAGATATTGTCTCTTGTCAAATGCAGACAGGTGCCTAATGAAAAATAATGCTCATTAAGGTACAAAATTACATGGAGGGAAATTAAAGTTGGCACTGCAGACTAGTGTGATGCAAACCAAGGTTCAGAAGAACATGTGGTGTACAGTTAGGATGGGAGATGTTAAGCCCTAAACAGACTGCACGATTTTCGGCTGTGGAGGGTTTGATGGCAGACTTGGGGCAAGTTGGAGCATCCATATGTCTTCGCGTTGGGACAGGATGAGGGCAATTCTTAAATTCAACAACAAAATCAGAACCTTTAAGCCAGAGAATGAGATTAATAGACTCTGCTAAGCGTAAACAACCCCCTGGAGACTGAAAACAAATCACATCCTCATCCAATCCCGTCTGAAAACAATCAGAGCCTTTGATCGCTGCAACTCACCAGATGGGAGAACTCCAAAAACTCCTCCACATAACGCTTCAGAGATTGACCATCTTGCCGGAGAGAGAGGATGAAAACTTCAGCCTAGTTCATGATTTGTTAGGTCGATGTGCAGGTTTCTCAAGACTTAGCTGAGTGCAGTTGTTCCTTTCTTTTCTCTTTTCCACAGGGGAGACGATGAAGCAGGCGATGAAGAAGATTTTGGGAGATTGCAAGTAGGGTAAGGAGTCAGGTGAGTCAGGTACTTCAAGTAAGTGCAGCAATGTTCTTTATAAAGCAGGTGAGTATCTTAAATGGATCTGGAACTTAGTAGTAGACTGAGTGGTGGAAATTTCCCATTCCTCTCTAGGAAGAATCAACAGAGCTGATGGGAAGGCTATGAAGACAGCACACTTGGATTAAGTCCAAGTAGGTGATCTGAGGTGAGAACAAAGGGAAACTCCAACTTGTCCTATAGGCAAAGACAAGACCAGATGATGTGTGAGTGCTTGATGATGGCTTATAATGGCCCACTGATGAAGCTATGGCAGACTGTGAGCAGGTGTGAACCAGGGAGGATTCTGGGAAGTGCAGTGCGCTTATGATCTATCTTTATTTATTCATTTTACATTATAAGAGAATGATTTTAAAATAAAATTGCCCAAATTATATTTGGAAATATAAGAAGCTAAAACATATAAAAATATATATTTATGTAAATGTAATTAAAAACAATATGCCTTAGAAAAATAAATATACTTTTGGCAAAATGTGTATATTCTGAAAAGTTAAAATTAAATATTTTATATATTGCTTATCCAACAAATACTCTATATCTTATCAGAACCATGGTACTTTACAAAATATAATTTATTATTAATTGTAATATTATTTCATTAATAAATACATATTTTTTATAAAAAAACAAACTACAAATAAACACAATAAGTTTTGAACTTTTGACCATTCTTACATTCTGTCAATTCTAAAGCAATCTGCTAAAAATCACTAACTGATTATTTTCATCATTTCATCATCATATTCAGAAGACATTGTCTTCTATGACTGTGACTGTCTTTGTGAATGAGAACAAAAGTTTTGTTTAAAGCAAGCGTCTCTTATCTCTCTCTCTCTCTCTCTCTCTCTCTCTCTCTCTCTCTCTCTCGTTTATCTCAGTGACAGGCTCATGTCGTCCTCTCTGTCATTCTCTGTGGCTTAAAGAGGAAGCTCAGGGAAACAGATGTCAATCAATTGTCATAGCAATTCATCGTTTTCCATGTGTTGTGGCACTACAACAACATCATATCTACTCACATATAGAAAATACAGTCTTCAGTTAAACACTTTTGAACAAGGCTTCATTTGACACATACATAGTTTTATTTTATGTCTCCATGATGTAACCACAGAGATCTTTTAACTTTAGCATTTTATGTAGAAGGTATATCTTTGACATCTTTCACATTGTTTCCACTTATTTAAATATATTTCAATTTTTCCCTCATTGGACCTCATGTTTCTTCATGTGTACGACATATGAGAAAATATAAAAGTAAATTTTAATGCTAGTGGTAACAGTCTTTTTCTTCATTCTTCCTTATATCACTTTTAGTAAAATGTACTCAAATAAAGCTTAGTAAATACAATATATTTTTGGCAGACAGAATTAATCCAATAACCTGAAGCAAAGTTGAAATAACATCTGTGGATCAGCACATCAGAGCAATTCATAATTTAGAAACTGCGTCTCTTCATCTGAAAAAAAATTTAAGTGCTCTTACAGTATATGAAACAGGTGCAAGGACATATTGTCCTGAAGCTGCCTTCTGTCTACCAATAAAATGTGGAAAAAGCTTAAATTAATAGGTTTGTAATCGCAAATCTATTATTTATCCCGAAACAAATAAAAATGCAACCCAGGCTCATTGGAAAAACATACCTATATAAAACTTGCTGCAGTTTTTAGCTGAAATGAACACTAATGGCAATAAAACACTAACAAGTTTTATTCTTTTTCACACAATGTGTGAAAATGAAATTATTCACTGGAATGTTTTTTTTCCCCACAATACTATGTTATCACCTCCAAACGCTTTCACTATTGTGCATGACTTGTACGCTAATAAAGTGTAAAGTTTGCATACCCTTATGCAAATAAAATATATTTCCTAATGATCAATATATTAGAAATTATACAGAATAATATATTGTGATACTATAGATGTCTTGTATTTACAATATAAAATGTGAGAAACTATTCATTGGTTATTCTAAAATTAATTGTTTTACAAATTATACTACAACTGGAAAATACTGTAAATTGATAAACTGTTTGGTGTGATGACGTTGAATGTCTCCAATAGCATCTTTAGTCCCATTTAGCAACTTGTTAGCAACCGTCTTTTTTAAGAAACGTAACAGCTTAAAAAAATCACGAGTGTGGTGTAACTTGTGTGTTTTATGTCGTAGAATAAAACGTGAAAGTATATTGAGCTTGCGTGAACCACGGACCTTATTTAAGGTGCAGTAACGGTGGCTCCTCCCTCAGGCTACAGCGAGCATTAAACAGCTGAAGTGATTCTTCACACTGAGCTCATGTTCTCATGCTCTGTGGTATTATTAACTAAATCTGCACCTGAATTAATTTATTTTAATATTAGCTTTCAGCTCACTTTCAGCTACAAAAAAATGTCCCAGGTTACGTATGTAACCATGGTTGCCAGAGGGAATGAAACGCTGCGTCGTGGGGTGCAAAAGCACGTGGGGTGCAACTGGCGTTAGCTTCTAGGAAAGAAGCATAGCTCTAGTAGGGATGCCGGAAGTATGGCCCTGCGACGCAGCGTCTCGTTCCCTCGGGGAACCATGTTTACATACGTAACCTGGGACGTTCCCCTCCGGGAACTTCGAGCTGCGTCGAGACGCATTTGAGGAACGAGATATCTACGCCGCCAGACTTGCAAATCCCTGCTTAGTGTGGAAGAGCACAGCTATGGCAAGAGAAAAGAAGAGCCAGGAGTGGCTCGCAAACCTTTGTCAAGAACCTGACGAATGTGAGGGGCGTAGACCACCCTGCAGCGTTGCAGTACCGGAAAGGCCTTGGAGGCCGCCATACCTTGAGATGAGTGAGCCTTGACTCCCAAAGGCAAGGGGAGATCAGAGGACTCAAGGTTATAGGATCGCATCCTGATCCCCCACTTAGCATAAGCTTCTCTGGCCTCAGCACCAGAGGAAACGTGTAACTAGAGGGTTTTGCCTACTGAGAGGCCACCAAGAGGGGCGTAGTAGGCCGCTATAGCTGCCACGTGGACCTTCAGGGTTAACCCTGCGGAGAAACAGGCCTGCAAGAACTCCAGCATTGTACCAACGGGCAGTTAACTGGATCAAGCTGGCGGTCTCCGCACCCTCATTCTCAACTTCAGGGCGTACAGATTCCTCATTGACGGAGCGATCGGGGAAAGGTGTACAGACGAAGCCTCGGCCAAGTCTGTACCACAGCATCCAGCCCCAGCGGAGCTGGATAAGTCAGAGATAACCAGAGGGGACAGTGCGATATCTGACGAGTCGCAAACGGATCCACCTCCTGGCACAAACTCTCCATATCTGCTTCACCTGAGGGCCTCAGCCCCTGCCTCGACAGGACCCTGGCGAGCGGAGGCCTCTGAAAACTCTCTTAGTGAGAGCAGGGGACCGGCGGGAGACGGCCGATCTAGCTGCTCTAAAGACCCCCAAAGGGGTGGCGAGCCTCCCAGCTCCGCTACATTTCTGGGCGGAAGAGACTGAGAGAAGTGCTCACTGGAGACCACTGCGCCCTGGAACACTGGCAGGGTTAGCAGACTGATCTCCTGAGGGCACTGAGGAGAGACGGGCACCGTGTAATGCGGTGTACTCCACTCTTCCCCAGAGGGGCCTGCCCTCTTAAGTCCTGGGCCATGGGATCAGGACTGCATCAGAAGCCTCCTATTAGAAATGACGGTCCTCAGACCCGCGTCATCTCTTAAGAAGACTAAAGAACCAGAGTCTGCTCAAGCAGGACCCAATGAGACACGCTTGGCAGGGGCTCCCACAACGCCAGGTGACCTACTAAGGGAACCAGTCTCTCGAGACTGGCCTCTGGTGTACTTAGAGCGGCTAGCTCGGTGCCCTGAAGCAGGGGACTGGCAGGAGATGGCCGATCTAGCTGCTCTAAAGACCCCCGAAGGGGTGGCGAGCCTCCCAGCTCCGCTACATTTCTGGGCGGAAGAGACTGAGAGAAGCGCTCGCTGGAGACCGCTGCGCCCTGGAACACTGGCAGGGTTAGCAGACTGATATCCTGAGGGCACTGAGGAGAGAGGGGCACCGTGTGATACGGTGTACACAGCTCTTCCACAGAGGGGCTGGCCCTCAAGAGCCCTGGGCCATTGGCATCAGGACATTCTAGCCGAAGACTATTTACTTTTTCTTTTTGAAAATGATGATCCGCAGATCTGTCTTTGGCCTGGGAGCGCCACTCTGACTCCGACTCATTTGGGGAGTACGAGAAGTGACATTCCTGAATGAGGAGCTGGAACACGATTGGAGCTGCTCCGCCCAGCAACCCCAGCTGAGAGGTAAACATTGTGCTCTCAATCGAGAAGTATCCCAAGAAGCTCCTGTATATCATATATAATTGTATATCTTTCTCACAATATATATATATTTTTTAACTTTTCATAGTCAGATAAAATGCATAATACATTTATAAATTTTTCAAAATTAAATGCAGTCAAACACCCAGACAAGTAAACACGGTCTGAAGTGAAAAATTCATAAAATGAACCGAGAATGACCATAATGCCTCGGCAACACGCGAGCCACTCGGGACAAAACAATATAAATCTTCTAGGAGAGAAACTGCTGCAGATTAGCGCACTCTCACTCAAGGGGGAAAAACTGCAGCGCAGGCTTCCGCCCCGAGAGAGCGCTAGACCTGGGGAAAGCAGGTGGAAAAAGGGCGAACCCGTCTCCAACCCGTCCGCCAGATCTATGTGCGCTCCCCGTGATCTCAATCGCCGCAGTGCCTCAGCAGTAGCGGGACCGCGAGATCTTAGACATGGACACACTTCTCGGAGCGTGGGAACACACGTTTATCAACACCTCCTTTTTTTCTCAAGAGAGCTGTACGTGAGCGCTTCTCTTATTTTTAGCTCCGCTCCCCAGATAGGTTTCTCTCTATAGCTTTATTTGTTTTTATTTATTCACCGACATCCTCCCTGTCCCCCTCCTCGGAAAAGGACAGGCGGAGCGTCGAGCCCTTTCTCTGGGGGGAAGAACTGCGGGGCGGGCTTCTGATCTCCGAAAGCGGGCGCTGGATCTGATGGGAAAGGAAGAAGATCGGGGATCACCCGTCTTAATTCCCTCCATCTGATCCATCTGCGAGCACAGCCACTGCTCCGCCTCAGCGGCAGCGTGGCAGGTGCTACGAGGACGCTGGTGAAAACTCCCTCCTCAAAGAGAGTTTTCCCCCCCGGGAGCGAAGCATACGCAGTGGATGCCACTCATAATGCGGGCAGTCGGCTCCCTCGAGACAGGGGAAACAGAATACAGGGGAAACGCTCAGAATGTCAGCCGGGGCAAAACAAGACTTCGCAAAGTGTGTAGGGAAGTGTGCTGCTTATATGTGGGTGAGTGAATGAGGTGCAGGTGTGGCAAGACAATCAGGGTTGATTAGTGACGTGGGGTGACTCTGGCAGGTCGGCGGAGACGTGGGGTGACTCTGGCAGGTCGGGTGGAGATGTGGAGTGACTCTGGCAGGTCGGCGGAGGCGTGAGGTGACTCTGGCAGGTCGGCGGAGGCGTGAGGTAACTCTGGCAGGTCGGCGGAGGCGTGAGGTAACTCTGGCAGGTCGGCAGAGGCGTGAGGTGACTCTGGCAGGTCGGCAGAGGCGTGAGGTGACTCTGGCAGGTCGGGCGCCCACCAGGGCGGAGCAGACGAGACAGACACCCACCAGGGCGGAGCAGACGAGACAGGCGCCCACCAGGGCGGAGCAGACGAGACAGGCGCCCACCAGGGCGGAGCAGACGAGACAGGCGCCCACCAGGGCGGAGCAGACGAGACAGGCGCCCACCAGGGCGGAGCAGACGAGACAGGCGCCCACCAGGGCGGAGCAGACGAGACGCCTGGCAGCGACTGGGACCTAGAGGAAACTGAGACACAAGAGGCAGAGAGAGCACATATAGTCTCAAGGACCGAGGCAGGGAGTTTAGGTGGCCATGGTAGATCCAGGGCCTCGGGCACCCAAGATGAATCAGGGGACTCCATGGGCCATGGCCGGTTCGGGGTCTCAGTGAGCAATGGCGGGAAGCTCCCCTCCAGAAAGTTCTTGGTGAACTCCACTACCTCAAGGGGGCACTCTGGAGGCGCGAACGTCAAGGGGCATTCTGGAGATGCTGGGTCTCGGGGGCGCTCGGAAAGCGCTAAACTGGACAGCACCCACGGAGAAGGCGAGCTGGGTGGGACCAGCGGAGACGAAGGAGAGCGGGGCGGGACCAGCGGAGACGAAGGAGAGCTGGGCGGGACCAGCGGAGACGAAGGAGAGCTGGGCGGGACCAGCGGAGACGAAGGAGAGCTGGGCGGGACCAGCGGAGACGAAGGAGAGTTGGACTCTGTGAGCTCCTGGATCGGAGCGGCCTCTGGAGCGAACCCTGCGAGCTCCTGGGACGGAGCGGGCTCTGGAGCGGACTCTGCGAGCTCCTGGGACGGAGCGGGCTCTGGAGCGGACTCTGCGAGCTCCTGGGACGGAGCAGGCTCTGGAGCGGACTCTGCTGCGGACCTGGGGATGCCAGCTGCTCACACCGACACCAGTGGTGCGTCCAACACACAAGCAATCATTCCAGGCCAAAGAGGTACATCTGCAGGCTTGGTGGCCATCTTGGCCGGGGACTCATGCGTGGCCGACATGCTGCGAGCAGGCCCTGGCTTGGCAGACACGATGAGAGCAGACCCTGGCTCGGTAGGCATGACGTGAGACTCTGGGAACTGATGGTGCGTTGTTGCCTCCACCATCTTGTGCGTGCCCTCTGGTGCGTCCGTCATCTTCGTTAACGACACGGTGTCGCGTTTCTTCTCTGCGACACCCACAGTGAAGGAAGAGCCAGCACACAGCAAAGCATTGTCTATACAATCCTTCAAACTACCATTAAACCCTCCGGCAGGCAAGCAGGATTTAACAGGCTCATTCAACCCAAACTGAAACAAGTCTGTAAACAGAAATTCATCGTACAGCGGTACCTCATACGACAGCTCACAGAACTGGTAAACATACTCCTCAATAGACAGGCCTCCCTGGCGAAGATGTAGGAGTTGGTCTATGCAGTCCATAGTTGGGCTGGGTAGCCGTGATGAAGCTGCTGGATCTGAGGTGGCGAAGTCTTCTGTAATGATGAGGCAGTGAGGTTAGATCCAATAGCAGCTTTATTACAGACAAGAGGAGGTCAAACAGGCAAGGGTCAAAGGCAGTAACAGGAGTAATGAAGGCTAGGCAGAATCAGCAACAGGGACAATGCAAAGGTCGGGGCAGGCAGCAGACAGAGAAGATATCAAAAGGCAGGCAGGGTCAAAAGGGCAGGCAGCAAGCGGTCAGAGTGTATAGGCAGTCCAGGTAAACACAGGGAAACAGAATACAGGGGAAACGCTCAGAATGTCAGCCGGGGCAAAACAAGACTTTGCAAAGAGTGTAGGGAAGTGTGCTGCTTATATGTGGGTGAGTGAATGAGGTGCAGGTGTGGCAAGACAATCAGGATTGATTAGTGATTGGTGACAGCTGTGTAATTGGTGTAATGGTGGATGGAAATGTGTGAGTGCAGTGAATGATGTAAGAGTCCATGTGCAGATTCGTGACAATATACATGTGTATCTCAATAAATTAGAATCATGGAAATGTTCATTTATTTCAGTAATTCAACTCAAATTGTGAAACTTGTGTATTAAATAAATTCAATGCACACAGACTGAAGTAGTTGAAGTATTTGGTTCTTTTAATTGTGATGATTCTGACTCACATTTAACAAAAACCCACCAATTCACTATCTCAACAACTTAGAATATGGTGACATGCCAATCAGCTAATCAACTCAAAACACCTGCAAAGGTTTCCTGAGCCTTCAAAATGGTCTCTCAGTTTGGTTCACTAGGCTACACAATCATGGGGAAGACTGCTGATCTGACAGTTGTCCAGAAGACAATCATTGACACCCTTCACAAGGAGGGTAAGCCACAAACATGCATTGCCAAAGAAGCTGGCTGTTCACAGAGTGCTGTATCCATGCATGTTAACAGAAAGTTGAATGGAAGGAAAAAGTGTGGAAGAAAACGATGCACAACCAACCGAGAGAACCGCAGCTTTATGAGGATTGTCAAGCAAAATCGATTCAAGAATTTGGGTGAACTTCACAAGGAATGGACTGAGGCTGGGGTCAAGGCATCAAGAGCCACCACACACAGACGTGTCAAGGAATTTGGCTACAGTTATCGCCAGAGGCATCTTACCTGGGCTAAGGAGAAGAAGAACTGGACTGTTGCCCAGTGGTCCAAAGTCCTCTTTTCAGATGAGAGCAAGTTTTGTATTTCATTTGGAAACCAAGGTCCTAGAGTCTGGAGGAAGAGTGGAGAAGCTCATAGCCCAAGTTGCTTGAAGTCCAGTGTTAAGTTTCCACAGTCTGTGATGATTTGGGGTGCAATGTCATCTGCTGGTGTTGGTCCATTGTGTTTTTTGAAAACAAACGTCACTGCACCCGTTTACAAATAACTTTTGGATCACTTCATGCTTCCTTCTGCTGACCAGCTTTTTAAAGATGCTGATTTCATTTTCCAGCAGGATTTGGCCCCTGCCCACACTGCCAAAAGCACCAAAAGTTGGTTAAATGACCATGGTGTTGGTTTGCTTGACTGGCCAGCAAACTCGTCAGACCGGAAACACAGAGAATCTATGAGGCATTGTCAAGAGAAAAATGAGAAACAAGAGACCAAAAAATGCAGATGAGCTGAAGGCCACTGTCAAAGAAACCTGGGCTTCCATACCAACTCAGCAGTGCCACAAACTGATCACCTCCATGCCACGCCGAATTGAGGCAGTAATTAAAGCAAAAGGAGCCCCTGCCAAGTATTGAGTACATATAGAGTAAATGAACATACTTTCCAGAATGCCAACAATTCACTAAACATGTTTTTTTTTATGGGTCTTATGAATTATTCTAATTTGTTGAGAATTGGTGGGTTTTTTAAATGTGAGCCAAAATCATCACAATTAAAATAACCAAATACTTAAATTACTTCAGTCTGTGTGCATTGAATTTATTTAATACATGAGTTTCAAAATTTGAGTTGAATTACTGAAATAAATGAACTTTTCCACAACATTCTAATTTATTGAGATGCACCTGTATATTCTGCCCTTACACAAGCTTCAGTCTGGATCGAACCCTTAAATGATCTGAGATTACCAAACACCTGAGAAGAGATTATGCCAACCCCTCAGAGAATATACAGGATTAACCAAATTTTGCCATAAGTTAAATATATTAAGTTTCTGCAATATATAAATCTATTGTAGAAACGTAATTTCTTGTAAAGCTGCTTTGCAACGATTTGCAATGAAGCGCTATACAAATAATCTTGAATTGAATTGAATAAAATAAAAATATTCTGAAAATAAAGTCTATTTGTATAGGAACATTAAGATTTTCCCAATTCTTATTACTAATTCAAAAAAAAAAAAATATATATAATATATATATATATATATATATATATATATATATTATTATTTTTTTTTTGCATATATATATATATATATGATATATTGATATAAAATGAAAATACATGGCAACATTATTTTGAGCTGGAAAAGCCGGTTTTGTACCTGATTGTGCAACAAAAAGCTAGCACGAGCAGTGGTGCACAGTAAGAACAGTAATCATTCAAGGCTTTTGTGAGAGTCTTTCATGTTGGGACCATCTTGATATGCCTCTGATTGCCTTTTGGTTTGTCTATGATGTGTAATTAGTGATCATCAAGCGTTCAGACCCCCAAAATAAACCAAAGTTCGGGATAAATTAGGGGCATACTGTCTTTTTTAACCAATATTAAGTACTACTGTACAACATTTGCAAATAAAGGGTATTATTTCTTATATTTTCTTTATTCAGAATTTCTTTGGGTGCAAATTTTTTTTTCTCTCTTTTTTAAAATGTCTATATATTTTTTTTTATCAATTTTGATTGAAGTTTTTATTTTGTGTGTGTGTGTGTGTGTGTGTGTGTGTGTGTGTGTGTGTGTGTGTGTGAGTGTGTGTGTGCAAGTTAAACTAAATAAGAATGAAAACTAGCTAAAAAAAGTATATTTATATATATTTTTTTTCAGTTAACAGTTATTTTATTTCAAGCAGCAAAAAAAGTTGTTATAGGTTTAGTTTTAGATTCATTAATCTATAACTATCAATTCTCAACATAAATTAACAAGTGGAAAATATCACTGCAGTAACCATAAATGATTATAATGACAGCTTCTTGTTTCGTCAGCATGGTTTAAGCAGAAGCATTATAGCATCTATATCCTTGGTTAAAATCGAATTGGTTGACAGGAACCTGTCCCCGATGTTTTTATGGACCAGCTGTGGTAGTTTGTGTTCCTGTGGCTCAGTGGTTAGAGCATTGCGTTAGCAGCGCAAAGGTTGTGGGTTCGATTCCCAGGGAACACACATACTGACAATACAAATGTATAGCCTGAATGCACTGTAAGTCGCTTTGGATAAAAGCGTCTGATAAATGTAAATGTAAATGTAAATGTAGTTGAGGGTTATGTGCTGCCTCTCAGTGGTCACTCTTCATATGAACATTACAGGACAGTACAAACAGCCTACTTCTATTTCAAAGAGTTTCAACACGAAATTAAATGAGAGAAACTGCAAGCTGTGACCAGCCCACAAGTGAATGGTGAGAGAAGAAGCTACTTTATCTTTTCTGTAGAATTTCTCATTTTTGTTTATATCTCTTGTTACTGAGAGAAGATGCAAATATGTAACATACACATATACAGATCATGCATGCCAGCAATACAACTTCTAAAAAGAACAAACAAGGAGAGAAAAGTGAATAGATGAAAACCTATTGCCCAGATGCAACAACAACATAAATCAATCCATTGTAATATAATAGCTGATCTTGATTTTACAACTGGAATTACACTACACCCTGAAGGAATAATCGTGTCTTCTCACGCTTGTCCGTGTTTATAGGAATATATTCCTGTTTGTCAAAGGGCATGTATACAGGCATTTCAGGTTTCTAATAAAAATGAAATACTTGCATGCAATTTTTTTTGGAAAATTGAAAATTTTGTTTTTAATCTTACAAATGCAAACTTAACGTGGAAATATCAGCATATACTTCATGGCTGTTGTAAGAACTGATCAGAAGAAAAAATAACTTAACATGCATCACACGTGAAAAAAAATACTATCATAAAAATGTACATGCTCAGATTTTCAGACTGATGCATGTACTGTAAAAACAGTACATGCATGTACTGAATACTCTAATCAACATGGGCATGGACAAATATGGATGTAAATGTATGTTTATTATTAGTAAAACCCCAATCAACATAGAGCATGAAGACTAGACATGTTTCAAAGGTCATAGATGTTTTTCAAAGAACTGGTTCATGTCAATTAGGATCATGAAATATAAATACCAGGTTCCCATCACTCCTCTTTCTTTGCACTGAGCACTTTACTTACACAAACCTGTTTATATATTTGCACGACAGGGCAGCTCTTCTTCTGAACATGCAGAATATACACTCAAAAAAAAAAGTTGTTGAACGAACTTAAAAAAATTAGAGTAAACTTTTCCACGAAATTTAATTACATTTTTCCACCAAAATCTAATTAGTTTGAAATGAGTTGTTGTAATCTTGTTGTATAAACTTAAATTCCTTCAGTGAAGACTACAAAAAAAAATTGGGTTAATCCTACTAGATAAAGTTTTGCCATGCCATGCCTGTGCACAAAACAACAGCAGGGCACAGTAAAATATAAAATATGATAAGCAAATAAAGAAACATTCAACAGATAAATTAGGTATATACATACAAAATAGACAATGTAAATAGGCAAATTATATATGTAATAGTTGCAATCCAGCCGCTACATTGTGATTTTAACATCAGTAGCCTACACTCAAAAAAATAATTCATTGGATGAATTGTAATTGAGTTGGGCCAACTCAATTTGATCAAATATAGTTTAAATTAAATTGATGAAGTGACGTTTTTATGCTTGCTAAAACATTTGACCGGATAATAAATTGTTTCTACACTCAAAATAAATTATTTGTTGGATTTACTTAACTTAAGGCATTAGCCAGTTTGTTAGGCATAGCATATGATGATATTGTTACATCCATGGCATGCCCATAATTGTTTCTTTGTTAATAAAACATCTTTGTGTCATGTTAGCTCGTCCTCAACCTAAGCACATGCTCTACACTTTACCACAATGGTAACCCCCCAAAACACGAACATACCAGAAACTCTTTTAAATACAAACATAAAAGAACATTAAACATTAACAAGTCTCCCAATTTTATCATCTAAATAAAAAATGCCTAAAATAACATTTTATTTCAAGATTTACTCTCCTTATCCAGCCCTGTGCAAAGCATGATGGGAAGGGAAATCCACTTCCTAGTTACACAAGTAAAATCGAACTAAAAATATTCTTGTTGACTCAATTAAAAAAAACCGTGTAAACCTAATTTTTTTTAATTACATTGTTTATATTTAATAAAATTAAGTTGGGACCATTTTTACCAAGAGTTATGTTGTATGAGCTCATTTTAATTAATGAAATTGAACAAAGAGCAAAAATCATTTTTTTGAGTGTACATATATTATTTATTATTACATTGTTTGCCTCTCTGTGCCCATATCTACTGTATTTTGATGCAGCTAAATTCTCAATAAAACTGTTTTCACAGATATATTTTACTGTTTCTGTTGTCAGACAACGGAATGAATATGAAATAGTGATTGAAACTCCACCTATTAAGACAACTTAAAAAGCTCTCCCTTTCAAGATGTTAATCTGCACAAAAATCCTGACAATCGAGCTGTTGTCTGATGAAATCAAATACACATAAGATAAAGACAAAACCTGTGCTGTGATTTCGGCTATACAGGTGCATCTCAGTAAAAGTCAATAATTCCTTGATTAATATGAATTAAAAACGTATCGCCACATATTCAATCTTTTAAATAACAGGAGTGAGCAAGTTTTTGGATATGGTAAGATTAAACTTATTTTAGTCAACTAAGCACCACATTTCAGCTCATTTTGTCAGGGTGGGTACACAATATGTTATTTTATCCTTGCTTCTAGGAAATCCTCAATCTATATGCATTCTTACAGCTTCATGTGGCCGTAAACATTTCATTTTAACGTGGCTTTAAGCACTATGCATCATTAACGTTACCACGTAAAGCCGGTAGATGTGGTGTTTACATGTAATAATCGTAATATGAGTTTACCTTATGGTACGAACCCAGAGTCTCCGGATTAGTAACTTAAGTGATAAAACGAGCATATTCCATCCGAAGACTTGTGTCGCATTTCGGGACAAAAAAAAAAAAGTGTCGAACAACAATATAAATGCGGGAAACTATTTATTGGTTATTCTAAAAGAATTGTATTACAAATTATACTACAACTGGAAAATACTGTAAATTGCTAAACTGTTTGGTGTGATGACGTTGAATGTCTCCAACAGCACCTGTAGTCCCATTTAGCAACTTGTTAGCAACCATATTTTTAAGAAACGTTACAGCTTAAAAAAAATCACGAGTGTGGTGTAACTTGTGTGTTTTATGTCGTAGAATAAAACGTGAAAGTATATTGAGCTTGTGTGAACCACGGACCTTATTTAAGGGATTTAACTAAAATCCCATTAAAAAAAACATTGACTCTGGGACGATGGAACCGGAAGTGCTAAAATGCTAACTCGCTTTCGGTTTTTCGCCTACAGTGACATCATAGTTCCACCACTCTATTGCTTTTCCAATTATTTTTGCGGTCTGATTTTCCTCGGGTTGATGTGCAGTAACGGTGGCTCCTCCCTCAGGCTACAGCGAGCATTAAACAGCTGAAGTGATTCTTCAAACTGAGCTCGTTTATCACACACCCAATGAACTAAAGAAATAATTCAAGCAACGTACTTAGAAATACATCTTCCGGGTTTTAGACTGAAGTATTACAATTTCTTTCACTTTAGAAATTCATGGCCAGCCTGAGAGAAAACGTAACAAGCAACAAGATAACAGGAGGGCTTTTCACACTGCGCTTAGGAAAGCCCTAATGTAGGCTAACATACTTTTAACAACCTGTATAAAGCAAAAGATTGTTGTTGTTTTTTTTCAAATAATGAATGTGGATAAATTAAATTGCTGTAATGTACATTAATCAGATTATTCTTTAGTTACAAAAAAATCAGGGAATAAAACTGGTGAATTTTCTGTTTAAGTTTGTTTGAGTGAATCTCACTGGCCTGGCTCATAATTCTCTTAAAAATCAGATTAAAATGATGATGATGATAATGATAATAATATAAATTAATGCGCACAAATAAATAAATCAATAATTAAATAAAAGTAATATATACAGGTGTATCTCAATAAATTAGAATCGTGGAAATGTTCATTTATTTCAGTAATTCAACTCAAATTGTGAAACTTGTGTATTAAATAAATTCAATGCACACAGACTGAAGTAGTTTAAGTATTTGGTTCTTTTAATTGTGATGATTTTGACTCACATTTAACAAAAACCCACCCAATTCACATCTCAACAAATTAGAATATGGTGACATGCCAATCAGGTAATCAACTCAAAACACCTGCAAAGGTTTCCTGAGCCTTCAAAATGGTGTCTCAGTTTGGTTCACTAGGCTAAACAATCATGGGGAAGACTGCTGATCTGACAGTTGTCCAGAAGACAATCATTGACACCCTTCACAAGGAGGGTAAGCCACAAACATGCATTGCCAAAGAAGCTGGCTGTTCACAGAGTGCTGTATCCATGCATGTTAACAGAAAGTTGAATGGAAAGAAAAAGTGTGGAAGAAAAGATGCACATACAACCGAGAGAACCGCAGCTTTATGAGGATTGTCAAGCAAAATCTATTCAAGAATTTGGGTGAACTTCACAAGAAATGGACTGAGGCTGGGGTCAAGGCATCAAGAGCCACCACACACAGACATGTCAAGGAATTTGGTTACAGTTGTCGCCAGAGGCATCTTACCTGGGCTAAGGAGAAGAAGAACTGGACTGTTGCCCAGTGGTCCAAAGTTCTCTTTTCAGATGAGAGCAAGTTTTGTATTTCATTTGGAAACCAAGGTACTAGAGTCTGGAGGAAGGGTGGAGAAGCTCATAGCCCAAGTTGCTTGAAGTCCAGTGTTCAGTTTCCACAGTCTGTGATGATTTGGGGTGCAATGTCATCTGCTGGTGTTGGTCCATTGTGTTTTTTGAAAACCAACGTCACTGCACACGTTTACTAATAACTTTTGGATCACTTCATGCTTCCTTCTGCTGACCAGCTTTTTAAAGATGCTGACTTCATTTTCCAGACCTGACCTAAATCAGAGAGAATCTATGGGATATTGTTAAGAGGAAAATGAGAAACAAGAGAACAAAAAATGCAGATGAGCTGAAGGCGACTGTCAAAGAAACCTGGGCTTCCATACCACCTCAGCAGTGCCACAAACTGATCACCTCCATGCCACGCCGAATTGAGGCAGTAATTAAAGCAAAAGGAGCCCCTGCCAAGTATCGAATACATATAGAGTAAATGAACATACTTTCCAGAATGCCAACAATTCACTAAAAATGTTTTTTTATGGGTCTTATGAAGTATTCTAATTTGTTGAGAATTGGTGGGTTTGTTAAATGTGAGCCAAAATCATCACAATTAAAAGAACCAAAGACTTAAATTACTTCAGTCTGTGTGCATTGCATTTATTTAATACATGAGTTTCAAAATTTGAGTTGAATTACTGAAATAAATGAACTTTTCCACAACATTCTAATTTATTGAGATGCACCTGTATATTCTGCCCTTACACAAGCTTCAGTCTGGATCGAACCCTTAAATGATCCGAGATTACCAAACACCTGAGAAGAGATTATGCCAACCCCTCAGAGAATATACAGGATTAACCAAATTTTGCCATTAATTAAATATATTAAGTTTCTGCAATATATAAATCTATTGTAGAAACACAATTTCCTGTAAAGCTGCTTTGCAACGATTGTTTCGTGAAAAGCGCTATACAAATAATCTTGAATTGAATTTAATAAAATAAAAATATTCTGAAAATAAAGTCTATTTGTATAGGAACATTAAGATTTTCCCAATTCTCATTACTAATGCAAATATTTATATATCTATGATATATTGATATACAAATGAAAATACATGGCAACATTATTTTGAGCTGGAAAAGCCAGTTTTGGACCTGATTGTGCAACAAAAAGCTAGCACGAGCAGTGGTGCACAGTAAGAACAGTAATCATTTCAAGGCCAATCAATTTCTGCATATAAGCCTACGCACTTTCATGAGATCGTGTTAGACAACAATTAGCTATTTTACAAATGGGAATAGGCTACAATGAATTCATAACAATGTTTTACATTCAAGCAACATTCAAGCTTAAAAACCCTTAAAATGTATAGTGAAAAGTTATTTTAAATGCATCTGGAATGCAATAAAGTAATTTTAAAGCTGTTTTTAAAGCATTTGCTGCATGGATTAAAAAGATAGGCCAATAAATAATTCACATAGGCCTATCAGTCAGACAAAATTGCATTGCAGCAAATCCTTTAAATTTCAAGGACAAAGATTTACATACTTTTGTTTTTATTATTGAATAGAAATATAAAATAAAACGCAAATTATAATCGGGCCTGTTTTAGGCTTTCCCTTATTTTTATATTTTAGATGGTGAGGTGACGGGGAAAAATGACTCGCCATCTCCTCATTGGACGCGCAGAGAGAAATATATGCATCTTAACGGATTACATAGGCTAATGAAGAGTTTTTGCTTTGCTTTGATTTATTTCGTTTTAAAGTAGTATTTTAAAGCTTTCTATAGATATATTTATCATATCTCTGAGCCAGTTTCGAGTTGCCGAGTTTCGGTTCATCATTGAAGCGCTCTTGTGCAGAAAGTGCATTCTCTGTTTTCCTATTTTATAAAAGCACAATGTTGATATTGTGAATGCACACAAATAAAAGTAGACCCTTTACAGTTCCAAAGGATATATTACTCTTACCTTTATGAGAAAAAAAATCACACAACGTATTTTAAGTTGTTTTTACTGTAAGAAAAAAATCCAAGTGACCACGCTGGAGCCTCCATGTCCTATAAAGCTCGCTTCAGCTTCCACTCTCCACACAAACTGTTGGATATTGCACATTTATATAGGTTAAACATTTAAACTAACACTGTGATATGCTTGAACTGTTTATAGGCCTATCTATCGATTTTATTTTAGTCAAGTCGTGATGATTTGATAAGGCTAAATTAATCAAACATAGGCGATCAACTCTGATGCTGGCTGCTTGGTCGTTGCTTAAAAGAAAAAAAAAACATTTAACGAACAAAAAATGCTCCCAAGATTTTTCTAAATTAAGTTTATGAAGAAGAAGAAAAAAAACGAAACATAGTCTAATCACTTTTCCATTACATACAAAACTGAACTATTTTAATTGGTAGCTATAAGCGGTTTTGGGAGAAGGGAAAGACTCATATCGCTGAGAACAAAAAAAAATATCCATGATATTTCCATGTTCCGCTTTTAAGCCACAACCTACAGATCCCACAACACAAACATAACATTCACAAACATAAAAGCAAGCATTGGCAGTGCTGCGTGCGTGATTTGGCAGGATGTGCGCAACACGTGCATCAAATAGCCCTGCATCAGTTTAATAACTTTGATAACTTTAATTCCTACTGTTAAATTAATGGGCAAATGGTAAATATGTCGATGATCACATAGAAATAGATAGCAAAATAGCCAATGTAAACTAAATGTTATAAACATCGGAGCAACCATAGAAATGTTTAAATGAATCTTTATTATAACAAATTTAGCCTATATATTTTTTTTATTCACAACAGTTTACAGTTGCCCACAGAAAAAAACAGGGGGTGCTGCAGCACACTTAGCACACCCTGTTCCCGCGCCCCTGGTATTATCTTTATATTTTCTGTATTCAGAATTTGTTTGGGTGCAAAACATTTTTTTTTCTCTTTTTTAAAATGTCTATATAGTTTTTTTTATAAATTTTTTATCTGGGCAATAGGTTTTCATCTATTCACTTTTGTTTCCTTGTTTGTTATTTTCAGAAGTTGTATTGCTGGTATGCATGATCTGTATATGTGTATAGATGAAAACCTATTGCCCAGATGCAACAACAACATAAATCAATCCATTATAATATAATAGCTGATCTTGATTTGCATACAACAGGAATTACACTACACCCTGAAGGAATAATTGTGCCTTCTCACGCTTTTCCATGTTTATAGGAATACATTCCTGTTTATCAAAGGGCATGTATACTGGTATTTCTGGTTTCTAAAACAAACAGAAATACTTACATGCAGATTTAATCAGAAATGTTGTTTTTAATCTTACAAATGCAAACTTAACGTGGAAATATCAGCATATACTTCATGGCTGTTGTAAGAATAGATCAGAAGACAAAAATACTTAACATGCATCACACATGAAAAAAAATACTTTCATAAAAATGTACATGCTCAGATTTTCAGACTGATGCATGTACTGTAAAAACAGGTCAGTGGAACATGTATCACAAGAGACAATACAAGATGACTTTTTCTCCCTGGAAAAGCAATACTTTGAGTTAGGGCTCTCAATCGATTAAAATGTTTAATTGCGATTAATCACATGATTGTCATGAGTTAACTCGTGATAATCGCAACTTAATCACACATTTTTATTTGTTCTAAATGTACCTTAAATTAATCATTTTCAAGTTTGTAATACTCTAATCAACATGGGCATGGATGTATGGATGTAAATGTATGTTTATTATTAGTAAAACCCCAATCAACATAGAGCATGAAGACTAGACATGTTTCAAAAGTCATAGATGTTTTTCAAAGAACTGGTTCATGTCAATTAGAATCATGAAATATAAATACCAGGTTCCCATTACTCCTCTTTCTTTGCACTGAGCACTTTACTTACACAAACCTGTTTATATATTTGCACGACAGGGCAGCTCTTCTTCTGAACATGCAGAATATACATATATTATTTATTATTACATTTGTTTGCCTCTCTGTGCCCACATCTACTGTATTTTGATGCAGCTAAATTCTCAATAAAACTGTTTTCACAGATATATTTGACTGTTTCTGTTGTCAGACAACGGAATGAATATGAAATAGTGATTGAAACTCGACCCATTAAGACAACTTAAAAAGCTCTCCCTTTCAAGATGTTAATCTGCACAAAAATCCTGACAATCGATTATTGTCTGATAAAATCAAATACACATAAGATAAAGACAAAAGCTGTGCTGTGATTTCGGCTATACAGGTGCATCTCAATAAATTAGAATGTCGTGGAAAAGTTCATTTATTTCAATAATTCAACTCAAATTGTGAAAACCGTGTATAAAATAAATTCAATGCACACTGACTGAAGTAGTTTAAATATTTGGTTATTTTAATTGTGATGATTTTGGCTCACATTTAACAAAAACCCATTGTCAATGCCCTGGCTGGTTTCAAATCCCTGGCCCTGATGGTACATGGCCCTGTCCATCGTCTTTTTGATGCGGTGCAGTTGTCCTGTCCCCTTAGCATGTTTCCACCTCCATGTTTGACGGTGGGGATGGAGTTCTTGGGGTCATAGGCAGCATTCCTTCCCCTCCAAACACAAGAGCTGGATTTTGGTATCATCTGACCACAACACTTTCACCCAGTTCTCATCTGAATCATTGGCAAACTTCAGACTGGCCTGTACATGTGCTTTCTTGAGCAGGGGGATCTTGCGGGCGCTGCAGGATTTCAGTCCTTCAGGCATAGTGTTACAAAATGTTTTCTTGGTGACTATGGTCCCAGCTGCCTTGAGATCATTGACAAGATCCTCCCGTGTAGTTCTGGGCTGATTCCGCATCGTTCTCATGATCATTTAAACTCCACGAGGTGAGATCTTGCATGGAGCCCCAGTCCGAGGGAGATTGACAATTATTTTGGGTTTCTTCCATTTGCCAATAATCGCACCAACTGTTATAACCTTTTCACAAAGCTGCTTGGCTGTGGTCTTGTAGCCCATTCCAGCCTTGCGTAGGTTTACAATCTTTTCCCTGACATCCCTGGACAGCTCTTTGGTCTTGGCCATGGTAGAGAGTTTGGAATCTGATTGATTGATTGCTTCTGTTGACAGGTTGTCTTTTATACAGGTAACAAACTGAGATTAGGAGCACTCTCTTTAAGAGAATGCTCTTAATCTCAGCTCCTTACCTTTATACAAGATCACCTGGTAGCTAGAAATCTTGCTGATTGATAGGGGATCAAATACTTATTTGACTCATTAAAATGCAAATCAATTTATAACTTTTTGAAATGTGTTTTTCTGTATTTTTTTGTTGTTGTTATTCTGTCTCTCACTGTTAAAATAAAACTACCTTTAAAATTATAGACTGATAATTTCTTTGTCAGTGGGCAAATGTACAAAATCAGCAGCTGATCAAATTTTTTATTTTTTTCCCCCACTGTATTTGTTTATTACAAACATGCAGCATTTGGCTTCACGATATATAAATTAATGTACTGGAGTCATGTGGACTTATTGTAATGTTTTTATCAGCTGTTTGGACTCTCATTATTACGGCACCCATTCACTGCAGAGGATCCACTGGAGCAATTGATGTAATGCTACATTTCTCTAGATCTGTTCTGATGAAGAAACAAACTGATCTACATCTTGAATGGCCTGAGGATAAGAGCATTTTTAGCCAATTCTTTATTTTTGCTTTAACTATTCCCTTAATGCAAGCAAATGTTCTTAAAATTTTCACTAGAGTATGTACTCACATGTAATCAGTTGTTGAAACACTGAACACAGAAAGAGGTGATTATGACAAAAAAAACATGCTACAGGGAGCCCTTTTTGATCAGGCAGTAATGTAATGCACTCTGACCCTGAAGGAATGACACATTGTTGTAAAACGCTCTTAACATGGTAAATAGTGTTCCTCAAAGAAAACTGTAAAGGATGAGAATTTACAAGAATGCAGCACTAGCACGTTGCACATTGCATCAGTAAAGTGTTTTTTTATCTGTTTTTGACTGTGTAGGTCTTCCGTTCCACCATCTGCAGATAAAAAGGTACCTTATTATCTGACAGTTTTAAATCAACAAACATTTCCTCGAATTCCTGCACTGTAATCAGAGAGCATTCTGGTCATTGTGTAGGATGTCGGTTGTTGCAAAAAAAATATTATTTTTTAAGTATTTAATAAGTATTATAACAAGTATTTAAATATTATAGTCAGCAATATTTTGAATGCATTGCAGTTATTTTTATTAAATGTTAGTGGGAAAAAATACTATTAATCTCAAAAAGTTTCCATTCTCTAATTATTAAAGGAATAGTTCACCCCAAAATAAAAACGTACTCACCTTTATGCCATTCAAGATGTAGATGTAGTATATTTCTTCACGTGAACAGATTTGTAGAAATTTAGCATTACATTATTTACTCACCAATGGATCCTCTGCAGTGAATGGGTGCCGTCAGAATCCAAACCACTGTAAAAAAACATCAAAACAACCCACAAGTAATCCACACCACTTGAGAAGCAAAAAGCTACATTTTTGTAAGAAACAAATACATTATTAAGATGTTTTCAAACTGTTTTGTTGGACTAAAATATGAGTTCTTTATCCATATTATTGCTTTCTCCGAAAAAGTCATCTTGTCTGAACAGGGGAACTGTTTACAAGCAAAAACAGTTCTAAACAAATATATGAGTGGATTTTAATGTGAAACAACAGCGGATTAACTTTTTCACTGGAGGAAGCGTTATGGATTATGGATGTGCATTTTGGCCAGAAGCGACAGTTTAAAGTTAATGGACTGGAGTGGATTACTTGTGATATTTTTATCAGCTGTTTGTCTCTCATTCTGACGGCACTCATTCACTGCAGATGATTCATTGGTAAGCAAGTGCTGTAATGTTACATTTCTCCAAATCTGTTTCGATGAAGAAACAAACTCATCTACATCTTTGATGGCCTGAGTACAACTTCAGCAAATTTTCATTTTTGGGTGAACTATTCCTTTAATAAGCAATAATCATTATTCTAGCATATTACATTAACAATTAGTAAGGAATACTATACACTCTTATCCGAAATTGATCACATGGGAACTTATAGGGGAAACACTTGTTTTCTCTCTTTAACAGTAATAATAATGTTGTTCAGTTTTTTTTTACAAACCTACTGTGATGTTATGTTTCTGCATTTTTACTTCTGGTCTAGATTGTTTACTTATTTAAATTACGTAATGCCATTGAATGCTATGAATATCATTGCTTTATGACAAATTGTTTGTAATGTTCCTTATTTGGATAAAAGCATTTTTTAAATGAACAATGTTGATGTACATATAAATATCATTGTTGTTGAGTTGTGCATGCAACGTGTTGATATCCGTGTGTGCCTGCCTGACACTCATGCAGCTCATGATCTTCTACTGGCTAGAAAAACTTCACCCATGTCTTTGCAAACCAGTGTGTATACAGTATCACTTTTCATTCAGTGTTCAATGGAAGGAAGTTAATCATGTTTGTAAGACCAAATGGGAACATTTAATCTCTTTGTGTTTGTTTCATATTACATATTTACTTTTATTTAAAACCTGTCAAGTTTAAAGTCTATGTAAAATTTTAAAAGTACTTTCCTCACGCCTCGCAAACAGAAATAATATCAGCCACCTAATGAGTTTCTCGTATCTTTTGAGCTCTTGCTTGTTTTACTAGTTAGTGGGAGCAACTTGTAAAGCCACTTGCGTGACTAGAATGCCTTTTATTTCAGCTATTATTTTAACAGGCATTTAGCTACAGAAGAATGTGATTTTAAAACCTATCAGCTTAAAACCCAAATACTTAAACACCCAATGTCTAACATTCAAATGTGAATCTTACTGAAATTAATGTAGTTCTAACAGTAGAGCATGATGCCAGTTTTGCTAAAGCCATAGGTTAAATTCATATATAAAATGTTTACATTAAAAGCACATAAATTGCTCTGAACAAAAGTATCTTCCAAATGCATGAATATAAATCTAAATCTAACTGTAAAATGAAATTAATCTCTAGTTTGAAATTGATGAAAAATACTGTTACAAAAAAAGACAACTTGTTTTAACCAAAACTTGCCTAATTATTCTTTCACATTTCTCTGGAATCAACAGGTACCTACACTCTCTTTCCTTCTTACTCACTCTCTTCACACACACACACACACACACACACACACACACACACACACACACACACACACACACACACACACACACACTCACACTCACACACGCACACACACACACACACACACACACACACACACACACACACACACACACACACACACACACCAGGAGCGTAGCCAGAAAGGAGACTCTGGATGTGCATCAGAAAAACTGGGTGTGCCACATTTATTGTCAGAATAATGCGGAAAAAAACAAAAAAAAAACAAAAGCATGCTTATTGGGTATTAATATGTTAGTTTAACCATTTCATTTTTGTGTAGGCTACATGTGTCTGTTAACCTATTCTCCATTTTGGATGTCTTTGAAAATCACTATTTTATATCTGCAACAAAGTGAGTGTGTGTGTGTGTGTGTGTGTGTGTGTGTGTGTGTTAGCATGCGTGCTGTATATTTAGTATTATTAAACCTTTCATTTCTGCGTATGTCTGTGTGTGTGTGTGTTTGTATGCTTACTGTTTATTAAGCATTTTTAAACCTTTAATTTGTGTGTGTGTGTGTGTGTGTGTGTGTATATGACAGAGAGAGAGACAGTTTTAATGAATTCTCCATTGTGAATGTGTTTATTGTCAGCCCTGCATTTCACATTGGCCTACCAGGGGTCTCCAACCCTGCTCCTGGAGAGCTACCGTCCTACAGTTCCCCTCCATGGGAACTCGAACTGCGTCCCCTAGGGGTCGCTACGGGGAACGCCTCAGCGTGACTCGTGTCTGAAGATACATATTTAAAAACACCACCTGTTGGCCGGCGACAGCCCATGACGTCACTACCGGCGTGCCACAATATAAGTGCCGCCGGGAGGATACATCATCAGCTTTTTCGTCTTCACTGACTGGTCTGTTTGAAGCGTGCAATCTGGTAAGAGTACAGTTTTCTCTCTATCAAATGGCGAGCACTAGCAAGGCGTTTAAGATTGTGTGTGGACACCGCGATGATACACACAATCTTTGCGTCTTTTGTTTGGGCAAAGAGCACGCACGCGATGTCCTTGAGGGGAAATCTGCGTGCACTGTGAGCTTTTTCTATGTAAAAGCTCTGCTCTCGTCCTGTCCCTCTGTCCGAGGAAAGAGGGGCAGCCGTCTGCTTCCCGCGATTCGGGACCCACCGCTGCCGAGGCACGGAGGTAATGGAATTAGCAGTTGGATGTGGCCGATGAGTGAGAAAGAAAAGAGGGACCGCCCCTTTTCGCGCACGTCGGCCGAGAACGAGAGTGAGCTGCTGGATTGTGACGATGCGATCTTTCTGACATAATCAGATTCAGCGGCTAGTGCTCTTCTCTGCATATGAACGAGTTGGGGGTTGTGGATCATAAAAATTAATCTTTCTGGCCAAAAAATCACCCCCAGCTCGAGTGAGCCTTCCTTTCTTCATAAAATCTCGATGTGGAGAGTGAGAAGGAGTGGAAAAAGCTATTTTTTCTCGTATTCATAGGTTTCAGCATACTAGTTATGCTGACACTGTGTGAAAATGGCTATGAGGGGATGTTCCCTGTGCAAGAGATGATAAACAGCTTATCTCTCTGTGGCAGACATCCTCTCTCAAGGCTCCCCCCTGGCCACCTAAGCCCCTGAATCTCGCTTAAATGGCAGGGTATATGCAGCAGCAGGTCAGACCGTCGCTTCGTTGCACACTAAGGCGTACCAGACTGATCTGCTGAAAGACCTGGATAAGGTTCTATTTAATCCAGGTCTGAGCCCGAACAACCAGGGGTCCTAGCCCATCTCGGTCTGAGGGTCAGAGATGGGCTCAGAAGGCTAGTCTCGCGACTCATGCCCCTCCCCCTCCTGCGGCTAGGGTGAGAGAGAGGCGCGGGTCAGAGAGAGGCAAGCCCTCTCATTCCTCTCTAATTCCCCTGTAACCACCGTAAATTTCACCTGACCGAGGTTAGGTGGAAATTTCCTGCTAAGCTAAGGCAAAAAAAAACAAAAACAAAGGGGAGTTCCCTCTCATTCTGAGGAATGAGTTTTCCGGGGTCACCTATGCCCTCCGGAGCGTCTGAGTTCCCTCTCATTCTGAGGAATGAGTTCTCCGCTCCTCAGAGCTCTGTGATAAGTCGCTCTCCTTGCTGGTCGAGCTAGCATTGCTCCCCTCACTATAGAGGGTTATCTATGAGCATGCCGCTCCCTGCTGAGCGTCTGAGTTCCTTCTCATTCTGAGGAATGAGTTCTCCGCTCTCCAGAGCTCGTTATAGGTAGAGCTAGCATTGCTCCCCTCATTAGAGGGTCATCTTTGAGCATGCCGCTCCCTGCGGAGCGTCTGAGTTTCCCTCTCATTCTGAGGAATGATTTCTCCGCTCCTCCGAGCTCTGTGATCTCTCTTGCTGGTCGAGCTAGCATTGCTCCCCTCACTATAGAGGGCTATCTATGAGCATGCCGCTCCCTGCGGAGCGTCTGAGTTTCCCTCTCATTCTGAGGAATGAGTTCTCCGCTCTCCAGAGCTCGTTATAGGTAGAGCTAGCATTGCTCCCCTCATTAGAGGGTTATCTGTGAGCATGCCGCTCCCTGCTGAGCGTCTGAGTTCCTTCTCATTCTGAGGAATGAGTTCTCCGCTCTCCAGAGCTTGTTATAGGTAGAGCTAGCATTGCTCCCCTCATTAGAGGGTTATCTATGAGCATGCCGCTCCCTGCTGAGCGTCTGAGTTCCTTCTCATTCTGAGGAATGAGTTCTCCGCTCTCCAGAGCTCGTTATAGGTAGAGCTAGCATTGCTCCCCTCATTTGAGGGTTATCTGTGAGCATGCCGCTCCCTGCTGAGCGTCTGAGTTCCTTCTCATTCTGTGGAATGAGTTCTCCGCTCTCCAGAGCTCGTTATAGGTAGAGCTAGCACTGCTCCCCTCATTAGAGGGTTATCTATGAGCATGCCACTCCCTGCTGAGCGTCTGAGTTCCTTCTCATTCTGAGGAATGAGTTCTCCGCTCTCCAGAGCTCATTATAGGTAGAGCTAGCACTGCTCCCCTCATTAGAGGGTTATCTATGAGCATGCCGCTCCCTTCGGGGCGTCTGAGTTCCCTCTCACTCTGAGGAGTGAGTTCTCCGCTCTAGAGCTCCTTATTGGTAGCTGAGGTCCTCTCATTCCGAGGAATGAATTCTCCGCTCTCCAGAGCTCATTATAGGTAGAGCTAGCATTGCTCCCCTCATTAGAGGGTCATCTTTGAGCATGCCGCTCCCTGCGGAGCGTCTGAGTTTCCCTCTCACTCTGAGGAATGAGTTCTCCGCTCCTCCGAGCTCTGTGATCTCTCTTGCTGGTCGAGCTAGCATTGCTCCCCTCACTATAGAGGGTTATCTATGAGCATGCCGCTCCCTGCTGAGCGGAGAATCATGGTTGGGAGGTCTCACTCTGAGGAGTGAGTTTCTCCGCTCTAGAGCTCCTCTTTGGTAGCTGAGTTCCTCTCATTCCGAGGAATGAGTTCTCCGCTCTCCAGGGCTCGCCGTCGGTAGAGCTAACACTGCTCCCCTCAACCAGAGGGTCACCTATGAGCATGCCGCTCCCGTCTGAGCGTCCGAGTTTCTCCGCCCCCCAGAGCTCTGTGATAGGTCGCTCGCCCTGTTGGTCGAGCCAGCATTGCTCCCCTCAACCAGAGGGTCATCTATGAGCTTGCCGCTCCCTTCTGAGCGTCTGAGTTCCCTCTCACTCCGAGGAATGAGTAGTTCTCCGCTCCAGGGCATAGAACTTTCTTCTAATAAGTGCGCACGCGAGACTTTGGGCACTTTCTAAAATCCACTCAGTGGTAAGTCCGCACATCAAGGTTCTGCGTTCTTTCTAAAATTCCGTAAGGGTAGGGTTACACGCACAGCTTCGTGCCCTTTTTTGAGTTGGTTAAAGCCCCGGTTTGTGCCTTGGGCCCCGCTCCCTTGTCCCATATGTGTTGGGTCCAAAAAGGAAAAGAAAAAAAAAAGGAAAAAGGGGTGTACACTACCAAGAGGTCTGTTGAGACAGTTCCCTCAGTAAGGAGCAAGTGGTAACCCCTGAGTGATCGGCCAGGACCTGGTGAGCCAGGTGCCTGGCCATATCCCCTTAAAGGAATCTTTCTGATTCCAAGACTTTGAGCTCTACCCTAGGCCCGGTAATCCGGGCACCTAGCAGGTAAGTACTAGGATATGCAGCTGGGGCCTTTGGCCGAAGGGGATAATATCACTGACAGCCATCAGTCGTCCCAGGGGCAACTCCCTTAGCCGGGTAGAGTTGGTTTAGTGCTCGCCTTTTTCGCGAAATTGGCTTGCATTCCCCTCAGCATGGTGAAGTGGGTATGACGTTCCCCGTAGCGACCCCTAGGGGACGCATTTCGAGTTCCCATGGAGGGGAACGTCTCAGGTTACGTATGTAACCATGGTTCCCCGAATGGGGAACGAGACACTGCGTCCCCTAGGCTTTGGACCATGCTTCGGACGCAAGCTTCAGATGAAGAAGCTGATGATGTATCCTCCCGGCGGCACTTATATTGTGGCACGCCGGTAGACGTCATGGGCTGTCGCCGGCCAACAGGTGGTGTTTTTACATATGTATCTTCAGACACGAGTCACGCTGAGGCGTTCCCCGTAGCGACCCCTAGGGGACGCAGTGTCTCGTTCCCCATTCGGGGAACCATGGTTACATACGTAACCTGAGACGATTTCAGCTCCAACCCCAATCAAACACACCTGAACCAGCTAATCACAGTCTTCAAGGCTACTTGTTAATTTCAGACACGTGTGTTGGAGCAGGGTTGTAACTGAAATCTGCAGGATGGTAGCTCTCCAGGAGCAGGGTTGGAGATCCCTGATATAAACTCTTAAAAAGAGAAGACTTGCAAAGAGTATTGTCACCAGTCATTTATTTCAAATATCTTTATCTGCAACAAAATATATGTGCATGTATGTCCGTATATGAGTGTGTCTGTGTGTGTATCTGTGTAAGCAATCTTAATGATTATTAATATGACAGTTTAACCATTTCATTTCTATTTGTGTGTGTGTATGTGTGTGTGTGTGTGTGTGTGTGTGTGTGTGTGTTTCTGTGAGCCTATTGTCTATTTTCGATGAGTTTCACTGTCAGCTATGCATCCAGCTATGTTGGCCTAGACCCTAAAAGCATACCACATTAGGCCTTAAAATTCTTGAACCCTGGTTATCGCTGCTTGCAGCTATATTTTTGTTGTTGTTGTTTTTTTCCATTTTCCGAAGCTTTCTCGCTCAAGAGGGTCACCGACAATCACATACAGTATAACCTACAACAGCTCTTTAACTGCGCTCACTGTAGCCTAATCATTAACTACACACATCATAAACCCCTTTTAGGCAAGTACAATTTATGTCACATATTTTAATAAGACTAAACTCCTATTTAACCTGATGATCACAGGTTTAATAAAAATACATTTTAAGTTTCTAATTATAACAACGAACAAATTATATACAGTGAGCAAAGCACATTTACTTTATCAAAGAATAATCATTGACTTCAGTGACTAGGCTATGTAAAAATCTATTATGTAAAAACAGCTGTATCTGCTGTCCTAAATAAAAACAAAATGCTTTTAAATAATCCCTCCTTCGTGAAATGGAGCGCGTCACAGCAATGAACCGGCTACTTTATTAAACGAACGAACGAACCAAAAAATAAAAATCTTTAATTACGTAGTCGGAATGAAAAGGTGCATTTCTTTATTAAAGTCAGCGTCGCATTCTGCAACTTTATCTTTTCAGCCGACACTGACTGAGAAGAAATCACTAGTTTATTAACGAATAATTAAAATGTTTTATTTAGCCTTTCCCCCAACATTCATAATCATTAACCTACCGTTGCAAGCTTTAGACGTGCGCTTGGGCGCGGAATAGGCTATACGCCTATATATTAAAGGATGGTTAGTAGCCCAAGTTATTATATTAATCAATTTATGTGTGACTAGTGAAATCTTTAGTCGGGGACAGGCCTTCTTGGCACAAGGAACCGATCAATCTTTTAAATAAAATGCGTCTGCTAATCACGTCACGTTATATTGCAATGCAGAGTTTTGAATGCGTAATAATAAGTACAATGTTTTTAATTTATTTCATTTCTTATGGGTGCAATGGCGGTGCTTCGGTCTTTCTTGGGGGTGCTGAAGCATCTGCTAGCCCCTCCTTTGCGCTGCCCATGTTTATTACAATTAAAAAAATAATAATTCTGCATCTGTTTTTAGGTGTGCCAGCTGCCACTGTGGGTGGCACCGGCACACCCGTGGCTACGCCCCTGACACACACACACACACACACACACACACACACACACACACACACACACACAAACACACACTCACGCACGCACGCACGCACACACACACACAATAGACCTGTACAAAGGCATCCAGGGAATCAAACTGATGGATTTTACGTTCACACCTCAACTAGCAAGACCAGCTTTACCCTCAGATTTAATTATAGAGATGGAGTTGAGGAATGTCTATGGAAGTGGAGGTGAAGGTGGAGGAGGAAATAAAGCCAATGGTATATATACATCATCTGTGAGCAGATCTCTAACTACCAGCTGAAGACAGAGTGAGTGAACACAACATTATAACAGCACAAAAAGAAGGTAATATGAAACGATGAAGAGCCACCTGTAGATTATAAAATGAAAATGTTTGCTATGATGTGAATATTAACAAATATCTTTGTTATTTACAGCTTAAGTTGGAAGCAATGGCAGGTGGGTCACATGTACTTATGTAGACTATGTATTTCTGTATTATTTCTAAGCATGATTGTTAATATTGAAGGTTTTCCAAATGCTGGTTGAAGGTCAAAACAAAACTAAAGTGAAAAATCTACACTCTGGATAGATTCATTCATCTTGGGGTTTAAAATACCAATAATATTCAATAATATTTGACTACACTGACACTATTGGATGACATCAGAACTAAACTGAGCTGGACAATGACACTATTGTCTTTTTAGAGCTGCTTTATATATATATATATATATATATATATATACTCATAAGTATATATAATAGTCATTACCACTATTGTCTGCCCCTCAGTAGAGCTGCTTCTTGCTTGTTTTGTAATTTAGTGAAGTTTGCACTATTATTGAACTAAACCGGATCAACGCTGAACTAACGTGAGTTGAATAATGAAACTATTAGCTTCTGCAGAGCTGCTTTAAAGTTAAACTGTCTTTGCTTCATAACTAATGAAATCTCAACTTTGCAGTTATTAAACTAAAGGGAATCAAAATTGAACAACATTTTTACAGCTTTCAGCTGAAATTGTGTGCATTTCTTTCATAATTGAAGAACTTCACAATGCTTTTTATTTTCTTCGCTATCACTGTGAAGTTGCTGATATCTGTATTGTATAAAGCATAGGTCTACATAAATAAGTGTGATTCTGATTTGACCTCCTGTAAATTTACTGAAAAGTTTTGGCATGTTAACAACATTATTTATTTTCTAGATTTAGTCTATGAATAAAGGGCTGTTATTCGTATGATTCTCCACAGATGATAATTTTAAACGTGAGTTTCTGGAGGCCCATAACCAGTACAGGAAGCAGCATCAAGCCCCAGAGCTGACGTACAGTGACGAGCTAAGCAGCGCTGCTCAGAAGTGGGCAGATCACTTGCTGAGCAAAAAATCACTGAGCCACAGTGACACGGAAAATGGGGAGAATGTGTTCTATTCCTTCAGCTCTGTCGAAAGGACGGTCAAAGGTAAAATGCGCACATAAATAATTACTTACAGCCTCTTCAAATTGATGCAGAGTGAGAAGGTATAGACTCAGTGGGTTTTATTCACAAAAAAAGTGTGGATTCCTATAGGCCTAAACACACAAAAAATTTGCTTTTTAGTTTCATAATGATATTTTGAAAAGTAAAGAACAACATATAATTCAGCTATTTATTTTACCAAGTATCATATCATTTATTCATAAAAAGTGGACTCTTTGCAAACCAATCTTTTCAAATATCATAAATATCTTTAAATTATATAAACCTTCTGCAACAAATAAAAGCACTGAAGATTTGGATTGTTTTGTTTCTTTTAGGGCAGAAAGCTGTAGACAAATGGTACGGTGAGATCAAGGATTACAACTTTAGCTCACCAGGACATCAGCCCAAAACAGGTAAAAATACTATTGGGAATAAATTATTTAAATGGAATATATGACATTACAACGATTGTTCAGACATTGACATGTCTTTTTATTGGCTTGCTCTAATTCTGTCTAGTTAAATATATGAATATATATATATAAACATACATTTAATATGCTTGCAGGGCATTTCACTCAGGTTGTGTGGAAGTCATCCAAAGAGCTCGGAGTAGGTCTGGCTACTGATGGAAAAACTATTTTTGTCGTTGGTCAATACAAACCTGCTGGAAATGTAACCAATGCTGGTTACTATGAGCAAAATGTTCAACCTAAAACTGAATAATGATGATTTTCTTTCCTTCATCGGATTTGTCTATTGCTAAATGTAAACATGATTTAGCAGATGCTTTTAATTCAAAGTGACTTATAGTACATCACTATAACCAGTTTAAATGTGAATGACAGTCCTATAATACATTGTGATCAAATCCTGTGTGTGTTAATAAAATTATGGACCAAGCTAATGTGCATTTATTTATACTAAAACTGACATTATGGCTGAACACTATGAGCACAAAACACTGAAAAGAAGCAAAAGAAGCAACAACTTCTCCTGTGCACATGAAGATTTAAATTCAATGTGGGATTTGTCTTGGGTTGGGATCATATTTGATTTACTACATGCCTTCTGTCACCCAACTGATAGTTTATTATTATTATTATTAGCCAGTAAAAGACCATTTGGTGCATTTGTAAAATCTCACCTTTAGGTTGTGAAATTTGTTATAATCTTTCTTAAGTAAGCATAACTTTTAAATTATTAGCAATATTGTATGATGACCACTTACTGGACTGAAGCAACTTAGGTTTACTTGATTATGCAGACTTTTTTTCTATGTTCAAATGCAAGCATCGAATATGCCAGGAACGTTTATTTGTTCATCTCTCAATTATCATTATATTGCATTGCATTGTTTTGAAACTAGAGTTTTGATCATAAAACTAAGCATTTAAATATAATATTGTTAAGATATTACTGGGAGATTTAGAGTGAGGACTGATAAGCATTTTAAAACTGTATTTTTGCTCAGTTTGGTCCTCTGAATAAAAGCTTTTTTTCTAGTTAGTGTATCAAGTTGTCAGTTGTGGTCGCTAGAGGGAGCCAGAGACCTATATTTCAGTGAAGCGCCATAAAGCAGCTAATAGAAGATACACACACAGTTTCCCTGGAATGTTAGCCTCAGTTGCTCTGTTCAGTCGTCGATTTGAGGGTTGATAACAGCATTAGGATTTTGCATAAAGGACGAAAACATGAACACCGCCAGAATTAAATTGACCAAAATATATATATTTATAATTAAAAAAACTAGAACAAATAGCCTATCTGCCAGTGGGCTCTGAAAAAATAAACAACTTAAAGATAAGTTTCCACACCTCTCTGATTAGTTCTTTTAAGCATAAACTCGCTTATTTTGTTCAATTCATCACTTAATTGTGTTACATTTGATAAATATATCATGATTTAATGTTGTATGTTTAGACATGTATACTGTAAAACAAGGTAAAACACAGAGGAAGATATTCATTTTTTGTAGTGTGTTTAATATTTAATGCCACGACTATGAATTTGTGGAAGGGTGAATTAAGACTTTGTAAGACCTGCATAAACCCTGTTTAATTTTGTTTTATGAAATCAACAATTCCCATTTCCCAATATCAAAGCTCTAAACTGAAAATATATTTATATTTTAAAATATATAAAAATATATTTTTACCACAGTAAAAATTATTTTAGGATTAATTAACGGATAATACATTTCTGTCATATTTTATTCAATCCTATTTCATATAAAATATTTATTTTCAAGTTATATACACCTATCTAATGCATTGTGTAATACAATTATTTAAATCTTTTCAAATAAACTAGCGTTCATCTGGGAATGTTATAGGGTTGATCAAAATGATTTTTAAACGATTGTTTTTCTATTTGAAATTCCAGAAATACCTGTTCTGTAGGTCCTGTTTTGCATAATGCTCAAACATTTACAACAATCTTTCTAAATGCCTCACATGACAGTACTCTGCCATTAATAGCTTGTTTTGAATAGTGCTGTGACTGGCTGTTATTCGTTGAATCGAATATAATCGCACTGCATCGTAATAGGGGTGAATCGTATCGCATGGCATCGCATCGCATCGCTAACTGCTTCATTTATCTTCAATGTATCGTATCGTTGGCTATGCATCGAGATGTATCGCAGTTATGGAGATGCACATTTCTATTGAATGGTATGCAGATTTGAATATGTAAAGCTGAAAGCATGAGGAAGACTTCACAGTTTAAACATTGCTTAAGGTCAGGCACACACAAATAAAAAAAAAAACCTCCTACTTACATAGGCGGAGTTTGGGGGGGGGGGGGGGGGGGGGGGGGGGGCAGTGCCCCCCCAGATCAGAGCCAATCGATTTTGTCAGATCTATGAATACAAAAATATTTTCACATTGTCTCATTTTATTTGCATTATCGTATTTTAATGAGTATGTTAAGGCTTAATTATTTGTAATTCATGTAAAAAAATAAAAAATAAAAATCAGAGATCATGGTCTACCGGTAGGTGCCCACCCAGGCAAAAATGTGAAACTCCGTCTATGCCTACTTAGTATAACAAGAGGGAATTTAGGCCGTGCAAATCTGACACTGAAATGGTGCTCGAAATTGCTGACTGGCTCATCTCTTAGAGCACCTGATGGGGTGATTGCTGATGGGGTGATTCCCAGGGAACACACATACTGACAATACATGTATAACCTGAGTACACTGTAAGTCACTTTGGATAAAATTATCTGCTAAATGCATAAATGTAAATGTAAATGATTTTAACACATTTTTTCATTTTCCTTCATAACTCACTGCCTATACCTACCCATCATATTATGCTATTAGAATAATCAATATGTGCCAATAGTAGGGTAGGCCTATTACAATTAACCCTTTAAAACATACTCAGCCATTTCCAAAGCATCTAAACAGTGGTGGGTAGTAACAAGTTACATATACTTCATTACATTTGCTTGAGTACATGTTTTGGGTAACTAATACTTATTGAGTATATTTACAGATGGGTGCTTTTACCCTTACTCAAGTATATTTTTCGTGAAAAAAACTGTACTTTTACTAAACCATTACACCGAAACCATTAATGCTGTGGTGTGAGTTAGGGAGAGTGCGCTAATCACAGGAAGAATTAATAAAATAAAATGGATAGTAAAAAAAAGATGCCTGGAGGAGCTGGAAAAGTCAGGTTAAAAAAGAAAGGCATTGGAGGATGACGCGGCCAAATGTGTCAAACTGACGCATATTTTTTCAAGAAGACAAACGAGCGTACGTGAACTGGCGACTCAAGGTACAGTGACTAGTAACATCTACAGTTATGCATTTGGCAAACGCTTTTATCCAAAGTGACTTATATTGAAGGAATTTTGTTTATTCAGTTTAGGTTTTTTTCTATTGATTGTCTGTTTCAATTAAATGTAAGTAACATTGTAATTACATTGACATGGATATAAAAAAAACAATAGTGCAAAAAGTATATTTCTTACTGCACTAACTGTTACTTCATTTTTGTTTGAATACAAAACCATTTGTTAATAGTGTAACAGTTGGACTCTTTGTTGCAGAAAACTCAGTATGTGATTTGTTATTGATTTGTATGGCCATATTTACATAGTTCATATTTTTTTATTGAAACATGTCAAAAATAATATAACAGGATAGTAAGAACAGATCTGTCACTTAATTTATCCAGATTTCACCACGGTGGGAGTGGGTTGGATGAGGATAGGTGGGCTGGTCTTAAACATTACACTCCCGGGCTGAAAATGGATCCCACTCCGGCCCTGCGGTAGCCTATGATCAATATAATAATTAATTATGTAATCATTTCTATAATAATTCAAAATAAAATAATGAATCCATCTCTGATAATCCTGGGTTGCTAAGGTCAAGTAGGTTTGTTTATGCATTAAACAAGAAATGGATGTTGTTCCCTCAACAGCAGGCCACGACACGAGGATGGCTTTACTGTTATTGTTCATATTTCGATTTGTTGTTAAATCAAACTTCAGTCATTCAAATAAATAAATATTCCACGCCCAGAGTCAATTATTCAAAAATAACTGTTTTGATCTGTTCATATATAGCCTAAACAAGTCATGGGTCTGTGTGCTGTTATTGGAGGCAGTGCCCCCCCAGATCAGAGCCAATCGATTTTGTCAGATCTATGAATACAAAAATATTTTCACATTGTCTCATTTTATTTGCATTATCGTATTTTAATGAGTATGTTAAGGCTTAATTATTTGTAATTCATGTAAAAAAATAAAAAATAAAAATCAGAGATCATGGTCTACCGGTAGGTGCCCACCCAGGCAAAAATGTGAAACTCCGTCTATGCCTACTTAGTATAACAAGAGGGAATTTAGGCCGTGCAAATCTGACACTGAAATGGTGCTCGAAATTGCTGACTGGCTCATCTCTTAGAGCACCTGATGGGGTGATTGCTGATGGGGTGATTCCCAGGGAACACACATATTGACAATACATGTATAACCTGAGTACACTGTAAGTCACTTTGGATAAAATTATCTGCTAAATGCATAAATGTAAATGTAAATGATTTTAACACATTTTTTCATTTTCCTTCATAACTCACTGCCTATACCTACCCATCATATTATGCTATTAGAATAATCAATATGTGCCAATAGTAGGGTAGGCCTATTACAATTAACCCTTTAAAACATACTCAGCCATTTCCAAAGCATCTAAACAGTGGTGGGTAGTAACAAGTTACATATACTTCATTACATTTGCTTGAGTACATGTTTTGGGTAACTAATACTTATTGAGTATATTTACAGATGGGTGCTTTTACCCTTACTCAAGTATATTTTTCGTGAAAAAAACTGTACTTTTACTAAACCATTACACCGAAACCATTAATGCTGTGGTGTGAGTTAGGGAGAGTGCGCTAATCACAGGAAGAATTAATAAAATAAAATGGATAGTAAAAAAAAGATGCCTGGAGGAGCTGGAAAAGTCAGGTTAAAAAAGAAAGGCATTGGAGGATGACGCGGCCAAATGTGTCAAACTGACGCATATTTTTTCAAGAAGACAAACGAGCGTACGTGAACTGGCGACTCAAGGTACAGTGACTAGTAACATTTACAGTTATGCATTTGGCAAACGCTTTTATCCAAAGTGACTTATATTGAAGGAATTTTGTTTATTCAGTTTAGGTTTTTTTCTATTGATTGTCTGTTTCAATTAAATGTAAGTAACATTGTAATTACATTGACATGGATATAAAAAAAACAATAGTGCAAAAAGTATATTTCTTACTGCACTAACTGTTACTTCATTTTTGTTTGAATACAAAACCATTTGTTAATAGTGTAACAGTTGGACTCTTTGTTGCAGAAAACTCAGTATGTGATTTGTTATTTACATAGTTCATATTTTTTTATTGAAACATGTCAAAAATAATATAACAGGATAGTAAGAACAGATCTGTCACTTAATTTATCCAGATTTCACCACGGTGGGAGTGGGTTGGATGAGGATAGGTGGGCTGGTCTTAAACATTACACTCCCGGGCTGAAAATGGATCCCACTCCGGCCCTGCGGTAGCCTATGATCAATATAATAATTAATTATGTAATCATTTCTATAATAATTCAAAATAAAATAATGAATCCATCTCTGATAATCCTGGGTTGCTAAGGTCAAGTAGGTTTGTTTATGCATTAAACAAGAAATGGATGTTGTTCCCTCAACAGCAGGCCACGACACGAGGATGGCTTTACTGTTATTGTTCATATTTCGATTTGTTGTTAAATCAAACTTCAGTCATTCAAATAAATAAATATTCCACGCCCAGAGTCAATTATTCAAAAATAACTGTTTTGATCTGTTCATATATAGCCTAAACAAGTCATGGGTCTGTGTGCTGTTATTGGATAGTATTGTAGACAGATTGGAGATTAATCCTAATAAACATGATGCTACAATTAAAACCATTACATTAAATACATTTAAAACAGTGTATTTTAATTCAGCAGCATGCAGATCCTCGTTTATGTCAGACTGAGCAGCGCGGAGTCGCGAACAATCGCTCAGCTCGCTCACATAATGTAGCCTACCATATATCTATTATAACGGAAAACGTATCGTTTTTATGACATATGTCGTTATTACGAGAAAAAATATGTCGTTATAACGAGAAAAGATGTCGTTATATACATGACAACATTATTTTGAGCTGGAAAAGCCGGTTTTGTACCTGATTGTGCAACAAAAAGCTAGCACGAGCAGTGGTGCACAGTAAGAACAGTAATCATTTCAAGGCTTTTGTGAGAGTCTTTCATGTTGGGACCATCTTGATACGCCTCTGATTGCCTTTTGGTTTGTCTATGATGTGTAATTATTGATCATCAAGCGTTCAGACCACCAAATTAAACCAAAGTTTGGGATAAATTAAGGGCATACTGTCGATTTTTAACCAATATTAAGTACTACTGTATAACATTTGCAAATAAAAGGTATTATTTTAGATTTTCTGTATTCAGAATTTAGTTTGGTGCAAAACTTTTTTTTTTCTCTTTTTTAAAATGTCTATATAATTTTTTTAATTAATTTTGATTGAAGTTTTTATTGTGTGTGTGTGTGTGTGCAAGTTAAACTAAATAAGAATGACAACTATCTAAAAAAATGTATATTTATATATTTTGTTCAGTTAACAGTTATTTTATTTCAAGCAGCAAAACAGTTGTTATAGTTTTAGTTTTAGATTCATTAATCTATAACTATCAATGCTCAACATAAATTAAAAAGTGGAAAATATCACTGCAGTAACCATAAATGATTATAATGACAGCTTCTTGTTTCTTCAGCATGGTTTAAACAGAAGCATTATAGCATCGATATCCGTATAAATCTAATTGGTTGATAAGAACCTTGTCCCGGATGTTTTTATGGACCAGCTGTGGTAGTTGAGGGTTATGTGCTGCCTCTCAGTGGTCACTCTTCATATGAACATTACAAGACAGTACAAACAGCCTACTTCTATTTCAAAGAGTTTCAACATGAAACTAAATGAGAGAAACTGCCAGCTGTGACCAGCCCAGAAGTGAATGGTGAGAGAAGAAGCTACTTTATCTTTTCTGTAGAATTTCTCATTTTTGTTTATTTCTCTTGTTACTGAGACAAGATGCAAATCTGTAACATACACAGATACGGATCATGCATACCACCAATACAACTTCTAAAAAGAACAAACAAGGAGAGAAAAGTGAATAGATGAAAACCTATTGCCCAGATGCAACAACAACATTTACATTTACATTTATGCATTTAGCAGACGCTTTTATCCAAAGCGACTTACACTTACAGGCTATACATTTTTATTTTTTTTGTCAGTACATGTACAACATACATCAATCCATTGCAATATAATAGCTGATCTTGATTTTCATTCAACTGGAATTACACTACACCTGAAGGAACTATTGTGTCTTCTCACGCTTGTCCGTGTTCATAGGAATACATTCCTGTTTATCAAAGGGCATGATCTAAACTATACTGGCATTTCTGGTGCCAGGTAAGTCAGATATAAAAAAACTAGACATACTTGTATGCAGATTTAATCATAAAATGTTGTTTTTAATCTTACAAATGCAAACTTAACGTGAAAATTTCAGCATATACTTCATCCTGGAGAGGAGAAAGCTCAGCTGGAGGGAGCTTTGGGAAATGGTAGGGCTGTAACGATACGCGATATGAAACCGAAATCGCGACACTCAGATCCACGATCCTGTGTCGCGGTGTGATAAGGGAGAATCGCGACACAGCCCGTGACTACCTTTCCAATCATGTAACGCCTGCCTGCAAAAGTTGAGCTAGTGGCACACAGATTTTCCCCTCAAGGACATCGCGTGCGTGCTCCAATCATATTTCTGAATTAAATTAATAAAGAAACTAAACGAATTAATGACCACTTTGCTATTAAAAACCAAACGGAACATTTTAATGGCCGCAAAAGCAGATTTATAATGTTGGGGAGAGATAGAGAAAGACACGGGCTCTGGTCGGACTCCGGCGGCGAATTCTGATAAACTGCAGGGATCTATATTCATTCCCTAGTTCAATTAAAAGTTCCCCGGACTAATTGTGAACAGATTGCTCTCCCGTCTTCTTCCCGAGCATGTGAACATGTTCATTTAATATATGAAATAAGTTATTGTTATAAAGACAGACGTTAAAATAATGTTCACATAATAAGCGCTGTCATTCAGGCTGTTCACAAGAGAGGTCTGCTTCCCTTTCGGGTTTCGGGCCGCGTTAATATTTAATGGATAGCTTCGGGCTCGAGTTTGTAGCTAAACCAAAACTATATGCAGGCTACGCTGCTTTCATAGACGCACGCGCACACACATTATTGCACAGATATCAGAGATCGCGCAGCGCACAAACAGCACGGGAACTTTTACTTAGTAAAATAGCTTCGATAGGCTACTGACTCGCAACATTATATTTCTCTGCAATGAGGAGGTAAAATCGTTTTTTAAAGTAAATAAGCCTCATTGCTTGTAGAGAGAGACGCGCAGATGCAGGTGCACATGTACGCGCAACTTTCATACCTCTCTCTCTAACTCTCGCTAATTCAAATAAATGATTTGCTCATCAATAACCTATATGAAATAGGTTATTGTTATGACAGACGATAAAATGTTCACATAATAAGTGCCGTCATTCAGGTTGTTCAAAATATGTTTTAGCGCGTAATGTTTTAAGAATGATATTCTGTTTAGCGTAATATGTTTTAAGCCTAATATTCATTAATTAATTAATCAAACGGTTACGTTTTTTTTATGAATGTTCATGCTCATTTTTAAAATATAAATGTCCTAACCTTATGAGCAGTTGATAATCAACGGACTGTTCTGTTAATAAATGCCTCATTCGGTTATGTTATATTAATATGTTTCAGCAATCATTATGACCATTAATTGTCTCAGGTTAAGATAGACTATTCTCTAATTAATAAAACTGTTATCTTACAGATTAAAAGCCTGAATAGTTTCTCTCCTTCTCTCTCTCTGTGTATGTGTGTGTGCGTGGGTGGGTACATGCACGCGAGGGGTGCGATTTTCGAATAGTAATCGAATAATACCCAACGATTATCGAATATTACTTTTGCTTAAAATGCACATCCCTACCATTTATATTGTTAATAATTTGCATAGTTAATCTCGTTCTTTGGTGTTCAGTTTATAAAGATTTTTCAAATGTTATTTAATAAAAAATATTGTTTTAAAAATATTTCTTTTTTTTTCTCCCACCCCCCACGAAAAAATCGTGATACGAACCGAATCGTGGGTCAAAAATCGTGAAACGAACCGAATCGTGGGTTTGGTGTATCGTTACAGCCCTAGGAAATGGAGGCAAGCAACATAAGCTTCATCATCAGAGCCACCTTTGATGTGCTCCCATCTCCAAAAAATCTCCACCAGTGGTATGGCGAGGACCCAATCTGTGCCCTCTGCCCAACTCCAGCGACTCTCAAACATATCTTGACCGGTTGTAAGACCAGCCTCATACAAGGCCGATACACCTGGAGGCACAACCAGGTCCTCAAGAGTCTGGCAGCAGCTCTTGAGAGCAAGAGGAATACCGCCAACTCCTTGCCCCTGAGAGCAACCAATTCCATCACGGCCCCAACCTTCATCCGAGAGGGACAGAAAAAAGCCCAATCATCTCCCTACCAAACCAGAAGTTGGACAACTAGCCATGGCCCGGGACTGGAAGATGCTAGTCGATGTTGGCCAGCAACTAATCTTTCCACCTGAGATTGCAGCCACCACCCTTAGGCCATACTTGGTACTCTGGTCCCCTTCATTGAAGTCTGTTTACATCACAGAGCTCACAGTCCCATGGGAGAATTCAACAGAAGAGGCCTATGAGCGCAAGAAACTGCGCTACACAGAACTGGCAGGATGGAAAGCTAAAGTCTATCCGGTTGAAGTGGGATGTAGAGGTTTTGTGGCTTCTTCCACCATCAGACTGCTGAAAGACCTTGGCATCCATGGACAGGCTCTGCGACAGACAATTAGATCAGTCTCTGAAGCAGCCGAAAGAAGTAGCCAGTGGATATTGATTAAGTGGAAGGACCATTGCTGGGCTCAAAGAGCATCAACATGACCCGCTCGCTATTTCCCCTACTCCCTACCCTACTTGAGAACCCAGGTTACAACCCTCCAGGAGGAGGGGGAACAAGGTATGCGGTCAGCTTTATGCTTGACTCAGAGAAGAGGACGCCCCTGCCTTGCATAGTCCCGTGGGCTGCGCCATTTAAACAACCAGGCAACTCTCATGATTGGGCATGGGACACAAGCTCAGGTTTGATCACCCTGTAGCTGGCCACCTTTGATGAGGGTGTCTAGTGTTGAAAGGCCGAAACACCCCCTGATTCAAAGGTACACTACTGATGATGTGTCCCGAAATTTACAGCTTTCCCACGTCTGAGATACAGCTCTCATGCCACTCTCAACATCAAGGCAAAACTTATGTGCATACCATCCATTGGCACAATGGACACTTTACCAGCACGTCCCGTGTTTTATGATTCTATGGCTGTTGTAAGAAAATTAACATGCATCACACATGAAAAAATTAAATACTATCATAAAAATGTACATGCTCAGATTTTCAGACTGATGCATGCACTGTCAAAAACAGGTCAGTGGAACATGTATCACAAGAGACAATACAAGATTACTTTTTCTCACTGGAGAAGCAATACTTTGAATTAGGGCTGTCAATCGATTAAAATGTTTAATTGCAATTGTAAGGAATGGTCAGAGGCGAGTGGATCCACTTGCAGCAATATTTAATGGGCAGAATCAAACAGGCAAGGTCAGCAGGCAAAACAGGAATATCAGAGGCAGGGCAGAGACGTAAACAATACCAGGCAGAAGTCGGGGTCACAGGCACAGGTTCAGAGATCCAAGGTCAGGCAGTCCGGGGTGAAACACAGCGATAGCAGGATGAATAGGAGAACGCTCAGAAATGTAACCAGGGGAAAACAAGACTTCGCACTGGGTGAGTGTTTGTGTGCTGCTTTTATGTGAGTGAGAGAATGAGGTGCAGGTGTGGTGAGGCAATCAGAGTTGATGAGTGAATGGTGACAGCTGTGTGATTGGTGTAAATGTGGACGGGAATGTGTGAGTGCAGTGCATGATGGGAAATGTAGTCCATGGGTTATGTGCAGTTTGAGTGAGTGGGAACCAGATTCATGACAGAGCCCCCCCCCTAAGAGCGGCTTCCAGACGCTTACACAAAGCAAAATCCAGGAGGGCGGTGGAGCGATGGTGGAACCGGGGGAGGGGACGGAGGGCCAGGTCCATGTGGGGCCAATGAGACAGGAGCCCACCAGGGCAGGGCGGACGAGACAGCAGGGACGTGAGGTGACTCTGGCAGGTCGGCGGAGGCGTGAGGTGACTCTGGCAGGTCGGCGGAGGCGTGAGGTGACTCTGGCAGGTCGGCGGAGGCGTGAGGTGACTCTGGCAGGTCGGCGGAGGCGTGAGGTGACTCTGGCAGGTCGGCGGAGGCGTGAGGTGACTCTGGCAGGTCGGCGGAGGCGTGAAGTGACTCTGGCAGGTCGGCGGAGGCGTGAGGTGACTCTGGCAGGTCGGCGGAGGCGTGAGGTGACTCTGGCAGACGAGACAGGCGCCCTCCAGGGCGGAGCAGACGAGACAGGCGCCCTCCAGGGCGGAGCAGACGTGACAGACGCCCACCAGGGCGGAGAAGACGTGACAGGCGCCCTCCAGAGCGGAGCAGACATCCCTGGCCGAGACTGGGACCTAGAGGAAACGGAGACACAAGAGGCAGAGAGAGCACATTTGGTTTCAGGAACCGAGGCAGGGAGTTTAAGCGGCCATGGTAGATCCGGGGCCTCGGGCAGCCATGATGGATCAGGGGACCTCATGGGCCATGGCGGGTCCGGAGTCTCCAATGGAGAGGAGCTCCCTCCATGAAAGTTCTTGGTGAACTCCACCACCTCGAGGGGGCACTCTGGAAGCGCTGAATCTCTTGGGCGCTCGGTAGAACTGGACGGAACCAGCGGAGGCATCGATGAGCTGGGCGGGACCAGCGGAGACGAAGGAGAGCTGGGCGGGACCAGCGGCGAAGGCGAGCTGGGCGGGACCAGCGGAGACGAAGGAGAGCTGGGCGGGACCAGCGGAGACGAAGGAGAGCTGGGCGGGACCAGCGGAGACGAAGGAGAGCTGGACAGGGCCAGCAGGGGCTCTGGGGAACCGGACGGAACCAGGAGGGGACCCGGAGTGCCGGACTCTGTGAGCTCCTGGATCGGAGCGGCCTCTGGAGCGAACTCTGTGAGCTCCTGGATCGGAGCGGCCTCTGGAGCGAACTCTGCGAGCTCCTGGATCGGAGCGGCCTCTGGAGCGGACTCTGCAAGCTCCTGGGACGGAGCGGGCTCTGGAGCGGACTCTGCAAGCTCCTGGGACGGAGCGGGCTCTGGAGCGGACTCTGCAAGCTCCTGGGACGGAGCGGGCCCCTTGAGCGGACTCTGCAAGCTCCTGGGATGGAGCGGGCTCTGGAGCGGACTCTGCAAGCTCCTGGGACGGAGCGGGCTCTGGAGCGGACTCTGCAAGCTCCTGGGACGGAGCGGGCTCTGGAGCGGACTCTGCGACACCCACAGTGAAGGAAGAGCCAGCACACAACAAGGCATAGTCCAAAAGGCCCCTCAAACTCCCATTATACATTCCTCCAGAAAACAAAGATTTATTAAACATGGCCTTGATGTCACTATTGAGTCCAAAATAAAACAAGTCCTTGAATAGATACTCGTCGTACAATGGGACCTGGTAAGACAGCTCACAAAACTGGTGAACATACTCCTCCATAGTCAGGCCTCCCTGGCGAAGATGTAGGAGTTGGCCTACGCTGTCCATAGTTGGGCTGGGTAGTCGAGATGACGCTGCTGGATCCGAAGTGGCGAAGTCTTCTGTAAGGAATGGTCAGAGGCGAGTGGATCCACTTGCAGCAATATTTAATGGGCAGAATCAAACAGGCAAGGTCAGCAGGCAAAACAGGAATATCAGAGGCAGGGCAGAGACGTAAACAACACCAGGCAGAAGTCGGGGTCACAGGCACAGGTTCAGAGATCCAAGGTCAGGCAGTCCGGGGTGAAACACAGCGATAGCAGGATGAATAGGAGAACGCTCAGAAATGTAACCAGGGGAAAACAAGACTTCGCACTGGGTGAGTGTTTGTGTGCTGCTTTTATGTGAGTGAGAGAATGAGGTGCAGGTGTGGTGAGGCAATCAGAGTTGATGAGTGAATGGTGACAGCTGTGTGATTGGTGTAATGGTGGACGGGAATGTGTGAGTGCAGTGCATGATGGGAAATGTAGTCCATGGGTGATGTGCAGTTTGAGTGAGTGGGAACCAGATTCATGACAGCAATTAATCACATGTTTGTTATGAGTTAACTCGTGATTAATCACAACTTATTCGCACATTTTAATTTGTTCTAAATGTACCTTAAATTAATAAATTTCAAGTTTTTAATACTCTAATCAACTTGGGCATGGACTAATATGGATGCTTTATGTAAATGTATCACATTTAACAAAAACCCACAATTCAACAAATTAGAATACTTCATAAGACCCGTAAAAAAAACATTTTTAGTGAATTGTTGGCCTCCTGGAAAGTATGTTCATTTACTTTATATATATACTCAATAATTGGTAGGGACTCATTTAGCTTTTATTACTGCCTCAATTCGGCGTGGCATGGAGTTGATCAGTTTGTGGCACTGCTGAGGTGGTATGGAAGCCCAGGTGTCTTTGACAGTGGCCTTCAGCTCATCTGCATTTTTTGGTCTCTTGTTTCTCATTTTCCTATTGACAATACCGCATAGATTCTCTATGGGGTTCAGGTCTGGCGAGTTTGCTGGCCAGTCAAGTGTAGGCATATAGATTCAGATAGCTATATATATATATATTAGTATTATTAATTATCATTTATTAAATATACTGGTGCTTACTTAAAATTTGTGTACACTGTAAAATGATGCCTATTATAACATCACTTAGACCTGTATATTCTGGAAGGTGATGCTAGGTGGCGATGATGAGCCGCAGCGAGTTAAACTCATGTATGAAGAAGTCACACTGCCAGTCCTTAAAATACACTACTGTGAAACGAACTAATTTCTTGTTGTGTTTATTATTTCCGCAGGTAAGATGAGTGATGTGGCATCGCAGCTTATGTTCATGAAAGTGTATATAGGGATTTCATGTGTTTGTTTAATGCACTTGTGTTTTGAATGGATACAATTGACCGCATTGGCACACCCGCATCTAGTTTGCAGCTGACTCGGCCGCACTGTGGGAGGCCGCGCAAAGTATTGCGTCATGAAAGAATGATTGATGTCGACAGAGAAGATTATATTTAAAATGCACGCAATCTTGTTTGTAATTAAGAGAGTTAGGTAATATTTGTTTATAAAGGCGTTTGTGTTCTGTTATTTTGGCGTTGTTTAATGATTACTATGATGCTGGTGGAGAGTTTACAAATGTTTAGTATTACTTAAGTATACTTAACAGTACGCATACACAGTTGGTGTGTTCGCTGAGTGTAATTGTAGTGCTAATGCCATTGAGCTAGTCTATATAGTCTATATGGTGAAATGTATTGTTCTCATTTTTGCTTTGCATCCTGTATATCAGAAGATTTTGCAAAGTGAGGTTATTGAACTAGAGAAAAACTCATGTATGAAGAAGTCACACTGCCAGTCCTTAAAACACACTACTGTGAAACTAACTAATTTCTTGTTGTGTTTATTATTTCCGCAGAGTGTGACAAAATAAAAACTAATATGTGCCACCAGACAACATCGCCTCTTCTGTGTGTGCAACATATTCATGGCGAGCCAGCCAGGAGGACTGCTGATTGGATGTGAAAGAGACAGTTCCTCCCTGAGACGAACCTAGAATTAACAGAAGATTAATCTATACAGAGAATAAAGTACATTATAGAGACTGAATTCAAGCAATTTTTGAAAAAAACATGGAACAACTTCAAGACCGTGTTAGTTTCAAGTTTATGATGCTAGAGAAGCCCGAACTGATAAAAGTCTGCCTCCATTTAAAGTGTAGCGAGCCAGCGGGTGAAGGATTCTCAGGCCAGACGAGGCGAGCGCTGATAAGGCTGGCAGAGGGAACGTTGGATGAAATTGAGGAAAGTTTAGAACAATATGCAGAGAGCCTTAATGAACTTCTGTGTTTCATCGAGTCCCTTAAGAAACCTGTCGAGCTTGAAGTGTCACCAGTAACTCAGTCTGAGATAGAGAAGCTAAGAAAAGAGTATGCAGAACTACAACAGACACATGCAAATGCTCGTCGTGCATTAGAGGAACAGATCAGGCTACTTGAAGAAAAACGTCAGAGAGGAAAAGATAAAATGAGTGCGAAAGAGCAAGTCACAAGACACGAATCGATTCCTGAAGTTACTTTGAGGAGGGAATTCCGAGTTTTCGGACAGATTGGAGAGGCTGGCCAAAAGGAAAAATTGTCATACACTAGCCTCAACAACCAGATCGAATCAGGAGTGAGAAAGGGGTACGCAGAGGCAGAAATAATTGAAGCAGTTATCAGAGCGGTGAGCCCTGGACTTCCCCTTAGGGAACTTCTTGAAATCAAGCGAGACCTCACACTTTCCACATTAAAGACCATCCTCAGAGGACATTATAAAATAGACTCTTCATCAGATCTACTGCACATGCTCATGAACATCTCTCAGGGATTCTGCTCAAAGTTTTCTGTTCCGAGCCATTGAACTGAAGGAAAAACTACTGTGGACATCTGGAGATGAGCAGGATGGAGAACAGTTTAGCCCTGAGCTCATTCAACGAAAGTTCCTTCGCTCAGTGGAGACAGGCCTCCTAAATGATGCAGTTAAGTTTCAAATCAAACCATACCTCAGTGATCCTAAAGTAGCAGACGAAGTGTTGATCGAGAAAATTGGTGAAGCTGCTAATCTGGAATTGGAGAGACAAACAAAGTTAAAGAAAGCAGTGACCCAAAAGCCTCTCAGACTAAGTGAAGTTCAAGCAGTAGAACACGTCTGCGGCACTAAGCAACCTATGAGCAGCGAGATGGAGACTCAAGGACAGAGGAACGATACATTGATGAAAGACATTATCATTGGCAAAGACAAGAAGAAACAGATACAAGGCAAAGAGACTGACAATGAAACTGCTAAAGCGATTGAAGACCTCAGAGCAAACGTCATGGAAATGACCAAAGTGTTCAGAGAGACCATGGAAGCAACCAGATCGCAGTTTCACCCAGCCGTGACTCCACTACGAACTGAGAGGAGGTCCAAAGGCTGCCGATCATGCCAGGAGGCCCAAAGAGGTGAAGAGTGCAGGCACTGTTATCGCTGCAGACAAGATGGACATCTGTCACGGGGCTGTCGACAACAGAGGCCGGCATCGGGAAACAGGAGAGGACTGCTGAGCTGGACCCCCCAGTAGTCCATCCAGTCATCGGTCCCTGACAAATTTAGAAGTGCGACATACATCCAGACCTGTACGAAGCCAACAAGACAGTAAGGAAAAGAACATTCAACCTGTTACTCACGCAAATGCAACCACTTCTGTTGACAAGTCACTGTCCCTTGCCACGCCTAGACTTTTGAACATCATTGGGAAAAGATGCCTGGTCCACTGTCAGCTTAATGATGTCGCAGTTGAAGCCTTATGGGACACAGGAGCCCAAGCCAGTATTATCAACGTGGTCTGGAGAGAACGACACTTACCACATACCACCGTCAGGCCGATTGAGGAGCTCCTGGGGCCAGGAACACTGACTGGATTGGCTGACAATCACACAGAGATCCCTTTCGATGGCTGGGTGGAAGTGAGCTTCCGATTGAGAGATGATACAGGCTCAAAAGGGACCCTGCAAGTACCCATGCTCGTGGCAAGTGATGCTAGGGTTGCTGAAAACCCTATAATCGGTTACAATATCATTGAAGAGATAATTACCAGGTGGGAGAAACAGAGACAGCGATCCAGTAGGGTAAGCAAAGCTTTCTCTATTTCAATAAATAAGGCAAGATCCATGCTTAAACTGTTAAAGACCGTAAATTTAAATGTGACTGTTGGAATGGTGCGAGTTGGTATACAAAAGATCCAGCTCAAAGCAGGGCAAATAACCACTGTCTATGCACAAGCACACATTGTGGGGCAATTTCAAGAACAAAGCCTGTTATTTGCTCCAAGTGAACCATCACCACTACCTGAGGGTTTAGTAATGCAGGAAGGCGTAGTCAAATTGGGTAATGGGAAGACAGCGGAAGTGCCTGTTGCCATCGCTAATACAGCCAGTCACCCAGTCATACTTACACCACGACTCATACTAGGCCACCTGGAGGTGATAAAGACAACCTACCCAATAACAACAGACTCTTTCCAGAGAAATGAAACTCAGATGGAGCAGGTGATAGAACAGTCAAAATCCACGGTGCAGACATGTGGGGTGAGTGTTATACCACATCAATCAAAAAGGCCCAGTCAGTGGGATCCACCAATACAACTTGAACACTTAACAGAGTCACAGCAACAGATTGTACGAAAACTGTTAAAGGAAGAGTGCAATGCTTTTGCTTTTTTATGATAATGATGTTGGCTGCATCCCCACACTGAACATGCATATCACACTCCATGACAAATCACCCGTGCAAAAGACTTATATTTCTGTGCCCAAGCCACTTTTACAGGAGGTGAAGGAGTATTTGCAAGACCTGCTGAACCGAGGGTGGATAAGCAAGTCGAGATCCCCTTACTCCTCTCCAGTCGTATTGTGTCTGAGGATGGATATTCCATGGATCCAGCCAAAATAGCCCCAGTACAGGCCCTGAAGCTCCGAACACCATCTACATTGGGAGATCTGAGGAAAATGATGGGATTCCTCTCCTATTATAGAGCTTACATACCCAATTTCTCTCGCCTGGCTAGATCTCTCTATCAACTGATAGCCGCACCACCACAAAGTGCCTTACCTCCTGAGCCTAAGGGAAAGAGAAAAAGAGTCAACACTAAGTCAAAAGGACAGCCATCCCCTAACACACCCATAACCTGGACACAGACTCACCAAGAAGCGTTGAACACCCTGATTGACCACTTAACAGAGCCACCAATCCTTGCTTATCCTGACCTGAGTTTACAGTTTGTCCTCCATTGTGATGCGTCACAGGACGGTTTCGGGGCAATACTGTATCAAAAACAAAAAGGAAAGATGTCAGTGATTGCATATGGGTCAAGGACACTCACACCACCTGAGAAGAACTACCACATGCATTCAGGAAAACTAGAATTCCTTGCTCTAAAGTGGGCCATTTGTGAACGCTTTAGGGATTATTTGTTCCATGTTCCACATTTCGAAGTGTACACAGACAATAATCCCTTAACGTACATTTTGACAACAGCCAAACTCAATGCAACAGGTCACCGTTGGGTCGCAGAGCTGGCCGATTTTAATTTCACCATTAAATACCGACCAGGGAGATGCAATGCAGATGCAGATGGCTTGTCGAGGATGCTGCTGGACATTGACCAGTACATGACACTGTGCACAGAGGAGATAAACCAAGATGTGATAAGTGCTACAGTGCAGGGAGTGATTTTAAATTTCAAGGATGATCCTCTGTGGACAAGTGTAATTCACTTACAAGCTGTACACCTGGTGGAAGACAACATCTCACTGCCCACTAATCTGTGTCTGTCGCAGGAGCAGATAAAACAATCTCAAGAGAAAGATCCAGTTATCAACCGTGTCCTGGAGTACAAAAAGAATAACAGCCGTCCATTCGGCCATGCTCTCAAAAAAGAATCTCAGGATGCCAGACTACTGTTGAAACAGTGGACATGACTGCACTTGAGCGATGACGGAGTCCTGTACAGAAAAGCAGGAAAGAGAAATCAACTTATTCTACCGAAAGAACATCATCAAACCGTTTACAGAGAGTTGCATCAGGAGATGAGGCATCTTGGAACAGAGAGGACTCTAAATTTAATACGTGAGAGATTCTATTGGCCCCATATGCAAAAAGAGACAGAGCACTTTGTGACGTGTGTGTGTGAGTGCCTGAAAAGGAAAAAAAAACTCATAAGACAACCAAAGCCCCATTGATGACAATTCAAACCACATACCCTTTCCAGCTCATGTCCATTGACTTTCTACACCTTGAGAAGTGCAAAAATGGTTACGAGTACATACTTGTAGTAATGGACCATTTCACTCGTTTTGCCCAGGCTTACGCCACAATAAATAAGTCAGCAAAAACTGTGGTACAACATGTCTTTGGTGATTTTGCCCTCAAGTTTGGCTTCCCTGAAAAAATACACCACGACATGGGAAGAGAGTTTGAGAATCACCTGATGGATCAGTTGCAGAAGGTTAGTGGTGTACGTGGGTCTCACACAACCCCGTATCACCCAATGGGTAACGGGCAAGTTGAAAGGTTCAACAGGACGCTCTTGTCCATGCTCAGGACACTGAGTGATCTTAAGAAGGCTGACTGGAAGAACTCGCTGTCCAAAGTGGTCCATGCATACAACTGCACCCGCTCTGAAGCAACTGGGTTCTCTCCATATTACCTGCTATTCGGACGTTCACCCAGGCTCCCCATCGATCTCATGTTCAACCTGCCGGTACATGAGAAACAGCAGAGTTATGCAGAATATGTGGCAAACTGGAAAACACGGATACAGGAAGCCTATGAAATTGCATCAAAGACTGCAAAAAAAGAGGCCTTGAGGGGAAAGAAATACTATGACAAGAAAGTTTATGGTGTTGAGCTTTGGCCTGGCAATGGAGTCCTACTCAGAAATCTAAGCGAAAGAGGAGGACCAGGTATACTGCGCTCACACTGGGAAGATTGTGTATATATGGTGATAAGTAGGAAAAGCCCTGATGGTCCAGTGTACGAGATCAGACCAGAGAAAGGAGGACAGAGTCAGGTGGTACACAGAAACCTCCTGCTCCCCAGCGACAGTTTACCTGTAGAAACGCCGGGCACAAAAGACTGTCAAACACAAAAAAGAAAACACAGTGCTAAAAGCAGGAAAGAGCCAGAACAACAACACAACCCAAACTCAGACAGTGATGATAACGAGGGTTATGAACTTTGCTGTAAATTTCCACCACGTTCTGAACAAAGTGTAAAGCCCATCACGATGAATCCTGAGGCAGAACCATTCGAATCAGCGATAATGAATGATGACTTACCAGAATACCTACCTGATTCTGAGGAAGAAGCGAATTCAGACGTCATTGAGGCTGAAGAGGAGAATGTTCCACAGGAGGACAGCGTTTCTGAAGAGGAGGATCAAGATTCTGTGAGTGAACTGGAGGTGTCACAGTCATCCACTTACCCACAAAGACAGAGACATCAACCGAAGATGTTGACTTATAATGAACTGGGAGAACCGACAGTGGTACGGAGAAATTTAGTTCTGAAGGATATCAACTTCCAGCCTGCCTGCGGTCAGAATCTGTGGAGGCCGTGGACTTTAATAAACAACAGGATAGTAAACTAAAGACAATCAAATATCACAGAAGAGAAAAAGGGATAGAAAGTGGAAATAAAAAGAATACATACCTGTGACATGTGACCTGTAAAGTAAACCGAAAAAAGGTAATTTATGTCGAAAATATTAGGAAAAGTAGTGTCTGCTCAACTGTGCTCCTTTTTGCTAAAAAATGATATCTATGAAGAATTTCAGTCAGGTTTCAGGCCCCGCCATAGCACAGAAACTGCACTTGTTAAAATTACAAATGACTTGCTTCTTGCGTCAGACAAAGTCTGCATCTCGTTGCTAGTTTTACTTGATCTTAGTGCTGCGTTCGACGCTATAGATCATGACATACTGATAGATCGATTACAAAACTATACAGGTATTCAAGGGCAGGCTCTAAGATGGTTTAGATCCTACCTGTCCGATCGCTACCACTTTGTTTATTTAAACGGGGAGTCATCTCAATTATCACCAGTAAAGTATGGAGTACCACAAGGATCTGTCCTAGGTCCTCTATTATTTTCATTATATATGTTGCCCCTTGGTAATATTATTAGAAAATACGGGATTAGTTTCCATTGTTATGCTGATGACACTCAACTATATATCTCAACAAAACCAGATGAAACTTCTAAACTATCTAAGCTAACAAAGTGTGTTAAAAATATAAAAGATTGGATGACCAGTAATTTTCTCCTATTAAATTCAGATAAGACCGAGATATTACTTATTGGACCTAAAAACAGTACACAGAATCTATTGGATTACAATTTGCAACTAGACGGATGTACTGTTACTTCCTCTACAGTAAAAATCTGGGTGTTATATTAGACAGCAACCTATCTTTTGAAAATAATATTTCCAATGTTACAAAAACAGCATCCTTCCATCTTAGAAACATTTCCAAGCTACGGAACATGTTAAGTGTTTCTGATGCAGAAAAGTTAGTTCATGCATTCATGACCGCTAGACTGGACTTATGTAATGCACTGCTAGGTGGTTGTCCTGCATCTTCAATAAACAAGCTACAGATAGTACAAAATGCTGTGGCTAGAGTCCTTACCAGGTCAAGAAAATATGACCATATTACTCCAATTTTACAGTCTCTGCACTGGCTACCTATTAAGTTTCGTATCAGTTACAAAATATTATTACTTGCCTATAAGGCCCTAAATGATTTAGCTTCTGCATACCTAACTAATCTTCTATCACGCTACAATCCAACCCGCTCCCTAAGGTCGCAAAACTCTGGACTCTTGGTAGTACCTAGGATAGCAAAGTCCACTAAAGGAGGTAGAACTTTTTCATATCTGGCTCCTAAACTCTGGAATAGCCTTCCTGATAACGTTCGGGGTTCAGACACACTCTCTAAATCTAGATTAAAAACGCATCTCTTTAGCCAAGCATTCATATAATGCATCTCACAATCTTGTACTGCCAGTCTATCTGAACAAATGCACATTATTATGCTTTAGATTGGGTTATACTGATAATTTCATCCAGGGTTATTCCTGGATGGAACAACTGCTACGCTAATTGTCTTACTGTTTCTATGTTTCTGCCACGGGATTAACATCCCGTGGTAGCTAGGAATTACACAAGCTTCAGTCTGGATCCAACCCTTAAACGATCTGAGATGACCGAACACCTGAGAAGAGACGATGACAACCCCTCGGAGGACCTCAGAGGAAGCCAACCACCAGCGATTATACTGATTTAACCAAAGTCTGCCATAAATGGAGGATCAGCACCTGGAGACAACCTCTACAGCCCTGACCGTCAGTGGAGTCTAGGACACATAGATGAGCCCCAGAGACAGATCTCCAGTGAGGACCTCGTCACCTAGACATCCATCGGGGAAAGACCCCTGGAACCAGTGGACCACTTACACTCTGACTTTGCTGCAGTTGGAACAAACTACTGATTCGTCTGGCCGGAGGGGAACTGGCCCCCCGACTGAGCCTGGTTTCTCCCAAGGTTTTTTCTCCATTCTGTCACCGATGGAGTTTTTGTTCCTTGCCGCTGTCGCCTCTGGCTTGCTTAGTTGGGGACACTTCATTTCCAGCACAATCATCGACTTGATTGCACAGATATTATTTAAACTGAACTAAGCTGGACAATGCCATTACTAAATTCAATAATGAAATGCATTCAGCTGATAACTGAGTGTTAAATCCTGTCATTTTACATTATTGACACAATTTGCCTATTTTGATATTGTGCAGTGCTTTGTTACAATTTGTATTGTTAAAAGCGCTATATAAATAAAGGTGACTTGACTTAATAAGACTAAGTGAATAAGTGGACGATTATTATGGAGTCTGATTACATGGTAAGATTCATCTAATTAAGATGCAACAATTTACACATTTGCTAACACTGCTGGTAGGAATAATCGGATAAGTGGTAAAGTGCAATGGTTAGAAAATGTAGCATTTAGTTACTTACCCTTTTATTTTTCTAGAAAATAAGCCATGGGGATGACTGATGTCATGCACAGAGTAAAGCCAACTAAAAACCTACCTTTTGTCTTGCAGTAATGAATGGGTCCGTCTAGAAACAACTGTTCTAAAGTTGTGGTAAAATGTGAAGGAACATTTTTTTTAGTGGGGGAGGGTATAGGCATATAGATTCAGATAGCTATATATATATTAGTATTATTAATTATCATTTATTAAATATACTGGTGCTTACTTAAAATTTGTGTACACTGTAAAATGATGCCTATTATAACATCACTTAGACCTGTATATACTGGCAGGTGACGCTAGGTGGCGATGATGAGCCGCAGCGAGTTAAACTCATGTATGAAGAAGTCACACTGCCAGTCCTTAAAACACACTACTGTGAAACGAACTAATTTCTTGTTGTGTTTTTTATTTCCGCAGAGTGTGACAAAATAAAAACTAATATGTGCCACCAGACAACATCGCCTCTTCTGTGTGTGCAACACAAGCACACCAACACCATGGTAATTTAACCAACTTTTGGGTGCTTTTGGCAGTGTGGGCAGGTGCCAAAACCTGCTGGAAAATGAAATCAGCATCTTTAAAAAGCTGGTCAGCAGAAAGAAGCATGAAGTGCTCCAAAATTTCTTGGTAAACGGGTGCAGTGACAAAAGACAAAAAACATAATGGACCAACACCAGCAGATGACATTGCACCCCAAATCATCACAGACTTTTGAAATTTAACACTGGACTTCAAGCAACTTGTGCTATGAGCTTCTCCACCCTTCCTCCAGACTCTAGGACCTTGGTTTCCAAATGAAATACAATACTTGCTCTCATCTGAAAAGAAGACTTTGGACCACTGGGCAACAGTCCAGTTCTTCTTCTCCTTAGCCCAGGTAATATGCCTCTGACGACAACTGTAGCCAAATTCCTTGACACGTCTGTGTGTGGTGGCTCTTGATGCCTTGACCCCAGCCTCAGTCCATTCCTAATGAAGTTACCCCAAATTCTTGAATCAATTTTGCTTGACAATCCTCATAAGGCTCTCTCGGTTGGTTGTGCATCTTTTTCTTCCACACTTTTTCCTTCCACTCAACTTTCTGTTTACATGCTTGGATACAGCACTCTGTGAACAGCCAGCTTCTTTGGAAATGAATGTTTGTGGCTTACCCGCCTTGTGAAGGGTGTCAATGATTGTCTTCTGGACAACTGTCAGATCAGCAGTCTTCCCCGTGATTGTGTAGCCTAGTGAACCAAACTGAGAGACAATTTTGAAGGTTCAGGAAACCTTTGCAGGTGTTTTGAGTTGATTAGCTGATTGGCATGTCACCATATTCTAATTTGTAGAAACTAAAGTTTTGGGCGTTTTTTATAACATCGCTAAAGGGGTCTGCAATGTCGATAAGTTGGCAAAACTGGGCATCTCCATTTTTCCAACTACGGGTCAAACAGAAAATGCGCGCTGCGTTAATCGTGCATTAATAAAATTAGTGTCGTTAAAGTTTTGCTTCAAAATGAATATGAATACAAAACTCATTAAAAGTTGAAAACGTCTTGATGTACAGTGGGGAAAAAACAATCTTTGATCCCCTACTGATTTTGTATGTTTGCTCACTGACAAAGAAATGATCAGTCTTGAATCTTAATGGCAGGTTTATTTGAACAGTGAGAGATAAAATAACAACAACAAAAATCCAGAAAAACGCATTTAAAAAAAGTTATAAATTGATTTGCATTTTAATGAGTCAAATAAGTATTTGATCCCTTCGCAAAACATGACTTACTTGGTGGAAAAATCCTTGTTGGCAATCACGGAAGTCAGACTTTTCTTGTAGTTGGCCACCGGGTTTGCAAAAATCCGTCCTGAGATGTGTGCAAACCCGGTGGCCAACTACAAGATCCTCTACAAATCCTCTCCAAGTCATTAAGGTTTGGAGGCTGACATTTGACAATTCAAACCTTCAGCTCCCTGCACAGATTATCTATGGGATTAACGTCTGGAGACTGGCTAGGCTACTCCAGAACCTTAATGTGCTTCTTCTTGAGCCACTCCTTTGTTGCTTTGCCCGTGTATTTTGGGTAATTATCATGCTGGAATACCCATCCACGACCCATTTTCAATGCCCTGGCTGGTTTAAATGCCCTGGCCCTGACAGTAAATTGCCCTGTCCATCGTCTATTTGATGCGGTTAATTTGTCCTGTCCCCTTAGCAGAAAAAAAACCCAAAGCACCATGTTTCCACCTCCATGTTTGATGGTTGGGATGGAGTTCTTGGGGTCATAGGCAGCATTCCTTCCCCTCCAAACACAGCGAGTTGAGTTGATGCCAAAGAGCTGGATTTTGGTCTCATCTGACCACAACACTTTCACCCAGTTCTCCTCTGAATCGTTGGAAAACTTCAGACGGTCCTATACATGTGCTTTCTTGAGCAGGAGGATCTTGCGGGCGCTGCAGGATTACAGTCCTTCAGGCGTAGTGTTACAAAATGTTTTCTTGGTGACCATGGTCCCAGCTGCCTTGAGATCATTGACAAGATCCTCCCGTGTTGTTCTGGGCTGATTCCGCATCGTTCTCATGATCATTTTAACTCCACCAGGTGAGATCTTGCATGGAGCTCGAGGGAGATTGACAATTATTTTGTGTTTCTTCCATTTTCCAATGATCGCACCAATTGTTGTCACCTTCTCACCAAGCTGCTTGGCGATGGCCTTGTAGCCCATTCCAGCCTTATGTAGGTTTACAATCTTGTCCCTGACATCCCTGGACAGCTCTTTGGTCTTGGCCATGGTAGAGAGTTTGGAATCTGATTGATTGATTGCTTCTGTTGACAGGTTGTCTTTTATACAGGTAACAAACTGAGATTAGGAGCACTCTCTTTAAGAGAATGCTCTTAATCTCAGCTCCTTACCTTTATACAAGATCACCTGGTAGCTAGAATTCTTGCTGATTGATAGGGGATCAAATACTTATTTGACTCATTCAAATAAAACATCTTGGATGGCCTGAGGATGAGAGCATTTTTAGTACATTTTTATTTTTGCTTAAACTATTCCTTTAATGCAAGCAAATGTTCTTACAGTTTTCACTAGAGTATGTACTCACATGTAATTAGTTGTTGAAAGACTGAACACAGAAAGAGGTGATTATGACAAAAAAAACATGCTACAGGGAGCCCTTTTTGATCAGGCAGTAATGTAATGCACTCTGACCCTAAAGGAATGACACATTGTCGTAAAACGCTCTTAACATGGTAAATAGTGTTCCTCAAAGAAAACTGTAAAGGATGAGAATTTACAAGAATGCAGCACCAACACGTTGCACATTGCATCAGTAAAGTGTTTTTTTTATCTGTTTTTGACTGTGTAGGTCTTCCGTTCCACCATCTGCAGATAAAAAGGTACCTTATTATTTGACAGTTCTAAATCAACAAACATTTCCTCGAATTCCTGCACTGTAATCAGAGAGCATTCTGGTCGGTTGTTGCAAAAAAAACAAACAGTTACAGTGTCCTGTATCACACAAAGCCATCGGTTTTCCAGTGTATCAGACCACAGTACATACCAAAACATGTTACTGAGTATTATAGTCAGCAATATTTTGAATGCATTGCAGTTTATTTTATCAAAAGTTAGTGGAAAAAAATACTATTAATCTAAAAAAGTTTCCATTCTCTAATTATTAAAGGAATAGTTCACCCCCAAATAAAGACGTACTCACCTTTATGCCATTCAAGATGTAGATGTAGTATATTTCTTCAAGTGTACAGATTTGGAGAAATTTAGCATTACATTATTTACTCACCAATGGATCCTCTGCAGAGAATGGGTGCCGTCAGAATCCAAACCACTGTAAAAAACATCAAAATAATCCACAAGTAATCCACACCACTTGAGAAGCAAAAAGCTACATGTTTGTAAGAAACAAATACATTATTAAGATGTTTTCAAACTGTTTTGTTGGGCTAAAATATGAGTTCTTTATCCATATTATTGCTTTCTCCGAAAAAGTCATCTTGTCTGAACAGGGGAACTGTTTACAAGCAAAAACAGTTCTAAACAAATATATGAGTAGATTTTAATGTGAAACAACAGCGGATTAACTTTTTCACTGGAGGAAGCGTTATGGATTATGGATGTGCATTTTGGCCAGAAGCGACAGTTTAAAGTTAATGGACTGGAGTGGATGTATTGTGATGTTTTTATCAGCTGTTTGTCTCTCATTCTGACGGCACTCATTCACTGCAGATGATTCATTGGTAAGCAAGTGCTGTAATGTTACATTTCTCCAAATCTGTTTCGATGAAGAAACAAACTCATCTACATCTTTGATGGCCTGAGTACAATTTCAGCAAATTTTCATTTTTGGGTGAACTATTCCTTTAATAAGCAATAATCATTATTCTAGCATATTACATTAACAATTAGTAAGGAATACTATACACTCTTATCCGAAATTGATCACATGGGAACTTATAGGGGAAACACTTGTTTTCTCTCTTTAACAGTAATAATAATGTTGTTCAGTTTTTTTTTACAAACCTACTGTGATGCTATGTTTCTGCATTTTTACTTCTGGTCTAGATTGTTTACTTATTTAAATTACTTAATGCCATTGAATGCTATGAATATCATTGCTTTATGACAAATTGTTTGTAATGTTCCTTATTTGGATAAAAGCATTTTTTAAATGAACAATGTTGATGTACATATAAATATCATTGTTGTTGAGTTGTGCATGCAACGTGTTGATATCCGTGTGTGCCTGCCTGATACTCATGCAGCTCATGATCTTATACTGGCTAGAAAAACTTCACCCATGTCTTTGCAAACCAGTGTGTATATATACTTTTCATTCAGTGTTCAATGGAAGGAAGTTAATCGTGTTTGTAAGACCATATGGGAACATTTGATATCTTTGTGTCTGTTTCATATTACATATTTACTTTTATTTAAAACCTATCAAGTTTAAAGTCTATGTAAAAATGTTAAAAGTACTTTCCTCACGCCTCACAATCAGAAATAATATCAGCCACCTAATGAGTTTCTCGTGTCTTTTGAGCTCTTGCCTGTTTTACTAGTTAATGGGAGCAACTTGTAAAGCCACTTGCGTGACTAGAATGCCTTTTATTTACCAGCTATTATTTTAACAGGCATTTATCTGCAGAAGAATGTGATTTTAAAACCTATTAGCTTAAAACCCAAATACTAAAACACCCAATGTCTAACATTCAAATGTGAATCTTACTGAAATGAACTGTGGATGGTTGTGATGTGATACAGGACAACTTATTGCGAGTAATTGACCTATTACACTAAAGCTAAAAAGGTGAATCTTCCTTTAATATTTAATCTAAAAATCAAGTGAAATTATATTTAAATTATTATTGTTGTAGGACTATTAGTCTCCCCTCACCCCCTTATCAATTTCACGAAAATGGAGTACACCATACAAAATCAAACCTTGGATAACTGATAAAATAATTATTAATGTAGTTCTAACAGTAGAGCATGATGCCAGTATTGCTAAAGCCATAGGCTAAATTAATATATATAATGTTTAATTAAAAGCTTGTAAATTGCTCTGAACAGCATCTGCCAAATGCATGAATGTAAATCAAAATCTAACTGTAAAATGAAATTAATCTCTAGTTTGAAATTGATGAAAAATACTGTTACAAAAAATGATTTACTTTTTTTTAACCACACCTTGGCTAAGTCTTTCACATTTCTCTGGAATCAACAGGTACCATACACTCGGTCTCCTTCTTACTCGCTCTCTCTCCTTCACACACACACACACACACACACACACACACACACACACACACACACAAACAAACAATACACCTCTACAAAGGCTTCCAGGGAATCAAACTGATGGACATTACTTTCAGTCAGATTAAATTATAGAGATGGAGTTGAGGAATGTCTATGGAAGTGGAGGTGGAGGAGGAGATAAAGCCAATGGTATATATACATCATCTGTGAGCAGAGCTCTAACTACCAGCTGAAGACAGAGTGAGTGAACACAACATCATAACAGCACAAAAAAAAAGGTAATATGAAACGATGAAGAGCCACCTGTAGATAAAAAAATGAAAATGTTTGCTATGATGTGAATATTAACAAATATCTTTGTTATTTACAGCTTAAGTTGGAAGCAATGGCAGGTGGGTCATATGTACTTATGTAGAATATGTTTTTCTGCATTATTTTTAAGCATTCATTTTAATATTGAAGGTTTTTCAAATGCTGGTTGAAGGTCAAAACTAAATTAAAGGGAAAAAATATACAATTGATGAGCAACATATACACATTATTTATATATATATATATATATATATATATATATACATACTAGTCATAAGTATAGATAATAGTCATTACCACTATTGTCTGCCCCCCAGTAGAGCTGCTTATTGCTTGTCTTATAATTTAGTGAAGTTTGCACTATCATTGAACTAAACCGAATCAACACTGAACTAACGTGAGTTGAATAATGATACTATTAGCTTCTGCAGAGCTGCTTTAAAGTTAAACTGTCTTTGCTATATAACTGACGAACTCTCAACTTTGCAGTTATTAAACTAAAGGGAATCAAAATTGAACAACATTTTTACAGCTTTCAGCTGAAATTGTGTGTATTTCTTTCATAATTGAAGAACTTCACAATGCTTTTTATTTTCTTCGCTATCACTGTGAAGTTGCTGATATCTGTATTGTATAAAGCATAGGTCTACATAAATAAGTGTGATTCTGATTTGACCTCCTGTAAATTTACTGAAAAGTTTTGGCATGTTAACATTATTTATTTTCTAGATTTAGTCTATGAATAAAGGGCTGTTATTTGTATGATACTCCACAGATGATAGTTTTAAACGTGAGTTTCTGGAGGCCCATAACCAGTACAGGAAGCAGCATCAAGCCCCAGAGCTGACGTACAGTGACGAGCTGAGCAGCACTGCTCAGAAGTGGGCAGATCACTTGCTGAGCATAAAATCACTGAGCCACAGTGACACGGAAAATGGGGAGAATGTGTTCTTTTCCTTCAGCTCTGTCGAAAAGACGGCCAAAGGTAAAATGCGCAGCTAAATATTTACTTACAGCCTCTTCAAATTGATGCAGAGTGAGAAGGTATAGACTCAGTGGGCTTTATTCACTAAAAAAAATGTGTGGATTCCTATAGGCCTTAACACAAAAAAAATTGCTTTTTAGTTTCAGAATGATATTTTGAAAAGTAAAGAACAACATATTATTCAGCTATTTATTTTACCAAGTATCATATAATTTATGCATAAAAAGTGGGCTCTTTGCAAACCAATCTTTTCAAATGTCATAAATGTCTTTAAATTATATATAAACCTTCTGCAACAAATAAAAGCACTGAAGATTTGGATTGTTTTATTTATTTTAGGGCAGGAGGCTGTAGACAAATGGTACGGTGAGATCAAGGATTACAACTTTAGCTCACCAGGACATCAGCCCAAAACAGGTAATAATACTATTGGGAATAAATGATTTAAATGGAATATATGACATTACAACGATTGTTCAGACATTGACATTACTTATTATTGGCTTACTCTAATTCTGTCTAGTTAAATATATGAATATATATATATATATAAACATACATTTAATATGCTTGCAGGGCATTTCACTCAGGTTGTGTGGAAGTCATCCAAAGAGCTCGGAGTAGGTCTGGCTACTGATGGAAAAACTATTTTTGTCGTTGGTCAATACAAACCTGCTGGAAATGTAACCAATGCTGGTTACTATGAGCAAAATGTTCAACCTAAAACTGAATAATGACGATTTTCTTTCCTTCATCGGATTTGTCTATTGCTAAATGTAAACATGATTTAGCAGATGCTTTTAATTCAAATGACTTACAGTAAATCACCATAACCAGTTTAAATGTGAAGGACAGTCCTATAATACATTGTGATCAAATCCTGTGTGTGTTAATAAAATTATGGACCAAGCTAATGTGCATTTAGTTATACTAAAACTGACATTATGACTGAACACTTTGAGCACAAAACGCTGAAAAGAAGCAACAGAAGCAACAACTTCTCCTGTGCACATGAAGATTTAAATTCAAATTTAAATTAAAAATTCAATGTGGGTGTTTCATAGAAAGGACCACAGGCGCTTAGGAGGCTATAGTTCTCGCCCTGGAACGTCGGTCAAAACGTAGGACAGGAGGCAGGAATCAATTTGAACAGTTTACTGAATTTCCTTTCACAGCACAGACATACATTAGACAGTATAGTAGTTGCAGCGGGGGGGGGGGGGGGGGGTTACACTCTTGGTATACTTTGTGTGGCTGTAAATACACAAAACAATACTAAATGTCTCATAGCACCATTATTGATACAGTTGTGAACACAATAGAAAAGCTTAATCAGGCAGATTATAAGTTATAAATCACTATGCTTTACATATGAATTGGTACAGAACAAATAATGAATTATCAGTCTCAATGATAAAGGAACAACACTCAAATCACCTACAAACCACGTGCAGTAGTGATGTTCACCGTTTACTATAATGACACGGCATGACTCCTCATTTCTCTTGAGTTTAATTATGAACCAATTACTCGATTATTCCTAAATCTACACATCTATAACCAATCTCAAACGAGTAATGAATATTATATAACTCACTTTTCTCCAATGGACGCACACAGTTCTTAATAATTACCACCATCAGTGTATCGCGACTTCTGGAACGGTCTTCATGTGGAGCGCGACTACCCATCACATGCACATTTCATGTGCATGATCATTTCTGGTGCGTCTGTCAATGGCCACTAGAGGGAGCCTTTGCGCTACCTTTGTAACAGTGGGATTTGTCTTGGGTTGGGATCATATTTGATTTACTACATGCCTTCTGTCACCCAACTGATAGTTTATTATTATTATTATTAGCCAGTAAAAGACCATTTGGTGCATTTGTAATAATCTTTCTAAAATAAGCATACATTTTTAATTATTAGCAATATTGTATAATGACCACTTACTGAACTGAAGCAACTTAGGTTTACTTGATTATGCAGACTTTTTTTCTATGTTCAAATGCGAGTATCGAATATGCGAGGAACGTTTATTTGTTCATCTTTCAATTATCATTGTATTGCATTGCATTGTTTTGAAACTAGAGTTTTGATCATAAAACTAAGCATTTAAATATAATCTTGTTAAGATATTACTGGGAGATTTAGAGTGATGACTGATAAGTATTTTAAATCTGCGTATTTTTGCTCAGTTTGGTCCTCTGAATAAAAGCTTTTTTTCTAGTTAGTGTATCAAGTTGTCAGTTGTGGTCGCTAGAGGGAGCCAGAGACCTATATTTCAATGAAGCGCGCCATAAAGCAGCTAATAGAAGATACACACACAGTTTCTCTGGAATGTTAGCCTCAGTTGCTCTGTTCAGTCGTCGATTTGAGGGTTGATAACAGCATTAGGATTTTGCATAAATGACGAAAACATGAACACCGCAAGAATTAAATTGACCAAAATGAAGTATATTTATAATTTAAACAACTATAACAAATAGCCTATCTGCCAGTCGGCTCTGAAAAAAACCCAACTTAACTTAAAGATACGTTTTCACACCTCTCTGATTTGTTCTTTTAAGCATAAACTTATTTTGTTCAATTTATCACTTAATTGTGTTACATTTTATAAATATATCATGATTTAATGTTGTATTAGACATTTATACTGTAAAACAAAGTAAAGCACAGAGGAAGATATTCGTTTTTTTTGTAGTGTGTTTAATATTTAATGCCACGACTATGAATTTGTGGAAGGGTGAATTAAGACTTTGTAAGACCTGCATAAACCCTGTATAATTTAGTTTCATAAAATCAACAATTCCTATTTTCCAATATCAAAGTTCCAAACTGAAAATATATTTATATTTTAAAATATATTAAAATATATTTTTACCACAGTACAAATGATTTTTGGATTAATTAACGGATAATACATTTCTGTCATATTTTTATTAAATAATATTTCATATAAAATATTTATTTTCAAATTATATACATCTAATGCATTGTGGAATAAAAATATTTAAATATTTTCAAATAAACTAGTGTTCATCTGGGAATAGTATAGGGTTGATCAAAATAATTTTTAAACGATTGTTTTTCTATTTGAAATTCCAGAAATACCTGTTCTGTAGGTCCTGTTTTGCATAATGCTCAAACATTTACAATTTTTTTTCTAAATGCCTCACATGACAGTACTCGGTCATTAATAGCTTGTTTTGAATAGTGCTGTGACTGGCTGTTATTCGTTGAATCGAATGGAATCGCACTGCACCGTAATAGGGGTGAATCGTATCGCATCGCATCGCTAACTGCTTCATATATCTTCAATGTATCGCATCGTTGGCTATGCATCGAGATGTATCGCAGTTATGGAGATGCGCATTTCTATTGAATGGTATGCAGATTTGAATATGTAAGGCTGAAAGCATGAGGAAGACTTCACAGTTTAAACATTGCTTAAGCACAGACACACAAATAAAAAAAACCCTCCTACTTAGTATAACAAGAGGGAATTTAGGCCGTGCAAATCTGGCACTGAAATGGTGCTCGAAATTGCTGACTGGCTCATCTCTTAGAGCAGCTGTTGGGGTGATTGCTGATGGGGTGATTCCCAGGGAACACACATACTGACAATACATGTATAACCTGAGTACACTGTAAGTCACTTTGGATAAAAGTGTCTGCTAAATGCATAAATGTAAATGATTGTAACACATTTTTTCATTTTCCTTCATAACTAACTGCCTATACCTACCCATCATATTATGCTATTAGAATAATCAATTTGTGCCAATAGTAGGGTAGGCCTATTACAATTAACCCTTTAAAACATACTCAGCCATTTCCAAAGCATTTAAACAGAGGTTGGTAGTAACAAGTTACATATACTTCATTACATTTGCTTGAGTACATTTTTTGGGTAACTAATATTTTTTGAGTATATTTAAAGATGGATGCTTTTACTCTTACTCAAGTATATTTTTTGTGAAAAAAAATATATTTTTACTTCGTTACTGTGGGCGACGCTCCTCTTGTTACTTTATCTTAATGCAATATAAGTAAAAAATGCTTCAATTTATTCCAAAAGCACCGTCTACTTTATTAGCGATGCCCTTTCACGAATGATTCATTCTTTTGAGTCAATTCTGGTCAAAGGCTTGATCAAACAGGGGCTGCGTTTCCCAAAAGCATCGTAAGCTTAAGTACATGGTAGACCTATTGAAACCAATGGAGCTACGATCAATTTAGGCTTACAATTCTTTTGGGAAACGCAGCCCAGTTGGCAGATCAGTGATTTGGCTCGCAAATTAGTTTGACTGATTCGTTCAGTTGTCTGAAGCGGTTCTCACTCAGAGTTGTAACAAAGTTTAAGGACATCAAGAGTGTTGAAGACATGGATTTGGATCTAAAATCAATTGAAAGCAAATCTGCTAAGGCTATTGTTTTCTAGCTATGAAGATATTTATTAGATGAACACCGTGTGTGCTGTCTACGGTCCCACAGGTATTTATAGGCCTCATTCGATTACAGTACACGATACCATGACATTACTAGTTTGTTATACATCTACCTTGTACATTAAATACAATGTATAATTTCTACATTAAATAAGCTGTCACAGAGTATGAAATGAACACACGCCAAACCTGCGTTAATGCATTTGTTTCGTTATGTTCAGAATTCGGTGGCGGTCATGTGAGGATTTTCCTTTCGATATTTCACTCATACTGTGTCGAGATATCGACACTTAGTATGGGAAAAACAGATTTTGCCTATTTCAATCACGCATTTATAACTGCACGTGATTGGTTTGTGTAGGATAAAAAAACGAACCAATGCACGGCGGTGGTGAGCGAGCCAATGGCTATGCAGCCCACCATAGCCCGCAAAAATGGGAGGGGCATCTGGCTATATAATCAGCTGCCAGCCACCGCATCTCAGATTTCTTCTCTTCAGCGACAGAGACCTTCTTCGCTGACTCTTCGCTGACACCGAGATCTGCAGTTGAAGCGCCTCAGCAGCCGGATTAGGACTTCTTGCAGCGACCAGCTTGCAGACTCTGTCATCCCCTGCGGCTATCCGGTAAGTTTTAAGAAAGCCTTACTAGAAGAGCAAAATTCAGCGCAGAATTGTTGCAAATGCCCCTCCATCATTGCCAAATGTGCAGGAATCCCGTGCACTCCGCTGTGAGTGACATGATCTTGTTCAGTGCGAGTGACGGCGAAATAGATAACAGCCTTTTTTTCTGTGACTGACCTCGCTGTCTAACCGTCGTCCACTTCATATAACGCCAGACTCAGAGAGGAGAGGAGCTCATCCACATCATGATAAAGGCTGTCAATGAGCTCGGGCTCGAATGGTCTCCACTGAGGAGCCATCTCGCAGCAGGCTGGACGAGTGTTTTTTCATGGGGCGCTTTCAAGCCCCCCGACAACGCTCGTCCCCCTTTTTCCCATTTTACTGCCACCTGTTAGTGCTTCCGGAGCATGATGGCAAAAACTGAGAGACCTAGACTCCTAAACTCAAACTCGGTCTAATAACATTATCAAGACTCAATTTAATAAACTGTAAGATATTCACTATTCTCCATCATCCATTTTGCTGCTATGTGTACATACCCTGTACAACCTGTTTGCATATTCCTCTTGCACATCCCTGCTTATATTATTATTTATTAAGTTACTCTTTATTTTGTCTTCTTTTTTTTTAACCTATATTTATGTTTATCCTCTTGTGTCGTGTTACATATTTTGCACTGTCCATTGAGCGGACCTGAACTGACTTACATTTCACTACTGATTATATTCTGTATAATTGAGTATGTGACAAATAAAAAAAACTTGAACCTCCTGAAGTTCATACGAGCTCACGATATTATGGCACGCCTTCCACTCGTCTCGCATCTGTCCTTCTGCTTCAGCTGCTCTCACATCTGTTGATGGCGCTGAAGAAAAAGGATACGAGCACCTGCCTCTTCTGGATGAGTCTGTGGCCGCACATCTCTGCCCGCCCACAGCTATTGGATGGAAGGGGAGGGCGAGCCATCCGTTCAAGCCGTGCAGAGCCACATCTGCACTCGCTGGACGCGCCTCCTCGGCAGCTGGACAAGCGGCTTCAGCGCTGCACTCTATGGCTGTGCTCTATGTCTTCCAGCCCAAGATGCTTGCCAGTGAGGAAGCCGGTCTGGATGCAGCTTCACTCAGGGACTTGAGGAGCGCGACAGACCTGGCTCTACGCACCACCAAAGCCACCGCCCAGGTAGTATTAGAGCACCACCTCTGGCTCACAATGACAGAGATGAAAGAAGCAGACAAAGTTTCCTTCCTCGACGCTCCAGTTTCGTTAGGCAGCCTGTTTGGACCAGCTGTAGAGGGCTTTGCTGAACACTTCATGGAGGCTCAGAAGTCGTCTCATGCGATGCAACACTTCCTCCATAAGCGCACCAGCTCTTCCTCTGCTTCCAGTCGCCCCAGACCTGCACCAACTCAGCAGACAGCTAAACCAACGCCAACCGCCCCGGAACCCCGACCTCGTGAGGGTCGGCGAGATAGAGGGCGCTCAAGCTCGGCACGACGCTACCCCTTCCCGAAGTGCCAAGGCCCCCGGCCCAAGATCGCCTTGGATCCGGCGCCTCAGAAATCCTCCTGAACAGCCAGGTAGAAAGAGGAGGGGCCCGAGTCTCGCTACAGCTGGACCACCCCGCAAGCAGCCTCTATTTTGCCTCTCGCCGTCCCACTTAGCGCTGGATGCAGAGGAAAGTATGTTTATGGATCCACACAGGCCCACTATAGCGCCCAGGTGTCCGACCGCTGTGATAGAGAACAAAATAAACACATACATTTTCAAAAACAGTGTAAAAATCTTTTTCTGCCTACCATGAGCGTCCTGCCCTTATGCAGCCAGACTGCACAGCTGTTTCAACCCCTTGCCACGTGGGCCGAGGCCTGGCAGGCCATCCCCGATGTGTCAACGTGGGTAATGACGAGGTTAAAACGAGGTTATACACTCCAATTCGCTCCAGCTCAGAGATAGTCAGGCTTTTACAGCCGCTGCTTCCTCGTCCCCAAAAAAGACGGCGGCCTGCGACCTATTCTAGATCTCAGACTCCTGAAATACCCCCTGATGAAAAGGTCATTCAGGATGATCACTTGAAAAAACAGATCCTAACGCAAATATGCCCAGGGGACAAATATGCCCAGGGGACTCCAAATATGACGGGGCAGAGCAGGGACTCCTGGCTGCCCATCGGGGGGGTGGAACGGACGCAGGAAGCGTTATGAACTGGGCTCTGAACGGAGTGGAGAGCACCTTAGGTACATAACCCAGCCTTGGTTTCAGGACGACCTTGGAGTCGTTAGGCCCGAATTCCAGGCAAGCAGAGTTGATGGAAAAGGCCTGCAGGTGTCCTACACGCTTGACCGACGCCAGTGCTAACAGCAGGGCAGTTTTCAACGAGAGTACTCTGAGGCTCGAGGATTGCAATGGTTCAAACGGGGACCCTTTTAGGGCCATTAGTACGGTTGGTAAGTCCCAAGATGGAACTGTACAAGGACGCGGGGGATTCATTCTCCTGGTGCCTTGTAAAAATTGAGTTACCGCATTATCTCTGCCCACCGATCGGCCAGAAATAGGGCTGACACGTAAACTTTGATAGTCGTTAAGGAGCGCTGTTTATCCAGCATCTCCTGCAGAAATGAAAGAACCACTGACACATCAGAGGTGACCGGGTCTAAGTCTCGGTCTTGACACCAAGCCGAGAAAATGGACCATTTCAGAGCATAGAGACGTCTGGTAGACGGGGCTCTAGCTTCTGCCATAGTGTTTAGGACACACTCTGGGAGGACGAAAGGCTCCTGTCCAGAGGCCACACATGCAGGGCCCATAACTCGGGCCGCGGATGCAATATTGCGCCGTTCGCTTGAGAGAGGAGGTCCCGTCTCAAAGGGATAGGCCACGGGGCTGCTTTCAGCAGCTGGAATAACTCCAACACCCACGGTTGGTTCCTCCAGAGGGGGGCTATTAGAATAAGCTGAAATATTGCTACCTAAGCAGAAAGGACTCTGGCCTGCAAGGCGGGGACATCCAGGTTGTAAAACCTTGCAAATGTGGATGGCGAGGACCAGCCAGCCGCCTCACAAATGTCTGAAATGGACAGCCCGCTGGACCATGCCCAAGAATAGGCGATGCCTCTTGTACATTGCAACAGTCTGCTTCGTAACAGGGCTAGTAACTGAGCACTAGTAACTGAGCACCTAGCAAAGGAACTAGTAACTAACTACTTGAGTAGTATTTTATCTGATACTTTTTTACTCTTACTCAACTATTCATACGATTACTTTTACTTGAGTAAATATTTCTACAAGTACTTTTACTTGAGTACAGTTTTTGGGTACTCTACCCACTTCCTCATCTAAATGATCAACATGATAAAAAAACTTTGCTGAAAGACCTCAGCACACAATTTATTACATTCCTTCTGTCATCTGATTTATAGTTTATACTATTTTTAGTAAAAGGCTTTTTAGTGACATTCTAAAATGTAAATTTTCAGGTCAATAAAACAAATGACAGAGCTTTGAAAATAAACTAAGAATTTAATTCTCAGAGATGAGTGTGATAACTGATATTTCTATAATTTTATGTCAGTAGTCTGTTATTGTAACAAATGACAGGTTAGAGGCGAGAGTAGATCCACTAGCAGCTTTATTAGTACAAGGTCATACAGGCAAATATCAAGCAGAGGTATCGAGGGCAACGTAGAAAAGGCAGAGTCGAAATCAGAGGCAAGCAATGGGGGGCAGCAGCGGCAGACAGAGAGGATTACCATAAAACAGGCGAGGTCAGAGAGGCAGGCAGCAAACAATCAGGAGAGGAGGTCAACAGTCCAGGTAGTGCACGGAAAGACAAATTGGGAAAACCGCTCGGAAATGTTAGCCAGGGGGAAACAAGACTTCGCAATGGGTGCATGTGAGAGTGCTGCTTAAATGTGTGTGAGTGAATGAGGTGCAGGTGAGGTGAGACAATCAAGACTAATGAGTGAATGGTGACAGCTGTGTGATTGGTGTAATGGTGGATGGGAATGTGTGTGTGCAGTGCATGATGGGAGATGTAGTCCATGGGTGATGTGCAGTTGTAGTGAGTGGCAACCAGATTCATGACAGTTATACTGTTATTAGAGATTTTATCCTTGATTTTTATCCTTTTTTATCCTGATCCTTTTATCCTTGATTTAAATTTCAGGCTATCAAAACTGTCCATATAAATATCAGCATCTGCAACAAATTGCTCTGAGCCTCTGAATGAAACCAATATGTTTTTTCCTTTAGTATGGTCTCCATATTCTGCTATATCATATATGAGGCATAAAAGCCCGATGTATAAAATATGATACTCAACAAACCACATATGCAAACCAATTTTTTTTATGTATGTTGTTTTTAAAACAACAACAACAACAACAACAACAACAACAACAACAAAAAAACACTACTATTTCATATTGCAGACTTCACAGGGTTAAATATTAACACACTTTGAATATTTGTTCATTTAACTTGAGATCCCAAATAATTGCTTAAACTATTGCTTAAACACTTATTAATATCTCTAAAACAGTGTCTTTTTATTCTCAAATATGTCTTTAAATTAAAGGAATAATTGTTATCCACATTCATTTATCAATCAGCTGACGAGGCACACAACTAAAAAACATCAAGTCCCAACAGATACTTTACAGTATCTTTATATAGTTATATAATACTATATGTTTTAATCATCCAATTGTCCAGTTTATCATAGGTTTTTGTGTATTTCATAACATTGTAGTTTCCCTGATCTCACTGCCAGTAAATCTTGTATTAGCTAGCAAGCATCTCATCACATCATGCTATTGTTTCTTAAACAAACAGCCTGGTGACAAACTATACTGGACAATAGATACATTTATTATTCAAGGCTTTATAACTTCATAAGCACAGAAGAAAGTGTTGGACATTCAAAAAAAAAGGTTAAAGGTTTTATTGTATTTTTTTTATAATTCAAGTAAGATTTATAAATACAGAATAAAACAGAAGCAAGATCTAAAAGAATGTGCTCTTTGACACAGATCAACATGTATGTATTCAATGTGTTGAGTGTTTTTAATTGGAAGAGTTTTCATAATTATAGGCATAGATCATTGTTTGTCACACTACCCCTTAAAAATACTTCACAGTTAAGTATAAATATTTTAAAGAATAATATTTCAAAACCCCAAAAAAAAAAGACAATATCAAACTGCACTGGACAACATAAGTGAAAATCCTACATCACACAATTAACATAATTTCCTGAGTTCTGCCTTATGATTATGTGTGTGTGTGTGTGTGTGTGTGTGTGTGTGTGTGTGTGTGTTGAATGGGTTGTGTTATACTATGTTTTCTTCTTGTCAGTGAACATGATAAAGAAACTAATCACAGCAGATTTCACAGTAATGTCTTTTGAATATATATATAAGCTATTACAGCAACTTTCACAGTGATTGATGTCTTTCCACAGTAATGCTATGGAAAAATGTGTAGAAAATGAACAGGATTTTTACTTCTCTATTTAGCTGTTAATGCAGAAAATCTCTGCACCTCCAGTCCTGCTGGATCCATTTCCACTGGCAAGATCCGCAGAGCTTGAGACGGACAGACGTTACAGAAGTACGGAAACACTCTCTCGCTAAAGGGTGCGTGAATGTGTGGAGATGTGTGTTGGTGAGAGGATTGAAGAATGAAACTCGGCCTCCATCCCAGTCTAGCTGGACTCTGACGCGCTGGACCTTCTGTTTCACGGTGAGCGGCATAAGAATCTCCCCTGAATGACCTTGTCCGTATGTCCATTGTGAAAGCCGAGGCGCCACAGACCAGAACTGGGCAGATTGTCTCGAGTCCGGATGGCAGACTCTGAAATCACTCCTAAGGCCCAGGTGGTGTTGTCACCGACCTCAACGTCCCAGCAGTGAATCCCAGATCTGAAGCCCTCAGAGCCCAGGACACTCGTATAGCCCACATAGTTGTCTGTGTAACCCAAGGCCTGTCGACTCCACTGACCAAACCTCACATCGCTCAGATTGTCAGATAGATGCAGGCATGGGTGAGCGGTGTTGGGGTCGAGGACAACAGGAACTACAGATGGAAGAGGATGTCATGACATTTGCTTTCATATAAATCAAATAGTTTTACAATGTTTTACGCTACATTTAAAAAAAATATAATGATAACATTATATAAAAAACATTTTTGGTTTCCCGAGAACCTTTCAGTTAATAGTTATTAAAAGTATAGAATCTTGTTTCCACCACAGGAAAAAATTATACAAAATAAAGGTAACTGCCATGGAAGAAAGGGTAATTGTGACTTTGTGTCTCTCAATTCTGCCTTTTTTCAGAATTTCAAATTCTGTAAATTTAGATCTGCAAGATATAAAATCTGAATTGAGAGATATAAATATGAAAATGAGAGGGCATTAAATTACCTTATTATTCTGTGACAAAATAAAGATGTAAAAGATGTAAAAGGTCAGAATTGTAAGATAAAATCTCACAATTTTGACCTTTTTTTACAGCTGTGATAAAGTCAGAAATAACACAATTACCTTTTTATTGTAAACTAAGAATTTAGAGCGAGAAAAAAATACAGAATTAGACTTAGATTTCAGAGAAATTGTGAGGTACAAACCTAGAATTATGAGGAAAAAAAGACCTAATTACCAATTTTATGAATTTATTTTTATCCCATAGTGGAAATTGGTTTCCAGATAATAACCTCATCAAATATTTTTCTTAGTTCGAATGGCATTTTAAAATCTAAAGAACCTTTTGTTGAATGGAAAGATTCCATGGATGTTAAAGATTCTTCATGAAACCAATGATTCATGAGACTCACTGTATTGAGCAGCAGCCTTCATGTTCTGCCATACGCTGAACTTCAGATTTCCCAGGTGCTTTGCCACATTGATCAGCACTTCTGAGAGCTTCTCTGGACAGGGACTGGTGCACTGAGAGCTGGAAGAACATCCTCAGTCAGTACTCAACATGATTCTGGGTCACAATCAAAACAGACAGGGTAAAAAAAAGAGATATCGCCTTACCTTTCCGGTGGGCCTTTGTACTTCTTCAGATGGATTTACATGGAAATGGCCAAGATACATTGTAATTAAAAACAAATCTCGTAATCAGAATCAAAATAATATTTCATAATTATACATTGAGAAATGCTAATAAATCAGCATTAGAATGATTTCTGAAGGATCATGTGACACTGATGATTTGAGTAATGGTGCTCAAAATACAGCTTTGATCACAAGAATAAAATCACATATAATTATATTCAAATATACTGATAAATTCAAACATTAGAAAACATTTATTTTAAATTGTAATAATATTTAATTATAATATTGTCTTTATTGTGCGTTTGTTCAAATAACTAATGATTAATAATTGACTATTAATCAAATAAATACTTCCAAAATAATAAATAAATGTTAAAATATTTTACATGTATATAATAATAAATAAAAAAATATATATTTTGGATCCTGGTTAGAAAAATGTATAAATAATTGTCCGTACCAGCAGGAATGAGATGTTGGCGGTCTCTATTTCTTCCTCAGTGTTCCTGATTCTTTCTTCTAGAGATGGGAGTTCACTGTTAATTCTCATTATCTGCTCCTCTAACAGCTTCCTCTTCTGCTCCTCTTCCTCCTTCAGAGCAGTTATCCTGGCCACCTCTTCATCACGCAAAAACTGACGAAGCCACTCAAACTCCTTCTTAATATGTGCCTCTGTTTGCTCAGCTTGACTCTGTAACACATTACAAAGACAAAAGTTACGTAATTGTTACTCATTTCTGTAGAACATGAAGGTTTTTCCAACTGTTGATTTTACCTTGATGTGTTTCACTCGTTGATTACAGATGAATTTATCTAATTTTAAGAGTTTGTGCCTCTCTTGCAAAGGCTTCAGGCTTGTTTTGAGCACCTCCTGAAAAGAAACATGGACATACTTACTTCAAATTCAAATTTTTTCAAAGAATTTGCACTGTTCTTAAAAAGCTTGATGACTAAACATTTAGTACAACATCTTTTTTTTATTCGATATGAGACATTTCTAACTGCTTATGAATACCTGTTTGTTAGAGTGAAAATGTAATGTAATAATTTTAACAAAAAAAGCAGTTGGATAATGTACCTTGAGAGGCACTGCAGCTTCATCCACAGGTCTAAATGTGTGATTAACATGCTTGTCATCGTTCTCACACACGCTGCACACGAGATGCTGGTCCTCCACGCAGAAGAGCTGAAGTTTCTCTCCATGTGCACTGCACAATAACTCGTGCTCCACAGATGCAGTCTTGCTTCTCTCCAGCTGGAAGATCTCGCACAGGTTCTTCAAAGCGCGGTTGCATGGAGGACGGTCCATGCAGAAGTCTGTTCGGCATACAGGGCATATCTGTGAGCCGCTGAGCTCCCAGTACTGATCCAGACAGGCCCAGCAAAAGCTATGAGAGCACAGCAGGAGAACAGGATCTCTGAAGATGTCACGGCAAACAGGGCACAAAAGGTTCTCCTCAAAGTGAGACGTCTGAGTTGCCATTTCGTAGTGTTTCAGCTGGGGAGAACTTGCTTTTCTGTTCATTGGAGTGTGGAGGAGAGATTCAAATACAGCTGAGCTGTGATGTCACTTTGTAAAAAAACAAGTTATGCCAGTGCAGAAGGTTTCCAAAGAATGGCTGAATTCATCCGTGTAAGCACATGTTTGCAGGGTTGTTGTCGTTCCTAGGAAAGATAGACTTTAAATATTCCAAATAATTTGTTCTCTTGTTTTCTTTTTGATTCCTTATTTAGGATTCACTGGAACAGCAGCATTTGACCTACAGGCGAATCAGAACCTTTTCCTGGTTACTTTGTTGGTTTCATGTTGAATTACAGAGTATATTTAGGTTAAAAATTACCAAATGATGGAAATTATTTCTTAGTTCCTTGTTAGTCTCTATCTGTGTGACTCATGAGTTGTCATGCTGTAAATAGTGTAATTTGATGCTTGAGGGGAAACTGGAAAATATGAGTTCAGGTGAAACTATGAGTTCATTTACAGTACAATGAACAAAGTGAAAAAAATGTAATATACATTCATATATTATGGCTGTACTGACAGTAACAAGTGTGTGTGTGTGTGTGTGTGTGTGTGTGTGTGTGTGTGTGTCAAATTTACATCAGACAAATATGCCAAGTTGTTGTTGTGTAAAATGCAAATGCAGTATAAATGTCATTATGTGTGTATTTCTCTATAGCCTCAGGTTGTTGACACATTGTAAATCACTTTGGATAAACATCTGAAAATGATTTCTTGTTCTTTCTTACTGAATATAAACCAGAACAGCAGGGACGCAGATGGTATTTTTTTTACTTTGGGGGGGGGGGGGGGGTTTATGCACTGACAAGCATCCAATCTTGTAAAATGTGTGGAAAGCACTGCCGCTCCAGTATGTGTGACTGTGAATCTCAATGGTGAAAGTGAAACTAAAAAGGATTGTGCATTCAAGCAGCAGTTTCAATGCCAGGCATGATAGCGGCTTCCTGGTGACCGCAATATACAGGATTATGTACATTTATATACTGGGGGGGGGGGTTTCACGATTTTGAAATCTCCACATCCACCCATGGCAAGGACAATCACAGAAACAAGCGAAGATGACACAAGCATATTCAAGCAAAAGCCAACATGAATAAGTTGTGTGAATCAAAGCAAAGTCAACGCTACTCACCTATCAAGAAAAAATAACGTATTAACGCAACCTCAGCGTCCGATTCGAGCCCTTCCCGCTCATTGAGTTCTCTCCACTGCTGGAAAGTTACTGATTGGCTACAACTTGAGTGTGTTTTGGGATTCAGTCAGACACTGCGGATAAAAGTTTTTTCAAAAATCGCCTAGTGCACGTCAGGGGCGCGGGAATAGGGGCACCCCCTGTTTTTTTCTGTGGGCAACTGTAAAAAGTTGTGAATAAAAAAATATATAGGCTAAATTTGTTATAATAAAGATTCATTTAAACATTTCTATGGTTGCTCCGATGTTTATAACATTTAGTTTACATTGGCTATTTTGCTATCTATTTCTATGTGATCTTCGACATATTTACCATTTGCCCATTAATTTAACAGTTGTAAGAATTAAAGTTATCAAAGTTATTAAACTGATGCAGGGCTATTTGACGCGCGCGTTGCGCACATCCTGCCAAATCAGGCACGCAGCACTGCCAATGCTTGCTTTTATGTTTGTGAATGTTATGTTTGTGTTGTGGGATCTGTAGGTTGTGGCTTGTGGCGGTACATGGAAATATCATGGATGTACTGGAAGAAAAAAAAAACTTTTTTTTGTAATTTGTTCTCAGCGATATGAGTCTTTCCCTTCTTCCAAAACAGCTTATAGCTACCTATTAAAATAGTTCAGTTTTGTATGTAATGGAAAAAATTCCCATACAAGCGTCGATACTCGACGCAGTACGAGTGAAATATCGAAAGGGAACATCTAGGTTACGTATGTAACCCGCGTTCCCTGATCGAGGGAACGGAGACGTTATGTCGTGACGACATAGGGGATTTACCTGGAAGCTCTGATCATCTCTGACTTCAAGAGAAAACGCCAATGAAATTGGCTAGTGGATTTTGCATACCTGAGCCACTCCCCATGCATACGGGTATAAAAGGGCGACAGGTGCATCCACTCATTAGGTTTGACGCTGAGGAGCCGAGAATGAGTCCCTGGCAATCAGCGATGGTTCAAGATTGTGGCATGGGGAAATAACGTCTCCGTTCCCTCCATCAGGGAACGGGGGTTACGTACGTAACCTAGACGTTCCCTATCTGTCGGTCACTACGAGTTATGTCGTGACGACATAGGGGTCCTATGGAAAGCGCCACAAGCTTAACCCCGTCACAACATTGTGGCATGCAGATGTTGACAAGCGAGCGTGTGACAGACAAATGTCATGCAAGAGGTTGCAACCTTCCCACCGCCCCAGCGCAAATTTGCTAACCTTGGTGCCCGCAGGGACCACTGAGTACATCACTGCTGGAGATAGCCAAGCCGCTGTTTCTTTCCCCACAGAAATCAGAAGTCATTTCAACCTTCAGTGAAAGACGGCTTCAAGTCTTTCCTATTTGTTGTTACAGCTTGGCAGTAACGGCAGGGAAGCGAGCCTTCCGGAGAAAGGCGCTATGGAGGCCACATCCTGCCCGAAGGGAGGTAACATGTGGAGACACTGATATGGACTGACCCAGGCTTGGGGCAGTACTACATATGACTGGATTCTAGGGCAGATCCTACCTAGGTGTAGGGAGGAGGGCTGCCAGCAGAACCTGACAGAAGCTCTGTTAAAGAGAAGACACGGGTTTACCGTGAGGGAAACCTTACCATGGAAGAATACACATATGGGATTTCCCAGAGGGGAATCAGGCCATATGGACACCTAGCCCAGTACAGGGGCAGACCGGAGACCCGGGCGAGCTAACACAAGTACTGGGCCTGGCGTCAGACTGCTCCGCCCAGTCTGACTGCCGGGGGTGCTTGGAGGATTCCACCAGGGTTCACCGTCCGGGGAACTGAACTGGAGGAGGAAAAAGGCGCTCGTATCCCCGGGTGAGGTGGAATGGCGTAGCAAGCATGACACCGGCCAGTTCTTCCCGCCCATTACCTGTTACCCAACACACGGGAAGAAACTGGCTCAACGCGGAGACTTTAGAATCTTGCGAAAGTTTTCTGTGACGCCAAGCCCGCAACTCTGCAGATATCTGCCAAAGAGGTGCCGTGCACCAACGCATGGGAGGAGGGAACACTCCGAGTGGAGTGAGCCCTCACCCCCAGGGGGCACGGCTCGCCTTGAGATTGGTACGCCAAGGTGACGGCCTCCACTATCCAGTGGGTATTCCCTATTCCACTATTCCCACTCGCTCGCTCGCTCACAGATCTCAGACTTCTTGAGGAGATGTAGATTGTTATAAGTGAATGGAAGTAGGAGGGTGCTGAGCCTGTGGCTGTTCTATATGCAAGCATCAGTGTCTTGAACTTGATGCGAGCTGCAACCGGGTGCCAGTGCAGGGAGATAAAGAGAATTCTGACATAGGCACCTTTTGGGTTCGCTGAAGACCAGTCGTGCTGCTGCATTCTGAATCATCTGTAAAGGTTTGATTGTGTTTGATGGAAGTCCAGCTAGAAGAGCATTGCAGTAGTCCAGTCTAGAAATGACAAGGGCCTGGACAAGAAGTTGTGCTGCATGCTGTGTAAGGAAGGGCCTGATCTTTCGGATGTTGTGCAATGCAAACCGGCAAGATTGAGCAGTTTTTGCAATGTGGTCTTTGAAAGTTTTGCAATGTGGTCTTTGTATCTCACTTCCGCTGACTGTCATACATGCAAGCCATTCCGGCAGATGATGTATATATTATGCATCGCGTATGCATCGCGCACGCACCTGTGAGATATGCAAGTGTTGCAAGTTTGTTTACAGGAGCCAAGGAAGCAAAGTTTCCTTACTATAGCAAAACAAAAAACACTCTCCTCTTGGCTAATCCTCCAATATTTTTCTTTCCAAATACTAATTTTGTCCATCCCAAAGAGACACAAAATCACTTTCACAGACATTGCATTTCACAGACATTTTACATTAAATGTTCCCTCCTGGTGGAATGACCTGCCCAACTCAATCCGAGAGGCTGTCCTTAGCCATCTTCAAGAATCAGCTTAAAACACATCTCTTCCATCTTTATTTGACCCTCTAACTCTAGCACTCTCTATTCTTATTCTATTCTTTAAAAAAGCCTAACACTAGCTTCTCTAGTCTTCTTGTATTCTATTATTCTTGTATTTGTTGTATTTTTATTTGTTATATAAAAAAACCTTGCTACGTGTACTGCGTTAAGTCAACTGAGATTATTATAGCATTTGCTTCTGTTGGCCTAATTTGTAAGTCGCTTTGGATAAAAGCATCTACTAAATGTAAATGTAACTAACCCTTTAAACACTGTAATTAAAAGTAAAGTTGATGTGACAGTGTTAATCTTGCCTCTATCCCAACTTTATGTTGCAACCATCAAAATCAAAATTTGCTTAGGCTATATTTGCAAAATAAAATTAAGTTGGCTAGTGAAAACAATGGCATTTTTTTCTTTATACTTTAGTTAATAAAAAAAAGTTTAAAGAGAATGCACAAATAACATTCTTCATTTTTGACATTTCACAAAATGTCCAAACTTTTCTAGAATAGGGGTTATACATCTGTTTGGAATTGGTTTTAAAAGGCCAAATAATGCTTCACGATTCCTCTGAAAACAAATTCAGGACTGTTTTCTTCTGATATTCTCCTTATTTTGCTGCGCAAATGCAAGCTATTTTCTGTGCATGTGCGAGACTTCTGATCTATTAGCCGCTAGAAAATAACTAGAAGAATAACAAAGTCCACTAAGCACTAAAAATAAATACGCTACAAACCAGTGTGTTTATAACTAAGACAGTAGATGAAAATAATCTGATAATAAATACCATATTTATAAGCAAACCTTAGCAAACACCACAAGCATCAAAATATATAAAGAGTTTTAATTAACTCCATTGTCCACTAGAGAGTGCCATTGCATTGAATATAGACTGACTTGTTTTGAAGCGTGTTCTCTTGAGGTATTTTCCATCTGAATGGATTTACACTGCCTCTGTGTATTGCAGGACTAAACGTCCAGAACTTCTTCAAATATAAAATATCAAGCATGCACCATGTTGATTACAAGGACCTCCCTTGTGAAATGGGTGTGTCATCTACTGATGTGATGTAAAAGGAACCACTTATCAGTGACATTTAACCTCCGGGGGCTTATTGGCACTGGCAAAGGAAACAGGAGACAAGATATAATTAGTGGCTCTCCAAAGAGCCCTGTGTTATTTCGGCCCATTGTATAAATGACACCAGTGATGCTTCCCTGAACTTGAAAGCTGTTTCTTATTGATTAACACGCATGTCACTCTTGTGTTCACTCTTGTGTTCAGGCTTGTGTATGGGGATAGAAACACTTACAGCTCATTGCTGTCATGTAGCCAGAATTTTAACCTAACTCCATAAAGTCTGAAGTCCATAAAGTCAACGTTTTCACAACAAGCCTTTTCTGGTTAAGGACCAAGTCCATCTGATTGTCATATAAAGTTACCAGTCACCGTTTTTTTTTATGTTACATGCCGTTTTTTATTATTATTATTATAATTTATGTCGCAGATGTAACCCGATCCTTCAAACGGGTGAATATCCGCAATTCTGTGGGTCCGGATGGCATCCCAGGCCGTGAGCTCAGAGCATGCGCATTCCAAATAGCCGGGGTTTTTACAGACATTTTCAAATTTTCCCTCTCTCTGTCTGTGGGTCCCTCATGCTTCAAAAAATCCACCATTGTGCCCATACCAAAGAAAAACATATAATAACATGCTTGAATGACTGGAGGCCCATTGCTCTGACACCAATCTTCAGTAAGTGTTTTGAGAAACTCATCAGAGACTACATCTGCTCTGTGCCACCTGCCTCACTGGATCCGCTACAATTTGCATATCGCAGCAACCATTCCAGAGACGATGCTATTGCCTTCAACCTGCACTCTGCTCTCTCCCTCCTGGAAAATAAGAACACCAATGTGAGAGTGCTGTGCATGGATTATATTTCAGCATTTAACAACATAGTGCCTGCCACACTGGTTGTGAAGCTTCAGACTCTGAGACTGAACAGACCTCTGTGCAGCTGGATCCTGGACTTCCTGACAGGCAGAAGTCAGGTGGTCAGAATCGGTAACAATACCTCATCTCCCCTGATCCTCAACACTGGTGCTCCGCAGGGCTGCGTCCTCAGCCCACTCCTGTACTCCCTGTACACACATGACTGTACAGTCACACACAGCTCCAACGTCATTGTCAAATTTGCTGATGACACAACGGTGATAGGCCTGAACACTGACAACGATGAGATGACCTACAGAGAGGAGGTGAGTACCCTGACAAAATGGTGTCAGGAGAACCACCTCTCACTCAACATCGACAAGACCAAGGAGCTGATGGTGGATTTCAGAAGACAGAGCAGAGAACACACACCCATCACCATCACCATCTACACCAGGCGGTGTATATGTAAAGCCCAGAGGATCATCAAGGACTCCAGCCACCCGTCCCACAGACTGTTCTCTCTGCTGCCCTCAGGAAGACGTGTCCGCAACATCCGATCCCGCACTAGCCGACTGAGGGATAGATTTTCCCTCAGGCTATCAGGTTAATGAACTATCAAAACTAATACACCCTACAGCACACTCCTACTTTACAATATGCCATGCACTGCACTTTAACACAGTTCAACTGGACTACACGCACACACTGCACAAACACAACAATATATCTGCTACCAGTGGATAACATCCAATGCACATCCATGACATTGCATATCCGGCATATGTATAATCTGCTGCCCCTTCGCATATTATTGTGTGTAGTGTATATATATGTGTACAAAATGTAGAATTAGTACATATGGTGTATGATCTGTATTGATAACTGTAAGTATGTCTAATAGTACACTGTGTGTACTGAGTATATGTATGTGTATTCTGCACATTTTCTTCTGTATAAGTCTGTAAGTATGTACTGTCTATATGTAAATTGTTTCGGCACCGTCTGGAGCACGCTCTCAAGAATTTCACTCACCAAGGCACATGTGCTGTGGTGAAGTGACAATTAAAAAGTGAAGTGAATTGAAGTAATTGCAAACTGTATTTTCTTACTTTCTTTGGATTTTGACCCTGACATTACAGAGGGGTTCAATTGGACAGGGGCATCCAGGGTAAAAAACCAGAAATAAAAATGAAAAATATTTAGACATATTTAAAATAATAATAAAAATAACAAAAACATGAAACACAATTAGTAAAACTTAAACATTTACAGTTAAAAATAAAATAATAAAAACAATGCTACTAAAGTAGGCTATTCATTTCATGACTAACAGCACACTGTAAGTAATCTTTGTAGCAATACCTTAAGGTTCCTCTTATGTTTTCATGATAAGAACCATTTAAGAATTTTTCAAGAACTGCACAGTTTTACAAACTCTTTGCAATTTCTTATCTTCTTCTTAAAGACCCAGCATTCTTAAGAATAAAATTAATTTAGCTTCTATTTCTTGTTATTTAAAAAGTAAAAAGAAAACAAAAGTTAAGAATAATAAGAGCTTAATTTTAATTGTTTTGATTTTATATTATAAATGTGGAATTGGTAAAATGCCAAATAATTATTCAATTATTCAATTATTCTTCTGAAAGCAAACTCAGGATTTATTTTGCAGGGCAAAGGTATGCTATTTGTATGTGAATGTGTTAGGCTTCTGGTTTATTAGCCACTGTAAGTAAATAATTACAAGAATAACAAAGTACTGTAAAAATGAATACACTACAAATCAGCATGTTTATAATTAAAACCAATAATATAATACAAAATGTAACATAATTATAATTTGTATTAATAGTTACTGCATAATTTTTCACACTAAATTATTTGGTCCGATGGCTCAATTTGGAAAGTTGGGACAATATTTGGACAAGTTTTGAACAAATTCTTAAAGAAAGTATAAGAAAGTAATTTGTGTTAAAACATGTTTAGAGTAAACTATACTAAATTAACATAGGCCTACAGAAACTTTTAAACTTATAAATCAAACTAGTAAAGCAGAGTGAAATCATAACAATAAATGGCAGAAGTAAATTTAATGTAAACGCATGTCAGTATACAGCATACTGCACATGGTGATACTGTATATGGATGCATGTATACATTTTAGAAGAACTTCTGATTTTTAGAAAGAAATTATATATTTTTTCACCTCACTGTAAAGCCAGATTCTTTAACAGTAAATACTGTACATTGTTAGAGACTGTTCTGCACTGAAAATGACACAACGCTGAGGCTGTGTGCTTCACTGAATCGTATCATTACAATGTGAACAGGTGTTGACAGTGAGGAGCAGGTCAGGACACAACTTCATCCAACAAGCTGCTCAAGACTGACACAAATGCTGCTAGTGCTGTGTGCTAAAGGAAGCAACAGTATTACTAGTACCTGAACATGGAGTCAGTGACTTGAATAAATCCTGAAGTATTAAGCCTAACTAAACTCTGACAGGTAATTTGCACCATTTGTGCTATGAAAATGAGACAATCTCTCACAGAGAGAGAGACCCGAACCATAGCTAGAGACCAGTGGTGTGCAGTGGTGTTTCTGAAACGAGGAAGATTTTATATATATAATAAGTAAATTCATGTTGCAGTTATGCTTAATGTTGACACATTTTTCAGGTTAAATAAACATTAAAAAATCAATACAATTCTATTTTATGTTTTTCTTTAATATACCGTAACTAATGCTATATTTATTAAAACAGTATTATTTCTAATTAAGCAAATCAAACTAAATTAAGCAAAACATATAATGCATATATTTGAGACAAATAAAAAAAATCTAATAAAAAAAAGTATGCCTACATAATCAAGAACACCGAAGTTGCTTTAGTCCAGCAAGTGTTTGTCTTGAAATGTTATTAACAATATAAATGTTATTCTAATGTTTACAAAAAATGTAACAAAAGTGTATTTCTTATCAAAACAGTTTCTTATAAAAAAAGCAATTGACTGTTCACTGAAAAAAAAGAAGTAAAATCCACACGATTTAATAAACAAATAAATAATACAATATAGCTGGGTTGGGACAAACACCATAAACTTTCCCCCAGTTTTTTTCTCTTTCTTCTGGAGATGTTGTTCACCTGGAGCAACAGAAAAAAAATGTATGTGTTTTTTATTCATTTTAAATCAAATGAAGTCTCGTATGAATCTCAAAGCCCAGTCGATTTTGCAGTCAAACTGTCCCATACATGGACAAAATATTCAGCTTGCACCGCACTAATCAGACTAAATGTAATTTATCATTGTCAAATACAAAATTCTTTTTCTTGGCAATCACACAAGTGTATATAAAAAGCATAACCTGTTCAACTGTGCGTAATATTTTTTCAGGAGCCTGTCTGAGTTTATGAGATCTCTCTCTCTCTTTACTAATGTATGGACTGTTTCCAAAACCTTTCCAAACGTTTATTTTAGCTCACTAATCACGAACAATGAATACACATCACGATGCAACATGAACAGTCATGAATCAAAGTGGTTTGATTTATGGATTAAAGGTTAGAGTTGATTTCACTTCAGATCAGAACAGATTCTTTGGTACTGAATGGATTAATTTTTTCGGTTCACTGTGGGAACGTTCCTCAAAAGCCTGAATGATCGTATTTTATAACTGCATTTGAACATTTGCATTTTATTTTTCTAAAAAAAATATGTCTGAATAATCAAGTAAAGCTAACTCACTTCAGTCCAGTGTTTATCTTGAAATACTACTAACATGAAAGGGGTTTAAGGATCCATCAAGGCAGAATGAGATGCTTGACAGCGGGAACGACAACACAATGCACAGACGTGACTTCTGGTAAGACGCAGAGGAGCCATGCCTGGAGGCACCCCACAGTGCCCAGAGCCTCCTAGTGTAGCCAACAACTTCTGCCAGCAGCTCACATACCTCCATAACCCAAGAAACAGCATTTCTCGACAATCCACAGGGCTCCAGCCAGCAAGCTGCAACCACAACAACTGGCTGTGCCCCTTCAGTCCATCCAAGGATCCAGTGGCCCAAATGCTCTAAGAGAGGTGAGTGGCAACAATTTGATGAAGATGTAAGTCAGGTTCTAGAAGTAACAGCTAAGGGGGATGTGAACCACCGACTGAGAACGATGACCACCCTCATAGTAAACATCGCAGCTGACCGATTTGGAATCGAGGCATCCAAGCCTGCTCCAACGGCATATGCTCCAAGCCACAGAGCAAGGAAAAGAGCAAGGATAATCCAGTACCTCAGGGAAAAACTCAGGCTGCTAAAGAGGCAATACAAGTCAGTGGGGAAAGTCGAGAGAGCCAGCCTAGCGGACTTGGGAGCAATCATAAGGTTCCTGTGTTCCTGTGTGGCTCAGTGGTAGAGCATTGCGACAGCAGCGCAAAAGGTTGTGGGTTCGATTCCCAGGGAACACATAAGATATATGTATAACCTGAATGCAATTGTAAGTCGCTCTGGATAAAAGCATCTGCTAAATGCATAAATGTAAATGTAAATAAGGAAACAACTCTTGACCTTACGCAGGGCAGAATCCTACAGGAGGTGGCGGAAGGAGAGAGCCAGGAAGAGGCCCGCATTCTTGGCCAATCCATTTAAGTTGACCAAGCAGCTCCTTGGCTGGCCGCCTCACCTGCTCCAAGGATGCCATAAATGACCACCTCAAGACCACTTATAGTGACTCCATCAGAGAACAACCGCTGGGTCCATGCGATGCGCTGATAACACCACCATCAGACCATAAGTTCATCAGACTTTGACCTGAGGGAAGCCTCGCCTAAGGGAAGTGGAGGATGTGGTGAGGAGAGCAAGATCGAGCTCAGTACCATGCCCAAGTGGAGTGACCTACATGTATAAGAACATTGGCTTTGGAGGGTCCTGAAGGTTATCTGGAGGAGAGGGAAGATTGCCCATTCATGGAGGTATGCTGAGGGAGTGTACATACCAAAAGAGTAGAAGTCTGAGAATATAAACCAGTTTCTGGTTATCTCCTTGCTCAGCAGTAAAATCTTCTTTAGCATCGTTGCTAAGAGGCTCCCCAACTTTCTGTTGAGCAATAAGTACATTGACACGTCTGTGCAAAAGGAGGTATATCAGGAGTTCCCGGTTGTTTTGAACAAACGGGCATGGTAACCCAGCTCATCAGGGAAGCAAGAGAAGGTAGAGGGGGCCTGGCTGTACTGTGGCTGGACCTAACCAATGCCTATGGCTCAATACCCCACATGCTGGTAGAGGTCACACAGGAGAAACACCATGTACCGCAGAAGGTGAAATATCTCATCCTCGACTATTACAGCAAGTTCAGTTTGAGAGTCTCTATTGGCCAGCTAACATCTGACTGGCACCAGCTGTAGGTGGAGATAATAACTGGCTGTACCATTTCAGTGACTCGCTTTGCACTGGCAATGAACATGCTGGTCAAGGCAGCTGAAAGAGTGTGCAGAGGCCCCCTCAGCAAGTCTAAGAGCCTTCATGGACATCCTCTCAGTGACAACGACGGCAGTACCAGGAGGTTGATTCTTCAGAGGTTGGAGAGACTCATGTCATGGGCACGTATAAGCTTCAAACCTGCAAAGTCCAGGTCTTTAATTCTAAAGAAGGGGAAGTTGACAGACAGATTCTGCTTCAGGCTGGGATAATATCAGTTCCCACCAGTCACCGAGAGACCAGTGAAGAGCCTTGGGAAGGTATTTAACTGTAGACTGAATGACAAAGACTCCATCAAGGCAACCGTTGATGACCTGGAGGGATGGTTGAGAATAGTGGAAAAGTCCGGGCTCCCTGGTAGATTCAAGGCCTGGGTCTACCAGCATGGAATCCTCCCAAGAATCCTCTGGCCTCTGCTTATCTATGAGGTTCCCATGACTAAAGTGGAAGGTTTTGAGCAAAAGGTGACCAGCTATCTACGCAGCCGAACATGGGAGCCTAAGACCGACACTATATTTCTCTGCCAGCAGAAAAGAGAGGCAGAGGCTGATACAGGAGGAGGTGCGAGCTTCAGTCGAGGAAGAGCGAACCAGCAGAGCAGTGGCCATGCGGCAGCAAGGCACCTGGATGAAGTGGGAGTAGGCAATGGAGCGTGTCACTTGGAAGGACATCTGGAAGTGGAACCCTCAGAGGATCAAGTTTTTGATTCAGGGAGTCTATGACATCCTCCCATGTCCATCCAAGCTGTGCACATGGGGCAAAATAGAAACACCTGCATGCCCCCTTTGTTCCAGAATAGGAACATCAGAACACATCTTGAGCAGCTGCTCCAAGGCCCTGGGTGAGGGCCGTTATCGATGGAGGCACGACCAGGTCCTCAAATCCATCGCTGAGGCAATCAGCAAACACTTCCAATATACAGCCAAGGCTATTTAATTCATCAGGGAAGGACAAAAGCCATAGAAAGCATTGAAAAACTGCTCTGCAGGTTTGCTCTCCACAGCCCGGGACCGGGCAATGACAGTCGACCTGGAGAAGCAGCTGAAAATTCCAACACACATCACCCAGTCCAAATTGACACCTGACATCATCTTGGTCTCTGAGGCCACAAAACAACTGATCTTGTTGGAGCTAACAGTGCCCTGGGAGGAGAGGATGGAGGTTCAAGAGAGAAAGAGGGAGAAATACCAAGAACTGGTGGAGGATTGTTGGAGGAACAGATGGATGACCAGGTGAATGCCAGTAGAGGTGGGCAGCAGGGGATTTGCAAGTCACTCCCTGAGCAAGGCCTGTTGGGCATTATGGGGATAACCGAAAGAAGAGCCATAGGCAACAATGTGGAGGCAGCAGAAAAAGCTTCCAGATGGCTCTGGTTGAAGAGGGGAGAGCAGTGGGGGCAGTAGAATGCCACTTAAATACAGGCCAGGGTCTGATCAGCCACGGTCGGGTCGCCAGGACAAGGGTGTCTGTTGTAAGACCCGAAACACCCAGTAACTCCTGGACTGATGATGTGTCCAAGGTCATGCATCAGAAGATGTTTTCTGTAAACTAACAATATTATTATTATGTTTATTTGATCGAAGTCAGTAAAAAGACACACGGAGCTGAAGATGCGCATTTGTACAATTATACTAAAAGGCTTGCTATATAAGTCTAAACTATCAATCAGATGACAGAAAGCATGTACTAACATGTTGATCATGTTGATCATTTAGAGGCCTTAGAAATGTGTAAATCAAATAAAATACTGTAGGGTTAAAGAGGTCATTATCAAATTTTCCCTGATGTTTTAAAACAAAAGAGTACTTTTAAATTTAGCCCTGAAATAACCACATCTGTGTGACCTTAACAGTTCGAGCGTCACAATGTAATTTCTGGATTTGCAAAGAGCTTGTTATTGAAGGTTGGAGCAGTTAAACACTATATTGGATCCGACAGTAGTTGAGCGTAGTTGCTCATTTCACATGTGAAAAGGGCCTTTGTATAGAAGTCTACAAGGAAGAGCAGCTCAAAAAGGCAAATTTAAATGTAAGGGGCAGAGAAAACGTGCAAAATGCTGATGTAAAACTAAATTATGAATTACTGATTAAAATTTGTAGAATTTTAAATGACTCCTAAAGTTGTTGCACTTCATTTCATTTGTACAAACACGTTATGGCCTATGACTTTTTGAGGCCTGATTTTAACATTCAGAATTTGAATCAGAAAGTAACCTGGCTGGAGAATCTGTGTTAACACCTGCTGCCTCTCTGAGAGTGACCCACAGTGAGAGTCAGAGTGCCTGTCATACTCAACACACACACACACGCACACTGCTCCAGATTGTTCAAGATTGGGCTGTGGACACACATCAGTGCGGAGAGAAAGACAGAAGGATAGATAACAGAAGATCAGGGAGATTTCACAAAGAAGTTGCAACTATTTTGTACAATTCCTGTGAGGGAAAACAGTAAAAATTAGTGGTTCTTATCTGTGCCACAATGTGTTGTGTTTGGTCAGGGTTTCTATGCACTTGATACATTGTTCTAAGTAGTTGGTAGCAACATGACATCTTTCATAACATTTGTAAAACAAACAGGGGAAATTAGGAATCACAATTAGATTTAAAGACCCCCTGTGGTGGCTGTTTACATGTCTGTCTGGTGTTTTTTATATCCTTAAAGTGCCCCTATTTTGTTTTTTTGAAAATGAGCTTTCGTGCAGTGTGTAACACAGATCTAAGTGAATGAAAACATCCTGCAAAGTTTTAAATCTTCAAGTGCACCTTCAATAAAGTTATTGTATCTTAAAGAAAGAGTTGACTCTGAATTAATGAAACGAGTCATTTTTAAAACGAATCCCAAGCCGTTTCATATTGACGTCAACATGAAACATTAGTATATTGCCCGCCATATTGTTGTGCACGCAGACCTGGGCAAACTTGATTTTGGCGTGGGTCTGAATGAAAATGCAAATTCATTATTTTCCACTAGGTGCCTCTTTTGGAGCGGTAAAAGCTCACAAACACTGCTTAAATGAAATCGACCAATCACCGCAGATTAGCGTCACACAAAGGAGGGGTTTGGAAGAATGAATCGTTGAGCAAATCGTTTGGGAGACGTTGAGCAAATTCACGAGTTCACACTTACATATAACAAATAAAATATAGTTTATGCACATTTGGCATGCTGTCCGAGAGGAGGGCTCTGAGCTCGGAATTTTGGCCCGAACCCAGAGTACCACCCCGCACCCACGAAAACTGAAAAATTTAATAATATGAATGAATGAATGAATCAACGAATGAATGAATGGAGGCTAAGGCCAGCTTTAAACAAATTTTAATACATTGTAAATACTATTTTCTTTAACCTTTTAATGCTAATTTTATTTCTTGTGCAGCTGTTTTGGTTATTTTACGATTGTTTTTAAATAATTTTTATAAAAAGCGTTTTGAATTATCATCATGTATGAAATGTGCTTGTCTTGCCTATTTATTTATTTTTTTATTTGTATTTAGTCATTTAGCAGATTAATCAGATGAATCACCCTATTTAAGATTAGTTTGTTGTACTATAGGATTTACAATGAGCTAGTGAAAGTAGAAAGGTTTTTTTAAGTTATCGATACATACAAGCGTGAAAAAAAATTACACACATAGACACACAGGCTTTTGAAGATTTTGTCAGTATTAGCTTACTTCTGAATAATATTTGTCTCTAAAATATGGTTAAGTGAGTACACAAACACAAATGAGCTCCAAACAAATCACACACACACACACACACACACACATTTACACATGTATGCTAAACCATATTTTTCTTTAACTCACTAGAACTAATTTCCCTCCCTCACATTCCACCATTTTTCCCATTAATCCATTAATACCTTCCCTCCATTTTCAGCATCAGTCTGGCAGGTCATGCTCCATACATTCGTAATTGCATTATGAGTATATATGAAAATATATATATCTCCAGCCTCTGGTCCCAGCAAGCGTGCCAGGAATGATTTCTCATGGGTGACTGCGACTCTGATGGTGGCAGGATTTCCTCCACTGAAGCTTTCATTCCCTCACTGGCCCTGCATGCACATCAATCAGCATTCAGAGAATAAATATAATATGCAAGACGCAGCAGAGGGAGAAACTCATCGAAATTTTGTGTGGTTAAGATGATAGTTCACCCAAAAATAACAATTCTGTTAGAATTTACTCACCCATTTACCTATGAACCTCACTGCACAATTAATCGAAATATATAAAGTTATGATTATGGCTGCTGTGATTAACAACCTAAAAAAAGACATCAAAGTTGCATCAAAGTATTATGTAATTTGTTTGCATTGGTTGAAATTTGTCCAGCAATGGCAAATCAGAGGCGGTTATCTGATTGAGTAGATACACACCATGTTTTATTTTTCATTTCATAAAAGTTTTGATTTTGATTTAGATGTCGGATGAGTTTAAATAGGAGACAATTGTTCTTGGCTAGAGCCTTTATTATGTAATATCTTCATATGGTACAACTATGAAATCTCCAAACTAAAACAGAACGATTTTATATAAGCTTTTGGCTTTGGGATTAACACTGTAGTTGATTTATCTATGAGAAAGAACATGCTTATGCATTTCAATTTTTACTCAATCTGTTTCGAATTTATAATTCCAGAAGGTTGAACATGAATCATACTTTAAACAAACATAAAATTTAACAGAGCTAATAAAACAGCTAAGTGATTTTTTTCCTTCAAAAGATACACTTCTATAAAAAGACTAAATAAAAGCCCAGCTAAATATGCATCCTGAGTAATTTTTCAGTGTTTACAGAGGTGACCAAAGCCGGGATTAGATGCATTGCTGAAGCTGGAAGAACAGGAAGTCCAGCCAATTTCTCCGCCTGGATGAAAGTCTTGAATTAATTGGGAGCCAGAGAGGAGGTTAGCAAACTCACATGGCCTGGGTCTGAAACTGTAGGAAACGTGGCCGGGCGTCCCACTGACCCGCTAACTGAACTGAAAGCAGGCTGTGAGATTTCAAACCCACATGACAAACAATCACACAGAGAATTTACTGCTGCATGCAAGACTGGAGGTGATTTACTGCTCAAGACCAGTTGGATCTCATGGGGTTTAAGATGTGGCCTGAGAAATAGCAGCAGGTCTTAAAGAAATAGTTCACGCAGAAATGAAACTTTGCTGATAATTTACTCATCCACAGGTTATCCAAGATGTAGTTTATTTCTTCGTTAGAAAAGATTTGGAAAAATGTTGCATTACATAATTTGCTCACCAATGGATCCTCTGCAGTGAATGGGTGCCATTAGAATGACAGTCCATACAGCTGATAAAAACATCTCAATTATCCACAAGTAATCCAGACGACTTCAGTCCATCAATTAACATCTTGTGAAGCTAAATAAACGTGTTTGTAATAAACAAAACCATTGTTAAAGCGTTTTTCAGTTTAAATCTCTGCTTCTATCAATAAAATAAAAGTTGTTTCAGAAATGGAGCAAGTTGCTGCAGACCATTCTGGAGCTGAGTGACTCATCTCACCCTCAAATCTAGCAGACCAATCCATGTGTTTAGTGAACTAATGATGCCTGAGATTGTTTCCTTTGAGATGCAATTTACTCCTTTGAGATCAGGCAGGTTACAGCCTCATTAATAGACCTGAAACATCATGGCCTGCTTTGATGCAACAGCCGATTTTTTTTAAAATAATGAATTAAATTCAATCAAATATGTGCACTTCTGTTCAAAAGTTTGAGGTTTGTAGCACTTTTTTAAATAAATCTCTTATGCTCACCAGGGCTGCATTTATTTAATAAAAAATACAGTCATATTGTGAAATTTTATTGCAATTTCATATAACTGTTTTCTATTTGCACATATTATAAAATGTAATTTATTGCTTTGATACAAAGCTGAATTTTCAGCATCGTTACTCCATTCTTCATGATCTTTCAGAAATCATTCTAATATGCTGATCTGATGCATCTTTATGGACACATTTTAAAAACATATTTATAAATATAAAAAAACTTCATATAAATTCCAAATATAAATTCTGCCATGCTTTATCAGTAAATAACAGTCCTCTCAGAATCCAAAGTCAATCCCAAGTTTCCCTGAGTTTCCAAAGATTTATTTGCTGTAAGCATAAAAAATCTGAACACATCAGTAAAATCTGGAAATTAATGAATAAACATTTGCTCAAAGATATGAGCTATGAAAAGAGAGGAAATCACCATAACTCAGTAGAGGGATGGCTCACACAGAACAACACACATTTTATCATTTGAAATGCTTAAACTGTATTTAAATGTGATGTCGGTGGTTAGACATGGTTGTCCTATTCATGACATTTAACCCCAATTCATGCTAACGACTGTCCCTGTGCCTCGTGTCAGCAGGTCAAATAAGAAAACAAGAAATTAGTGATCTACATAACAGTCAAAAAGTTTTACATATAAGTTTAATTTATCTAACATTTAGCTTCATTTATCTAGGCATATGGAAAAGACATCACAACATTTAGCAATAATCTAAAATGCTCTGCCTGAAATGTATACGATATACTGTGTTTATGTGTTGATGAACCAGCAATGTTTAATATTATTCAAATAGGTCTATATTTTATTTATATGTTTTCTGTTTTCATTTCTATTTCAGTCAAAGTTGTAGTACTTTTTATTGTGTTTTTGTCATTTATTGCAGATATTGTTATTTTCCTCCATATACAGTGCTTTACGAAAGTATTCATACTCCTTAAATCTTAAATGATTTGTTATGTTGCTGCCTTATGTTAAACCGCTTTAAATTCGTTTTTTCCACATCAGTCTACACTCCATACACCATATCGACAAAGCAAAAAAACAGAATTGTCACAACTTTGTAAATTTAACAAAAATACAAAACTTGAAATAAAGTACATTGCATAGGTATTCATACCCTTAACTAAATATTAAGCACCTTTTACAGTCTCAAGTCTTTTTTTGTTTGATGTGACAAGATTTTCTCATCAACCTTTGGCAATTATCTGCCATTCTTCTCACCTCTTCACCTCTCAAGGTCTGTCAGGTTGGATGGGGCAGACCTTGGGGCAGAAGCACATTTTCAGGTTTCTCCAGAAATATTTGATTGGGTTCAAGTCCAGACTTTGGGGGCCACTCAAGGACATTCACAGAGTTGCCTGTAAGCCTTTCCTGCTGAGTGTTTAGGTTTATTGTCCTGTTGGAAGGTGAACCTTCTGCCCAGTCTGAAGTTCTGAATGCTCTGGACTGGGTTTTCATTAAGGTTACCTCAATATTTTGGTGCAAAATATTGAGTCCCTCAGTCCCTGCCGCTGAAAAACAGCCACCAGCATGAGGCTGCTACAGCACACTTAACTTTTGGGTTGGTGTTCTGCAGGGGATGAGCAGAGCTGGTTTCCTTCAAACATGATGCATATAATTGAGGTTCATCAGTCCAGATAATCTTGATTCTCACAGTCTGAGGGTCCTTTAGGTGCTTTTCTGCAAATTCCAAGTGTGGTGTCATTTATCTTCACTGGATTGAGTTTGGCCACACTGCCATAAAGCCCAGATCGGTGGAGTGTTGCAGTGATGTTTGTTATTCTGTAAGTTTCTCCGATCTGCATATATGATCATGGAGCTTAACTAGAGTGACCATCAGGTTCTTGGTCACCACACTAACCAAAACCATCAATTCTCCATCAATTGCTCTGTTTGGCCAGGAGGCCGGCTCTAGGAAGAATCCTAGTTGTTTCAAACTTCTTCTATTAAGGGTAACATAGACTACATGCATTTGTGACCCTTCGTATTTTATGGTTTGTATTTTTAATAAATTTGCAAAGATGCTAAAAAACTGTTTTTTGCTTTACCATTATGGTCTATGGAGTGTAGATTGATGTGTGTGTGTGTGTGTGTGTGTGTGTGTGTGGGGGGGGGGGCACATTAGATTATATTATTATAATATAACATAGTTATATAATATAATATAACTATATTATATATATATATAGTTTAATATAAACTATATAAAGTTTATATTAAACTTTATATAGTTTAATATAAAGCAGCAACATAAAAAAATGTGAATAAATTAAGGGGTGTGAATACTTTCACAAGGCACTGTATGTCTATAGCTTAAAAATATATTTAATTTCACTCAACTTTTTTTATTCAAATAATGATTTGTCTATATCAGAGTACTGTAATGATAAGGCTAATAAGCTTGTTTTTGGAGGAACTGTGGGTAGCCTATGGTACTTGAATTTCTCTGTCATATATTTCTCCATAGGAGACTATGTGCTCGTCTATGATTTCATTAAAGATTGATAGCCACGAGTCAGATGAATTGGGAAATACCCCAGAGTCTAGATAAACGTGTGTAGAAACATTAACTGCAAAGGGAGGAAGATAAGGAAGGGGGCATGACATGGTGACATGACACTCTCAAAGAGAAGACACACACACACACACACTAATGAGCAAAGCAAAACAAATTAACAAATTATGAGATTTTTCTTTCTCACTCTCTCCCTCCATCATGTTCCTGTGGCTCAGTGGTAGAGCATTGTGTTAGCAGCATAAAGGTTGTGGGTTCAATTCCCAGGGAACACGCATACTGACAAAAATGCATAGCCTGTAAGTCGCTTTGGATAAAAGTGTTTGCTAAATGTATAAATGTAAATGTAATCATTCCCACACCACACTGACATAAACAAAACAGTGTTGAGTAGAGTAACTCAGTAGTGCTGCTGCTTTTGTAGGAACAAGCTTGAATACCAACATGTACTACTGTAGAGCATAGATAGATAGATAGATAGATAGATAGATAGATAGATAGATAGATAGATAGATAGATAGATAGATAGATAGATAGATAGATAGATAGATAGATAGATAGATAGATAGATAGATAGATAGATAGATAGATAGATAGATAGATAGATAGATAGATAGATAGATTTTCCATTTCCAAAAAATCTGGGAAACATCTGCTGTGTAATCTAAAGTCTCACAAGCAGTTTTACATGTATTCTAATAAATATATATTTGACATCTGACAGAAAACGTCTTAGAGACGTATTGCAGATGAGCAAACACTCTAAAATATACATCTTGCATATGTAAATGCAGACATCAATTAGACATCTCCGAGATGTACATGTGCGATTAGGGTGAGTGCTTTACTGTCAGGTGCTTGTGCCACCTTCTGTAGAACTTAATGGCACTGGTGATTTCAAATGTTAGTCTGGAGCCCTACGATGGTTCTCGAAGTCAGAAAAGTCATAACAATGTTAGAAGAATGTTGCCTGAGGTATATTTTCACTGCAAAACAATAAGAAATACTGCAAATATCACCGCAAATTTTAAGAAAATAAATACTGTCATTTTAGGCTGCAAAAATCATAAAAAAGTAAAAAAGTGTTTCGGAAATAGATGCATGAGTGCTGCAGAGGTTGAAGGGGTGGGTGTCAGCCTGTCAGTGCTCAGACCATAGCTGCACACTGCATCAAATTGGTCTGCATGGCTGTCGTCCAAGAAGGAAGCCTCTTCTAAAGAAGATGCACAAGAAAGCCCGCAAACAGTTTATTGAAGGCAAGCAGACTAAGGACATAGATTACTGGAACCATGGCCTGTGGTCTGATGAGAACAAGATAAACGTATTTGGTTCAGATGGTGTCAAGCATGTGTGGCGGCAACCAGGTGAGGATTACAAAGACAAGTGTGTCTTGCCTGCAGTCAAGCATGGTGGTGGGAGAGTCATGGTCTGGTGCTGCATGAGTGCTGCCGGCACTGGGGAGCTACAGTTCATTGAGAGAACCATGAATGCCAACATGTACTGTGACATACTGAAGCAGAGCATGATCCCCTCTCTTTGGAGACTGGGCTGCAGGGCAGTATTACAACATGATAATGGCCACTGCCTTACTAAAGAAGATAAGGGTAAAGATGATGGACTGGCCAAGCATGTCTCCAGACCTAAACCCTATTGAGCATATGTGGGGCATCCTCAAATGGAAGGTGGAGGAGCGCAAGGTCACTAACATCCACCAAATCTGTGATGTCGTCATGGAGGAGTGGAAGAGGACTCTAGTGGCAACCTGTGAAGCTCTGGTGAACTCCATGCCAAAGAGGGTTAAGGCAGTGCTAGAAAATAATGGTGGCCACACAAAATATTGACACTTTAGGCCCAATTTGGACATTTTCACTTTCACAGATAGATAGATAGATAGATAGATAGATAGATAGATAGATAGATAGATAGATAGATAGATAGATAGATAGATAGATAGATAGATAGATAGATAGATAGATAGATAGATAGATAAACTCAGTGTTTTTGCAAACATTAGTTTAACTGTTTATCTCCTGCAAATGATGAATAGCTTGTATCTTGGCAAGCTTCTGTATCTCTGACACACACATACTTTGAGATACATTTAAAGTATTCCTTGAAAATGATTCATGGAAAATCAGATGGTAATGGAACATCATGCTCAAACTACATAGCAGGAACATCCTTCGGTCATCTACTACACAGTACATATCTCTCTTACAACATTTAGTTATAGTTTCTCCTGGAATCCAAAAATAAACATCAGGGAGAGCTGTCAAAGCCATGCTACATTTTTCTACCCGAGGCCTGGCCAGACAGAAAGAACAAGCGAGTGAGTGAGCGGAGGTAGACGGAAAGTGAGAGAGAGAGAGAGAGAGAGAGAGAGAGAGAGAGAGAGAGAGAGAGAGAGATTCAGACTGCATCATAGAGGAATTTTGAAGCTGTGCTCAAACTTTTCCCTCTACATTTGTACTCAGGACTGACATTTAACATCCTCTCACACAAGACAAACCACTACAGCTGTAATGAAGGGCTTCTTGTCATTTCTAGTTCAATAAAAATAGTGGTTGAAGTTCAATAAAATAAATTAGCTCAGCTACAAATTACAATGCAATTTCAACAAACAGACATGCACATCTGCGCAAATACAATATACAAACTCCACATTGAAATCAGAAAATTAGATATTCAAAATGTAGTGAAAACACTATACTAAACAGAAGGGAACTGGAAATATAAAAACAAACATATTCTGAAAACATTTACATAACATAATATAAAATATAAAAAAAATCGATAAATCTTGAATTAAAAAAATAAACAAGGGATTTGGAAACACAATGCACGTTAATGCATGTCAATAGTATATTATAATATAATATAAAATAATATAATATAATGTAATATATAAAAACTAAAATATACAAATAAATGCAACATAAAAAAACACAAACCAAATGCAAGCAAATGTCTCCCCACTCCTAAAGGATAGCTGCAATTTAGATTTATTAAAATAAAAATATTCAAGTGACCCAGAAAGAACCCAGAACACACAAAACAAAAGCATTAGCACTACGCCAATGATTTCCGATTAATGTTTAATTGCTGGGGCCAACCTTTACTCACTGACCTACAAAATCTTGAGCCTGACGGTGAGAGATGATGGAATTATGTGAACTGTCAATTTCAGCTGAGCACTTGATCGTTGTGTAATGAGAACGAAGTACATTGAGTTGATATTTTATTTATTTATCTGTCACTGCGATTAACATGGACTACATCAAATGCACAATTTTTTTTTTTCAGTTCATAGTTTAAAAAAAAGTAAATCACCATCTGAATGATACAAACATGACCATGGCGGCTAACATCAAACTGATAGACTGTGGTGTCGATTAGGCATTACAAGGAAGTAATGTGGTGTCGCTCAGCAAGTTATGCATTGTTTAATAGGTTTGCAGTAAGGAAGCTGTTCCAGAATGATTTTTGTCTGAACGCTGATGAGGAAGGGGAAGGTGTGGATGAACGGGGGATGCAGAAAATCTTTACACCCACCTCCTGTCAGAGGTGCATGTGTATCCGCCAGTGGGCTGGAATAAAAAAACTGAAAAAAGCAAAAACAACAAGAACGGCATGTCCACGGGCCTTCAGAGATCTGCACAGAGCTCACCACATTATCATACCTCTGGGAAGTCTGGAAATGCATTGACGCCTCGAGTACTCTAAAAAGTATGCATATTTCAATACTCAGTGCTCACAATGCAGCACTTTTTAGAGATGCTTTTTTTCCCCAAGCTATTACAACAATAGTAATTCATGAGTTTGTCTGCCCATTCAGCCATGGCAGATAGTGGTAAACGAACTTGAACCCGAGGCTAACCTGCGTTGGGAACATCATTAATAAAAATTGTGACCTTTTATCTCACAATTCTGAGTTTATATCTTGTAATTCTGAGTTTATATCTTGCAATTCGGACTTTATATCTTGCAATTTTGAGATATATCTCACAATTCTGAGTTTATATCTTGTAATTCTGAGTTTATATCTTGCAATTCTGACTTAATATCTTGCCATTCTGACTTTATATCTTGAAATTTTGAGATATATCTCATAATTCTGAGTTTATATCCCACAATTTTGAGTTTATATATTACAATTCTGACTTCATATCTTGCAATTTTGAGCTTGTGACAATTCTGATTTAATATCACACAAATTTGAGCTTATATCACAATTCTGACTTTATATCACTATGTGGAGTCTGTCACAATCCTGACTTTGTAGTTTTATAGTTTTTGAGTTTATATGTAATTATTTTGAGTTTATTTCACAATTTGCAGTTATATCTTGCAGTTTTGAGTTTATGTCTCACAATTGTGAAAAAAGAGCTGTAATTATCTTGTTTATTTACTTTTGTTATTCTATGGCGGAAATGCTTCCACACTTTTCCAATGAATGTGATGTAATTGCTGCAATTAACAGCATGTTAGAAAAACACTCGCAACCAGTGACATCCCATGCATCTGCAGTGACCCCAATCATCTCTTATTGAAGGTGTATTAAGGTTTCAAGACTTCGTGTCTACTGCAGACGATTTCCCTTTTTTATCTCACCAAGAATCAACTCTTTAAAACTGGTTAACTTGCACAAAACAAAGCTTAAAAACGGCATTCCAAAAAGCCCCATTTTATCCTAATGATGAATGATTATCATATTTAATATAATTTGTATTATCCGATTAGATCAAACCTGTGGGTCGAGACCAACACATTGTTAGTGTCTGAAGAAAGACATACATAATTTATTCCTAATGACAGTAAAATAAAAATGCAAACTAATTCATGCAAACATAAGAGCGCAGCTGGTGGTGATAAAATATGAACTAAGTTAAGCTCGCCGTTGTCTCTGTTTGTCATCGAAGTTCTCTCTCTCTCTCATCATCATGCTCAAAATCTCTTTATTAAAAATGACCAAATCAACTCTATGAAGCAGGAAAACAATCCTGCTGTTTTCTTGGCTGAATGAAAGAAAGACGCCACGTCTCTCTCTCACCCTGAAATTGGTCGGACACACACACCCAGTAGTCAGTCTTGCTCCTCGGCTGAACCCTGCCAAAAAATGACAGCATTGGCAGTTGTTCCCTGTCATAAACAAATCCACCTCTGACCACACAAAACCCACATATGAAAGCCCTCCAAAGCACATTTATTCCAGAAGGATGTTCAGCAGGTATGTCTTTTACATCTAAGGGCTTTAAGTCGGTGTCTAGACGCCGCAGACGCAGCTGGGGTATCAGAGGAATTCTTAAAGATAGAATTTCACTTCCGCAGCTATGAAAGCTCTGAGCAGACTTGAAGAGAACAGCGCCACTTGATTTTTTGTCGTGACACTCAACCGCTGTTTCATTTGAGTCTTTAGACCACACACACTAATTGGCTCGCCTGGTGCACTGCATAATAAGATTTCTTCATAATTAGAATTTTTTTTTTACTGGAAAGTAGGCAGAAAATATCAAAATGAAAGACAAGGCTCAGAAATATCATTCCTGGTATGATGAGAGATGTCAGATCTAGATGAGTCTGAAATGATGAGCTGGATGAATCTCACAAGAACATGTCCAATTAACTTTTCAATCAATCAATCAATCAATAGTAAGTATGTTATATAATTATATATATATATATATATATATGAAAGAGATTCGAACCCTGAAAGAGATGGGCTACAGCAGCAGAAGACCACACCGGGTGCCGCTCCTGTCAGCTAAGAACATGAATCGGAGGCTATAATTCACACAGGCTCACCAAAATCGGTCAATAGAAGATTGGAAAAACGTTGCCTGGTCTGATGAGTCTCGACATTCAGATGGTAGAGTCAGAATTTTGCGTACAGAACATGAAAGCATGGATCCATCCTGTCTTGTCTCAATGGTTCAGGCTGGTGGTTGTGGTGTAATGGTGTGTGGGATATTTTCTTGGCACACTTTGGGACCCTTAGTACCAATTGAGCATCGTTATAAACGCCACAGCCTACCTGAGTATTGTTGCTGACCATGTCCATCCCTCTATGACTACAGTGTGATCCATCTTCTGATGAATACTTCCAGCAGGATAATGTACCATGTCACAAAGCTCAAATCATCTCAGACTGGTTTCTTGAACAGAAACATGACAATGAGTTCACTTTCCTCAAATGACCTCCATTTGGGATGTGGTGGAACGTGAGATTCGCATCATGGATGTGCAGCCGACAAATCTGCAGCAACTGCGTGATGCTATCATGTCAATATGGATCAAAATCTCTGAGGAATATTTCCAACACCTTGTTGAATCTATGCCCCGAAGAATTAAAGCAGTTCTGAAGGCAAACGGGGGTCCAACCCGGTACTAGCAAGATGTACCTAATAAAGTGGCCAGTGAGTGTGTGTATATATATATATATATAATATATATATATATATATATATATATATATAATGATAATACTAATAATATATGGACATTTTTATATTGATGTTATTAAATACGTTGTTACTGTATTGCACACTAAAAATGTGCTTAACTAAGAAACCATGTCAATGCAAAACATCTTTATGGTCAAAAATAGGCTACATTATCTGCATAATACCACTTCTTATTTCTTTCTTTTGATTATGAGGTGAAATGTGTCCTGGACAAGTCTTGACTGGTTTTGTGAGACTCTGTGCATGCTTTTCAAAATGCAAATCTGTTTCTGTCTGATGATGCCATGGATTTTTCTATTTCTGAGTAAGTCTGACGAGACTGATTTATACATAATGTCAAGAAGAGCATTAATATTTAATTGAAATACAAAAGCAGTATAAAACGGAGTTAACACATTTATGTATGCATTGTGAAAATAAAATGAAGCGCAAATAAACATTATAATTTGACAGAAAAACAGAGGTACAGTGAAAACACTCATGTATTGTTTGAATACTCAGATTTAATGAAAGACTGTCCATTGTATTCATAACCAGGACAATTTTATTTTCTATTCAGGTCATAAAATGTCTGAGCTCAGCAGAACTGTGGCCTGATTTTAAAGGCCAGTCAGTGTTTAGATTTAGAATAGAGGTCATTTAGTCTTTTCCAGTTAAAAAAATGTGTATTAAAATACATTTCTGTATTTTAAGCATTCAATCAGATAAAGATTTCATTTATGTATTAATACATTGCATTCAGCTAAATTAATGCAAAGATGTTAAAATGATAGCCTTCAGAAAGGTACCAGACCAGACCGTTTTACAATTTATTATGTTATTACAAGTCTTGTGTTCAAGGTCATAAAACTTTTTGGAAATTTAATGTAAAGTTGATATTTCTAAAAAGTCCACTTAAAATAGTTAATTACTTACATAAAGGAAAAATAATGCTGGGTTGAGTCACAACCTAATGCATTTTTAGCAATACATTATGTAAACTAAAGTCTAAAAATACAGATATGTTTTGCTTTTATCACAATTTGCTAAATCTGAAAATTCAGGGAGAGAAACAGGGCAAAAAAGCTTCCTTGTGATGAAAGTGAAAGAAAAAAACAAACATGAAAATAAAAGTCACTTTGATTTTTGTTGTGTTGTCTATACTGACAGATTCAAAGCGGTATCAGCGAGTCATTGTTCAAGTTATTTTTACATACAAATAGCACCAGTTTCATAGAATGACCCAGAAATCAAAACAAACACAAAAATCACATGGGACGATCTAAGAAAACAGCACCGAGGATGAGGTTAACATTGATGCTGAGAAACTACAAGAGGTCCGAACTCAGAAAGCTTTGACAAACATGAAGTTTATCCCTTTCCCTTCCTCTGTGTATTAAATGACATGTTCTAAATAGAGAGGGAAGAGAAACAAATATCTTCCTTTTTCCAAAAGCAAATTTAAGATCCATAAAAAATAGGGGGCAGAGGGGATTATTTTCAGGGTTTTCTGACAGTCTTAAAAATGACTTAAAATATCTTAATCCCCCCTCATGAATTCAGCCCTTAAATGGGTCTTGAAACAGAGCAGAGAGTCTTAAATTCATTAGGTCATGGCATTAAATGTTTCATACGCTGTCAACAAATATCTTCCCTCAGTGTTTTTGTCATGTTTTCCAATTATAGATATTTTAAACATCTTTAAATCAAGAAACATGTATCTTTCTTAAGTGTCAGTCCTGTCGTGTGTCATGTGTTTCCTGCCCTCTTGTGTCCATATTTGGTTTGTTTCCTGTCCTCGTTTAGTGTGCTTATTAGTTAATTGTGTCCCAGTTGTGTTTTATTATGTTAGAGATTACCCTGTGTATTTAAGTGCCTGTCTGTTTAGTAAGTGTTGTCTGGTCTACGTGTTACTCTTGGTGTTCCTGTCTGTGTCTGTGTCTGTGTCTGTGTCTGTGTCTGTGTCTGTGTCTGTGTCTGTGTCTGTGTCTGTGTCTGTGTCTGTGTCTGGCCCTTTTGGATTTATTAAAGACTGTCATTTTGAGTTTACTCCTCTTCTCGTGTTCATCGTTACTCCCAGTTTTGTGCACTGTGATATTAAGATGCAAAATTAAGTATTTTTTTCTGAGAAACTGATTTTTTTTAGTTTATTCATAAAACAACAACAATTATCTGTCATTTGTGAAAGAACAAGAATAAACTTGAACAGTTTATTTTGATTAGTTTCTCAGAAAACAAGACTACTTATCTTGTTACATTTTGCTTCTCAAATAAATTGATCATGATTTAAGCATCTTTTTGTACAGAAAAACAAGACAAACATACTGGACAAGCATTATCCTTTTTTGCAGTGATCAGAAGGTACAGTAAAAGTTATTTCCATATTATAGTGAAAATATATTATATATATTATAAAACAATGATATAGTTTGGATTTTAAAACTTAAATGTTACTAAAATAACTCACTTTATGCTCCCTTGATATTTATATTTAGAAATCATATTGCCCTCCCTTGAATGTATTGTTTAAAATTCCTTCACTTGCTCTAAAAATGCTTACATTCACCTTCAAAAAAACTTGCAGAAACCCTGTAATGTTTAAAAAACTCCATAAAATGTCATTTTGTTAATAATGAGTATTAAAGATTTATGCAGCGAACCCATTTCTATAGTAAAATTGAATGTTACATTTGGGATTACGCTTTGGAATTTCTTTGTGGTTATAGTTCTCGTGCAAAAAAAAAAAATTCCCACTTTGTGTGTGTGTGTGTGTGTGTTTGTGTTTAGCGATGGGTTGGACTAGGCATTACGTCATGTGATTATCTCCAGCTCGAGCTCACACATCTCCACATTCAGTCCTGCGTGGAGCGCGTGTGTGGAGAGCTGCGTGCGCCTTTCCAGAGCACTCGCAGCGCAAATATTCTGGGATTGTTTTGTGTGCCAGTTTGTTCTAATCGAAACAGTTTTGGATTTTATGAGTATTTGCGAGCACAATGAACAGCTCTTACCTTTCAAGCATGAGAAGATCGCGTCACCAGAGCGCACTGACTGCAAGTGTTTCAGTGCGTCGATGACACAACCTAACGCATGAAGTCTGGAAGTACAAACCTGGCTGTCAGAAAGATGGACTCAGAATGAGTGCAACTCAGTCCAATGCAACGAAGGAGGATGCCAACATTACCATCCCCTCATGGCCGTACAGGGAGACGGCCGCCGTGTTCATCATCCTCGTGATTACCGTCATCATTCTGGTCACCATTGTTGGGAACGTTCTGGTCATCGTGGCGGTGCTGACCAGCCGCGCTCTCCGCGCGCCACAGAACCTCTTCCTCGTGTCGCTCGCGTGCGCGGACATCCTCGTGGCCACGCTTGTGATCCCGTTCTCTCTCGCCAACGAGATCATGGGATACTGGTTCTTCGGCAGAACCTGGTGCGCGGTTTACCTGGCTTTGGATGTTCTGTTCTGCACGTCGTCCATCGTGCATCTGTGCGCCATCAGTTTGGATAGGTACTGGTCCGTCACCAAAGCGGTGAGCTACAACTTGAAGCGAACCCCGAAGCGCATAAAGTCCATGATCGCTGTGGTGTGGGTTATCTCAGCCGTAATCTCATTCCCACCTCTCATCATGACCAAGCACAACGAGAAGGAGTGTTTAATAAACGACGAGACCTGGTACATCCTCTCCTCGTGCCTGGTGTCATTTTTCGCACCGGGGATCATCATGATCACGGTGTACTGCAAAATCTACCGCGTCGCCAAACAGCGCTCGTCCACAGTGTTCGTGGCCAAGAACGGGCTGGAGAGGCAGCCTTCCCAATCCGAGACGTGCTTTGTGAGGAAGGATAAGTTTGAGAAGGAGTCCCCGAGCAGCAACAGCTCGGAAAGCAACCAGAGACAGGAGGAGCTGGATGATATCGACCTGGAGGAGAGCGCGACGTCCGACAACAAAGCCAAGAGCTCGCGCTTCTCCAAGTGCAGGCGGGTGGACGGCGCGCGCTGCTGCCCTCAGAGGACCTGCCGGATCTCCTGGGTTAACAGTCAGGAGCAGAGCAGCAAACAGCTCGCTGTGGCGTCGAAAACCAAAGTGGCTCAGATGCGGGAGAAACGCTTCACTTTCGTACTGGCAGTGGTCATGGGTGTGTTTGTCCTGTGCTGGTTCCCTTTTTTCTTCACCTACAGTCTCCAGGCCATCTGCGGGCAGAGCTGCGAGCCGCCCGAGGCGCTTTTCAAGCTCTTCTTTTGGATAGGTTACTGCAACAGCTCAGTGAATCCCATCATTTACACGATTTTCAACAGGGACTTCAGGAAGGCTTTTAAGAAAATCGTTTGCTTGACTGCGCAGCGCACCTGAGAGACTCGTATTTGGACACGTTAGACACGATTAAAATGCATGAATGTCAACAGAAATCAAACCAAGTTGAATCTGCTAACTAATTATGGCCTAATTATATTTATAACTTATTTCTTAGACCATTGGGACTCGCATTATAACATTTTTCATGTCCAAATTTATTTTTGCAACCTTTCAAATGCATTTTAATGTATACAACATATAAATATGTAGTATGTTTACATAATACTACATAAAAACATTATAACATAAAGCAACAAAAAATGTTAAAACTATAATGAGCTAACAAATTGTAATATAATCCCAAACCATTTCCAGGTATTTATTATTTGAAGCTATGATCAATTTACAAAAAAATATTAGTGAGACATATTTACAAAACATTTTTAAAAACGAATTTCCACCACAAAATGCTGTATAAAATTGACAAAACTCAACTGTGATGCATACGTTCACTGTTAATGTAAATGTTAAAAGAGAGTAAAAGTGTGTTTTAAGGGAGTTTATTATCTAAAAGGGCCACATGGCCAAACATGCTTAGTTGAAGAAACAGTGTCTTTTAATCAACTGCACTGAAAATGAATGATATGATTTATTTTAAAAAAAAAATCTGTTCAGCAATGGCAAGTTACACATTGACATAAATGTGCAATTTTTGTAAACTCATTTTTACACTGTGCTTTTTGGTGTTTTTAAATGAAGGAAGTCATATCTCAGTTTTTCCATTGTTTTATCATTTAAACCTAACAAAATTAGCTTGCGCTATACATATATTATACCATCTGGTATGATTTTGTTTCTAATCCAATGACATTCAGACATTTTAAAATGTAAAATGTGACTGGTGTTCAAATAGTTCTTGGTGCCTCTGATGTATATATTGTTTGTATTTATTAAATGAGGAATATTTGACTTACGTCACCACAGTATTAAAACTCAGTGTAAATACATATAATGTATAAATGTAAACAAAAATGACATTAAATATTATATTGTATACTGTACTGTATATTTTCCATACAACTTACACTGTGCATATGCAGAGTATAAACACCAAATGACAGAATTCTAGTTCTTGGGAATAATGCTGGAGCAGTGTTTATTTAAATGGTAGTATCTGAAAATGAACTCATTAGTAAAAAGTGGAAAGAACGTTACTTTTTTTTGTGGAATTGTTTCTGTTCAGGCTATGTGGTGATTGTAATATAACCCCTAATTAGAAAATATTGTTGTTAAAGAGACCGGGGCTAGTTGTCACAAGGGCTATATCTCACTATCTGTGATGTTTTGTGCCAAAAGGCTGGCCATACTTTGCATGTTGATTCTAAACATCTGCCTTGAATTAGTATACATTTCAATTTAACAATAAAACCAGGTGTGAATTGTGTTTTCAAGTCATCAGGCTGAAAAGCCTTAATAAGCTATTTAATGGCATTATAACTTACCCCACATAGTGTGACATCTCAGCATACTGTTATAAAAAGGTCATTCTTTTTTCCTGGGAAACAATAGTGCAAATGTTCAGTAGCTTTAGTACTCCACACTTTAAGGTTTGTGCCCATATGGACTTAAACCTACCCTAAAAAACACACATTAAAGTATACAGGAATATAACTAACCCCGGTCTCTTCAATTTGTGGGGAAAAGCAGCTCTTGTAAGGGCTTAAGGGTCGCAGCGTCTGATCCTCTATGTGCTGAAAAAAAGCTCAATCACCTTTCATAACTCTATTAAAAGCTCTTATTGAAACCTTCATGTCTTGTTGGTAACACAGACACAAACAGAAGGCTGGTTTCTAATTCAAGAATGATAAAGCTAAAATAAGACATTATCTGTTTCATGCACCCTGCAATCCATCATATTTTGTATCTTATTCCAAAGTCAGACAGAATATTCTGCATTCAGGCAGGAGCGGCTGCATAAGAGGTTTTATCTTAAAAAAGCTGTTGAAAAAGAGACACAATATACTGCTTTCCCAAATCCACTGTTATCACGATCTAGAGCCCTTCACGAACAAAACAGCATGATACATACTGCCTAGAAAAGGTTGAAGAAAAGTCAAAACGTCCTTTTGAAAACAAAACAACACTGTGCTATAAATGTAGATCTACGTGAAAGTTCATGTTCAAACTGCATTAATGCAATTCACAGCTCACACCAGCTCCATCAAGCAGAATGCAATGCTTGGATTATGAACCCGGCCAGCAAGGCCTCGAACTGAGAGGTCTACAGCAGACTGACAGCCAAATATAAGAATCTGTAAGAGAAAATTTGATATTGATCGGCAAACAGTGCTTGAATGACTGCTGGCAGAGTGTAAAATAAATGTCATTCATCCCACACATCCACAGCACGCGTGCTACCTCAGTTTTACTGTTGTATCATCACTGTCACACTTACAATATATAAAAGTCACCTTTATTTATATAGCGCTTTTAACAATACAAATTGTAACAAAGCAACTGCACAATATCAAAATAGGAAAATAGTCAATAATGTAAAATGACAAGATTTAACACTCAATTTTTCAGCTGAAGGCATTTCATTATTGAATTTAGTGATTGCATCTTCCAGCTCAGTTCAGTTTATATAATATCTGAGCAATGAATTTGATGATATTGCTGGAAATGAAGTGTCCCCAACTAAGCAAGCCAGAGGCGACAGCGGCAAGGAACCAAAACTCCATCGGTGACAGAATGGAGAGAAAAAAAATGGGAGAAACCAGGCTCAGTCGGGGGGCAGTTCCTTTTTGGCCAGACAAACCAGTAGTTTGTGCCAACTGCAGCAAAGTCAGAGTGTAAGTGGTCCACTGGTTCCAGGGGTCTTTTCCTGATGGCTGTCTAGGTGATGAGGTCCTCACTGGGCATCTGTCTCTGGGGCTCAACTATGCATCTTAGACTCCGCTGACATTCAGGGCTGTAGGGGCTGTAGAGGTTGTCTCTAGGTGCTGATTCACCATTTATGGCAAAATTTGGTTAATTCAGAATAATCGCTGATGGTTGGCTTCCTCTGAGGTCCTTTGAGAGGTTGTCATCATCTCTTCTCAGGTGTTCGGTCATCTCAGATCATTTAAGGGTTGGATCCAGACTGAAGCTTGTGTAATTCCTAGTTACATCCCATGGCAGAAACAGAGAAACAAATAAAGACAATTATAGTAGCAGTTGTTCCATCCAGGAACTCTCTGGATGAAATTATCAGTTCAACCCAAGCTAAAGCATAATAATGTGCGTTTGATCAGATATAACTGCAGTACAAGATTATGAGATGCATTATATGAATGCTTGGCTAAAGAGATGTGTCTTTAATCTAGATTTAAATAGAGAGTGTGTCTGAACCCCGAACGTTATCAGGAAGGCTATTCCAGAGTTTGGGAGCCAAATATGAAAAAGTTATATTATATACTATATATTAAACAAATGGTGTGTTTATTTTTGTAATTGTGACTTTATTTCTCGATTACTTAATGTCTCTTCTCATTTGTAAATTAATACATTCATTTGAAATTTTTTCAGCCACTTGACAAGTCGCATTCGCAAAATATAAAATATGGAATCACAAAAAGCTGAGATTAAAATTCATAAGATTGGTAAGATTATACAAGCCAGTCAAAAGTTTGGAATAATTCAGATTTCTTTTTCATGTTTATTTGATGAGAAATATAGTACGATTAATAATATTGTGAAATAATATTACAATTTAAGGTAACAGTTTTCTAATTATTCCTGTTATGCTAAACTGAATCCTCAGTGAACATTACTAGTTTTCAGTGTCACATGATCATTCTGATGTAGATTTGGTGCTCAGGTATAATTTTTTATTTTTGGTTCTTAATTATTAAATGTGAATGTTTTCAAAATTGATAAACATAAGAAATGTTTCTTGAGCAGCAAATCATCATATTATTATGATTTCTGAAGGATCATGTGACACTGAAAACTGGAGTAATGATGCTGAAAATTCAGCTTTGCAGAATAAATAACATTTTAACATATATTCACATAGAAAACAAGCCTGTTTACTCATGTCTATATAAGCTGGGACAAGAGGACAGAAAACTCAATTTCAACTCCCTGGCAACAACAGTGTGAGTGCTACAAGAGAAGCCTCCATAACGGCTGGAGGTCCAGAGCCTCACGAGACCAACCCATTCTCACTAGAATGCATTGCACATGACAATGTCAAGAAAATGCTTAAGTGATGTTCAAAAAAGCTTGATTACCATTGCATTACAGGTAAAACAGGATCTCTCAATGCATTACAAGTTGAACATCATATGCATTTATCATTTCAACACAATTCTCTGTTACTAAATAAATAAAATACACACTATTTTCAGATTTTCACCTTGTAGTTTTTTGCCCACAGCTTAGACTTTCTGCACAGGCGTGTCATGTGTGACAGATATCCGGGTATAATGGCAGTGTGAAGCAAACAGGAGCAGTTCCCAGCAGGTGAGGTGCGAGGCAGTCAGGCTTCATCCACACATCACGTTTGCACTCTCAAACACATATTCTGCCCACTCAAGCCTCAGAAACAGGGGAAGCCAGAATCTATGATGTCACCCCAGTCTCAAAAACTGAGAGCTTTTCCGAAAGAGATTTTTTCTAAATGGGTGAATCTCGTGAAAGGTGTCAAAAGTTTCGGATTTCACCCTCAAAAAAGAAAAGATTGCCCTAAAATCAGCATTACTTCATTACTATACACACACACACACACACACACACACACACACACACACACACACACACACACACACACACACACACACACACACACACAAACACACAAAATATTTTTTAATTAATGAAAGATTATCTGTGTATATACAATTAATGAAAATGCTATATTTTTTATGAGCCACAAAAAGAGTAAAAATTCCAGATGTTATATGTTAATAATAATAAGGAATTAATAATATAAAAATAATAAAATATGAATAAAAATGAAAAATATTAACATATTACTGTAATAAAATTGAAAAAAACTAACTGAAAAATGGCATTTAAAAAAACACTTTTCATGAGATTCATCTAAGCATTAAAGGATGGATAAATAAATTTAATGAAGACAAGTATACATATAAAATGCAATAAATTAATGAACGCATGAATGAATAACATTAAGATAAATAAATAATTAAATACAGATAAATAAACAAACAAAGAAATAAATACAATTTGTCATAAAACTGTGAATGCAACATCAGATTAACCCAAACATTATGAATTAATCAGTAAAGAAAGAAAGAAAGAAAGAAAGAAAGAAAGAAACAAACAAACAAACAAACAAACAAACAATGAATGAATAAATGTCCCCGACAAATTTGAAATGGCTTCATTATTCCTACTGAAAAATCTAATTTCTTTCTCTCAAACACTAATGGATTAATAAGCAAGTGAATAAATAAACAAACAAGCAAAAATCACACAGAATAGTATGATTCGCCGATTTCCCATGATCAGCGAATCACAAATAGAAGCCACAGCATGGTGTCTGGAAGTCCTCTGGTGAAGTACAGGGCAGTTCAGAGGTCAAGGCAGAAACTCTACTGAGCACTATTGTCTGAGACCTGGCAGCGGGCTTATAATAAATGCTCTATTTTTATCTGTTGTGGAATTTGTCTAATGTCCTTCTTCTGTGCATGGATCTGGCCGAGATCCAGCCCTGCTGGGCTAGAAATCCCACACCACACAGAGTTCAATGCATGAGAAAAACAGGACCTCCGAATACCTCTGGTTTCCTCGTGCACCCTAATGATTCCGATCTGATTGTCTCTGCAAATGCAGCCAGAATTCGACATCATTTCCTGCTACAATACTTCTGTATGTAACACTGTGGAGGAGTTTGTGTACTGATAATTATCGTAATTTCATTAAATGTGGCTAATATTTACAGACGGCTATATGTTTGATTTAATTGAGATTTAACACCATTCATCTCAACCAGTCAAAAATCTGTTATTAGTTTTAGTGTGAAAAGTAATAACTAACTAAAGGTAATTTTGAATTGCCTAATATCTTAAAATTCTCACAAATATGAATTTATATCTTGCAATTGCAAGTTATAAAATTGTAAACTTAGTGAAATTGCTGATTTTTTTCATGGAATTCTGACTTTTTTCATCAAATTCTAAGCATACTTCTCACAATTCAGATTTTTTTTTTCAACCAAGTAAATAAACAAATAAAAGCATATTTTTACCTCATTGTTCTGACTTTTTTTTCAATTTCAGTTTATAAACTTGTATGCTTGTAATGAAAAGCTTGCCATTCTGATTTTTTTGATGTATTTCTTTTTACTTCTTGTAATTCTGTTATCGCTATGGAATAAAAAAAAAAAGTAAACTGTGTCTTTCATCTCACTTTTTTAAACAAAACTCTGTTTACATCTTGCAATTCTGTTTTTGTTTACTTTTTTTCCGGCTACAGAATAAAAAAAATATCTGAAATAAAAATAGTTCCTTGTATCTTTTTTGTCTCATAATTCTGACTTCTGTCGCCAGATTAAATCTCACAATTCAACTTGTCTTCTCAGAAACTATGAGTCAACATCTCAAAATGAATTGTGAAATATAAACTAGGAATTGCAAGAAAAAAACATCAGAATTGTGAGATCACAATCACAAGTCACAATTAAAATTATTTATATTCAGTGGTGAAAGTAAGATTCCACAACTAACTGAGCTTCAAAGAAAACATTATGTTGATGGAATTATGCATAAAACAGCTCATTAATCAACACTTGACTTACAAAGCTCTCAAAGGATGCTAGAAACTAATTAAAGACTGCGCAGATCTTGGAAGATGCTTTATGGAGCACAATTCTTTGACACAAAGAGTCGGGTGTAGAATCGACGAAATGACACGCAAGACAGCAGAACGTGCCTCCAGCTTGGGAAGAATATGCAAATTCACACGGACAGCTCAGGCTCTTACACTGAAGTCCCTAATGAAGTCCTCTCATGCAATCTGTTTTTGCGTCATGCCAGCGCTACGGTTTTTGATACTGCCAAATGCATGGCTAGTACCAAAGTCCCCCGCCAGATCTCGTCTCCCAGCTCAATTATCTTTCTAATCAGCTGCTTCATTGCCTTGAAAAGAGATGCAACACTTTCAATTAGGTTTTGTGATTTATCTTTGTTCTTTTATATGGAGAGCAATCATCCAGTGCATGTTCACATTGTTCATGTCTCGTGGGCTTTTTCTCAATCTCTCCCAAAACCCATTGAGCTTTTGACCTCCGCCGGCGTGATTCATTTCACTTTCTCAAGAGCCTCGGTCTTAAAAGTCATTCTCATATCGGCCGTAAACAATGAGAGAGGGAATTAGGACCAGTTGCGTTCACCCTTAACCCATCTGTCCCTTTCTATCGCTCTCAGACAACTAATGAGAGATCCAGACGCAAGAGGAAAAGGAGTAAAACAATTCCAGACGCCAATAATAAAGGGCTACCACAAACAAAGGAAAGACGCACACTTGTTTGTATGGAGAAAAAGACCATCAAGATAGAACAAAGGAAAGACGCACACTTGTTTGTATGGAGAAAAAGACCATCAAGATAGAAATGCTGAAGAGGAGTCGCTGGGGAATTCAGTTGAGACAGGAAGATCAACTTTAACAACAGGAAGTGCTTGAAGCAGCAGTAGGTGTGGGCGGTATGACACAAATATACCGTATGAGTCACTACAGAACACGGTAACAATCTAAGCTTGATTTAAAGTGATAGCCCACCCAAAACTCGTTCTGCTCTCTCATTTTTCAAAACTGTAAGTCTTTCTATCTTCAGCTGAACAAAAACAAGATATTTTGAAGACCAAAAGGAACCAAACATTGATTTTCAATGTAGCCTATTGTGTCTTCTTTTATGCTCCACAGAGTGCTGAAAGTGCGGGTTTGAAATGACATCAGTTTGTAAATAGTGACAGAAATGTAATTTTTGGGTTAGCTATTCCTTTCATTTCTGAAATATCTGAAAATACACTGAAAAAATGGTGTTGGAGTTTTCTCTCAGATATTGCTAGTATATTTCACAAACAATTAGACAGCATGTAACACTAAATAAAATCCTGCTGTTGTTTTCAAAACTGGGTACAGCTGCAATTTACCAAAAATCAACACTATGAAACCTACTTAAGATTCGTGTAAAAACAGATAACCTCTACTGTATGTCAAACATATATTAGAAATTCCCTTATATTGTTCGTTGCATTTATTCTTTTGCATTAGGGGTATGAGTCTCACTTTCAAGTCAACTTTGAATCTAAAATGGGGAGGAGAAAAGCTTTTTTTGCAGATGCAACTTGATTTTAAATGTGGTCTTCTAATGCATTGACATTCACAACTTTAATTTATCCCACTACTAATGCATTAGATTCAATATTTTTTTCTTCACAAACACAATTATACAGAATATAACCAGCAGTGAAATGTAAGTCAGGTCCGCTCCATGGACAATGCAATTATATGTAACACAAGCACTGGAGAATATACATAGGTATGAAAAAATAAAGTAAGAATTCAAAAATAAGACTAAAAATTAAAAAGAATAATATGTGCAATAAAATAAAATGTGCAGGACAGTATACTGTAGACTTAATAAATAATAATATAAGCAGGAATGTGCAAGAAGAATGTGCAAACAGGTTGTACAGGGTATATACATAGCAGCAATACGGATGGTGGAGAATAATGAATATCTTACTGATTATTAAATGGAGTCATGTTGATGTTATGAGATTATTTTCCATAAAAAGCTATAAGTGTGACATAATCAGCTAATGCGACTGAATGTAAACCAGTACTTGTGAAAGTCACAGACTGCTGCACATAGGACCATCAGACTCCACAACACTGTGATGAATTAACAAATGGAATCAATTTATTGGATTGTTTTGGTTTTTAATTTTTATAAAAGCAATAAGTCAGTTATAAAAGCAATATGCACGATGCCATGACTTTACAGTACCTTGGTTTTTACCATGATCATACTCACAGTATAGCACAGTGTTTCACCTTACTGCTGGTTTAGATGACTAGCCGTCAAACTGTCCTTTGACTGGGTCAGCTGGTTTTGTTTGGTGGTCTGATGGGTAACAGATGGAGCTAAATATGTCCATAACTACAGGCAGCTCTCAAGCACATCTCCATCACAGATCTCCAGTCAAGAGCCTGCAACTGCAGCTCAGTTTCCTACAGAAATAAAGCATTACACAAACGTCAAGGCACAAACAGCTCTTTTATGTTTATTCATGTCATTTAATAATATACAAAAGCACACAAAAGTGTTTCTCTATGGGGAATTTACAAAGAATTTTTTAAAAAGATTCCTAAGTCATGAAAGACACAGAAGATAGAAGTTCATAAGGACATAAACTATTTATCTAATAAAGCATCAGAAATCAGAAAAAATGACTATATATTATACAGTATTGTTCAAAAGTAATAAAAAAATGAATATTTTATTCTGCAATGATTCATTAAATTAATTAAAGTGGCAGTAAATACATTTTTGAATATTACAAAATATTGATATATATATATATATATTTGTTTTTTTTACTTTCTATTCATAAAAAATGAATATTAAGTGTATTTAAGAATATTTCTGAAGGATTATGTGACTGAAGACTGGAGTAATGATGCTGAGAAATCAGCTTTAGCATCACAGGAATAAATTATATTTTAAAACATGTTCATATTGCTAACAGACATTTTGAATTGTAATAATATGTAACAAATATAAAATTTTTACTGTATTTTTCATCAAATAAATGCAGCCTTAGTGAGCATAAGAGACTTTAAAAACATTAAAATAATCGTACCGACACCAAACTTTTGAACATTAGTTCAAAATTCACCAACTGAGGCAATTATATGCTTGCATCAATGCATAACAGCACCAGAGCTTATCACAGCTACAGTAAAAAGTTTATTCATTATTATTATAATTTCTCGTGCATAGAAAATAAATAAGTCTGGAAGACATCTGGAACGCAGCTCTTTTCTGTGTGAAAAAGGATGCAGAATAGCTGACTCAGTGTTTTTGTTCTTGGAAAATCATGTTTCCAAAGTAAACAAAGCAGCCCCTGTAATTGTTTCTGTGTGCTCGTGTAATTCCTGCGTGTGTTTGTTTATGTATGAACATGTAAATCTGCGTGAAGGGGCTGTGATTCATCAATCTGGCAGCGCTGTGAGTTTTGTGAGTGGGCATCATGGCGGTCCCACAGAGAACTGAGGGACGTCAGGATGTTTGAACACTGGACAAATAAACACATGTACAAACATGCACGCTCACAACATGAACATGCAGAAAGAGTTTCTGCATGATCATGTCAAATAATCAATATCAGCTCAAATCAATATTTTATGCCATTTATTTGTTAAGTTGCACAGCAACAAGTGGGATAATGCACAGTTAGCTCATTGATTTCACAAAACAAACCTCCTCAAACTTGAAAAAAAGACTTGTTTTACAGTAAACTCAGAAAAATTGTATAAAAGCTGTCACTGGTGGTATCCTTAAAGTGAATCTTTTATCATTTCAACACAAGCATCTTTGTAAATTGTGCTTATTGTTATTCTTTTTTTTTTTTTAATAGAACAAAAAAACTTTTTAAGCATTTGGAGATGATTGGAGATTTGCCCGTGAATATTTTCTATTGCTATTATACTGTCTAAGCGTTGGGACAGAGGTCAAAGAAGAACGTAATTAATACATTTCCCAGGCATTCATTATGGAACAATTTTGCAAACCGTCAGAATATAGGCTGTGCTAAATGAGGCAGCTGTGGATTTTATGAATAATTGAGCAGCAGATTCAAAGGACCATTATGAAAGGCAATCTTCACCCAGGATAAGAGAGAGGAGCATTTTCTTCTAGCCCTGACCAGAAGTTAACCTGCCAAAGTTAATCTCACACAGACACTTCAGAAGATGCAGACACTTATTCACAAACATATGCAGAAAAGACTACAGGATTCATTTTCTTTTGTTGCACAACTGCATATTTTTTTTCTGCTCCATCAATAATGTCTATAAATATTTTCTTATAAGTAATGTTATAGCATAATTGCGGGTTACTGTGTGTTCTCTAGACTGCAATACCATTACCAGATCATCATGGCATTTTGTGGATGTTTTATTTATTCAGCAGCAAAGGTTCAAAAGACCATTTTGAGAGAGGCAGTCAGAGGACATCTTCAAGCTAGACTTGAGGGAGGAAATCAGACGTAATGATATCGCTTTTCAAAGTACTGAACGAAGTTAACTGCCTTCTTAGAAAAGTTGGACTTTTGAGGAATTTGCATTGTTTTATCTGCTAGATGAGAGTGAAAGAACATTAGTTCTAGCATGAGTCAGTGTCTCATGTGTGAGCAGCAGATGTAATTAGGCAAGGTAATGTAACACTCATGATAAACAAGGATAAACAAAGCAAAAAAAAATGGAAGTAGAGATTTCCGTGGCAACGCTTGTTGTTTATCTAAAAAAACTGGTAGGCTAGGACAGATAATTTTAGCAACATAAGCCTTTTATTGTGGTTATCGTGCTCAATTTTGTATTAAAACCTTTATACATTTAGTTAAAAAAATTAAATTCCTCAAATCATCAGATTCATCTGTGAAGCAGTGTACTTTATGAAATAAATAAATAAATACATTTTAGTTAAAATATACAGTATACGATATTTCTCAAATCACCAGATTCATCTGTTGCAGCATAGATTTTAGTTAAAAATATATGAATTTCCTTGCATAATCCGACTCATCTGTGCAGCTGAGTTACTTTAGTATCATTTAGATATTATTACAGTATTAAACAAAAATCCTCAATAGGACAGCCATGATTGTATATCATAAGTGTATATACACTTATACACACGTACACACACACACACACACACACACACACACACACACACACAGAGACAAACTTTAGCTTTCAAACTTATTGTGAGGCTGAGATCACACATCTGTTCAGGAACAAACCTGACGCCATTCCGCCCAGGGTTACACTGATGAAGAGAACAGACTGATGTATTTTTCTAGCAGATTCGAGGGTTCAGTACTTTGTCATGGTTTATGTGCTGTTAGTCGGCCTGTGGCCCCATACAGCTTTGATATGAGCCCATAAGAGCTCAAGTGAAGCGCTAACATCATGATTTAAATAATACAATGCGCTTTCTCATTGGGGTTTAACTTGAATTTCATGCAGACAGATGTGAATAGAAGCACCTTGTTGCGTCATCCCATTTTCATTTCAAATTCACTAATTAGTGCTTACTTTAAAGACAAAGACCGATTACTGCAAACACGACACTCTCTACTGACAAACAACAGATGCTGATGTACAAATAATTGCCTAGCGTGAGACGACAGACAATTATGTGTTGGTTTATTTGGACTGATGCCTGAACCAGCACACATGCAGAGCATCGTCTGCACCTGTGAGATGTTCACCAGTCAAAATTACTAACTGTAACCACTTTTTATGAAGAAAGTATTAGCGCTGTTGTAGTTGTTATATTTAAGGTAGTTCAAAAGTTATAAGTATTGTTGTTAGAGTGGTGGTCCAGAACGTTGCCATATGCTTGTTAAGGTGTTGTGATTGGTTTGTAGTATGGGAAATCTCTATGGAATCTAAGAAAATGTAAACTAAACACACACTGCAGCTAAATTTAGTTGTAAATTCACATTTTAGTGCTTACTCTAGTTCAGTCATTTAAAGGAGTAATGACCACATTCTATCAACCAAATTAACTCAAGAGTGGTGTCTCTCTTCTATGCACTGTTCAAGAAATCACAGAGAATGTTTTGAATCACTGTTGCCAGATCTTGTCTTAAAAAACAGCAAATAACAACAAATAACTTTAAATCCAAATGCTTTATGTAGGAAATAAGTCACATACAAAAATATCACGACCTGCACCAACCTACTTTATTAACTCTATAAACTGGATCACTTTATGAGCCGAGCAAACAACAAGCCTAAATATGCTTTTTAAATGTTGTTTATAATAAGTAGACATGGCAACCCAACCTTCCAAACATAAACAAAACACGACAGTGGTTTAGTTCAAATTGGCAAACATGAGTCATTGGTCCTTGTAATATTTGGATACAAAACGCTCGAGACGCATTTGAGCACTTGTGGGTTTTTTATTATTTATTATTTTATTGGATTTTGGTTAAATTCCTGAAATAAAGTCTCAAATTTTCACATTTTGTTCTATGACATAAAATACACCAGTAATACCTGCTTGTGATTTTAAAGCTTGTGATTTTAAACTTTCAGGAAAAATACTTTAGTTAAAAGTGGAAAGAGTTGTTGGAAGCTAAAAGGCGGTGGCATTGAAGTCATGTGACAATATTCAGTTTGTTTACTGCCTATGTTTAGATGTGTACTTCTGCAAATTATATTTAGGCTTAGAAATTCATTAAAAAGTTGTGTTACATTTTTAACAAAATATGCAATAATCTGATTGTCTCAGAGCTTATTTTCTGCAATAGTCCAAAAGCTATTGGGAAATATTAGTTGTTTTTTTTGCGGGAACCAGGGTGCTGCAAACTAAGGGACGTTGTACCAAAATGCATCATCTCTGCAGTGCTCGTATTTCTGCACAGCTGTTTTTTGCAACCTGCTTTAACCAGGCAGGTTTTTTTTGCAGGTAGGCTCCTAGAAAATGAACCTGAAAAACAAGTAATCAACTAAAACTCGCCTTAATGAAATACTCCGTCACAACTGTTAGTAACTATTATTAATCTGTGTGAAGAAAGCTTGTGGTTTAAATACAACCTGACTGATGCTCCAAAAGAAAGCTCAGTAAAGCAGAAAGACAGGACGAACTCTGTGACCAATCACTGGAGGTCTGAGAGTTTGACTCAGCGGAAGACCAGGCTTATGTAAAGGGAATTTATTCAAACCTTCAGAGGGATTCAGTCTGGATCAGAGAATTGTGAAGACATACTCAAACCGAACTGCTCATCATTCAATAGAGGAAGCCCCAGAGCAGAAAGGTCATACGAACTCTTTAATCTCATGTGTGTTAGTTTAAAATGTCATATTCTTTATTTTTGCACTTTTTCCACTTATAATGTTAGTAAAGACTTCTTGTGCCATGGTTAAATGACAAATTAGACAACCAGCTAATAAAAATATGTTCTAGGACTGAATGCTCTCTGAATGTTTTGTAAAAGTTTTTGTTTCTTTGTTATATACGAACATTAAGGGAACACATTTTATAATTTTGCAAAAAGTCTGGGAATGTTACTTCTGAATGTTAACAATAAAGTTCTTAGCAACTAAGTTTGTTTTAAGAGAGACCTATCTGACATGAACTACATTAAATATGGGTTATGGGTAACAGATGAGTAAATATGGGTAATAAAAATCTGAACACGTGGTAAAATTATTGGTAGGACAGAATAAAGGTCGGATAAAATTATTGTTCCATTTTATTGACATAGAGTCTACATATTTTACAGATGGGATTTTAGATCTCAATAACTCCATAAATCAGAAAATACTGTCAACAGACAGACTAAAATGATATATACATCACGTGAATAATATGAATAAACCCATCTGTATAAATACAACTGTATAGTGTGTGTAAGCGCTGAGGTGGAGATTTCTGGTTCATTTTGAGATTTTTTTTTTTTAAGATATATATATTGTAATTGAAATCTACAGATGCAAACAGATAAAGTGTGATACAATGCACTTACATTTATATTTTGGATGTTTTATAATTTTGACTTTTAGTGTTTTTCCTTAAAACAAAAGACAAATCACAGATAACTCCCAAATAACGTTTCTTTCTCCAAACCAGATAAAGAGATACAAACATGCATGTAATTATAGCGATTAAAGAAACAAATACCCGCTTGCTCAGCAGAAACAGCTTATTAAGTCCAAAGAGAGATAAATCTTACCTGCGCCACTCTTGACAGAAAATCTCTCACATCCCCCCTCTCTCTCTTGATCTCACTTTCTCCATCTTTATTAACATCTTCTCCATACTGACCCCATCACTTAAAGCACTGGTTTGCTTGCTTTGCACCGAGGCCTGATTGATCACATTGGTATTTTAGCCTTAATTCACCTCACTCGCATCTAGATGGGAAGTCTGGCCGTAACCTGTGTGCAAATTAATCACCCAGGAGGCCAAATTTACAGCTATGTGCATAGCAAGTCAAGATGAAGGATTAATTGTAAATGTTCACAATTTGAGTGGGGAAATTCCTCACGCACCCAAACAACACATATTTGTTAACATGCATAAATGTATGTATTTTGTGTTTAATGCTGATATTTGTCTTCCCTTTGTACAACTGGAACTTTATGCTGACTTCAAAAAGCTGCAAAAGTCACTGCAGTTACTTTATACCAGTTGAAAAGAGTTCATTTTTTATTAATTAGGCTTGACAGTACATTACGACTGTAATCTCTGCATCAACCTAGTAATCTGTCTTCTATAGCATAATAACTCAGATTTTCTGATTTGCAGGAATAATAACTCAAGACATCACACACAATTTATTTAAGTTATGACAATTTATTTCAGTTATCACATAAATAAGCTAATGACACAAAGGCCATACATGTATACACAGTAACACACACAAATATTGTTCAGATAATCAGTCTAATTACAATTGTTGTGTTACACTTGTGGTGTCCCCAGTCAAAATGGCCTACAAAACATTCAGTTAGCAGAGGTTTTATGTTTGTTTTTGTACAATTTTGTACTGATTGATTGTTGGCCTTGTTGATCTGAATTTTTGCACCTCAGTTTTTGCGTCAACATTGGCTAAATTATCCACCTATAGATATTGATATTAAAATAGTTTATTTTTACACTCAAAAACTGGGGAACTACTACAATCAACAATTCTAAAAAGATATATCAGTTTCCTGAGATGTAAAAAATGTAAACAAAAAACATTTGTCCATCAACATGAAATCCATATATTATTGCCAGCATGGGCTGAAGATGATTTCGGTTGAATTTGGTGAAAACTGGACCAACGGTTTAGGAGGATTTCAAAAGAGTAGGATTTCAACGTAAATAAAAATGGCAGACAGGTGACAAGTTCAGCTGATTATGGCATAATTGGTATCAATGTTCTCGGCATAAACCAAGGAATCCAACAAGACCATCCACATGACAAGAGGTTAAACTGTTTATAAGCTATTAGCATTTTTTTTAAATGTCATTAGTAATGGTTAATGGTTTCATATCATTGGTTTATCACTTTTGACCAATATATGGCACTGTTACCAAATTGATGTGGTCTGGTCATTGTGAGGTGACAATGACATAGATACATAAAGATTGGTGTCAATATGTATTACATACAGCCTCAGATGCATTTTTGCATCATGCCATTAAATCATTCCTTTGCTGCAGTATAAACCATTGAACTTATAAACTTGAATTGTTGTGGGGGTTTTTCCAGCATGGTCTGAATATGATCTGAGACAAATTTGGTGAAAATCGAACCAATGGTATAGAAGGAGTTTGAAAAATAAAGTTTTTTTTAAAATAAATCAAAATTACAGACAGGAAATTTAGCTGATTATGGCATAACTGGTATTGATTTTCTCAGTATTATCCAAGGAAGCTCCCAAGACAAGTCTCATAACTGTAAGCAAAATTAATCAAGAGTTTTTTGCTTGTTTGTTTTGTATAAAAATTTCATTATAATGCCCCCCAATTTTTTTGAGTACCTTCAGGCCATGGTGCCAAAGGCATACCAAATTTTGTATAAATATGCTAATGCATTCATAAAATTCAAAGTGGCTGACAAGGGAAAATTTAGTACCATTGGACTAAATGGTCCAATTATGCTGCTGCACAAACCATTTAGAAGTTAGAAACAAAAATAGCCGCCATATATATTTTCATATCTCTTTAACACAAGGTGGTGCTCTGCTGAAACTCTGCAGGTAACCTCAGATCATGGTTTTCATAACACACGCAAAGTTTGGTTTGAATGCACTAAAGCATTGCAGAAGCTCTTCCATCAAATTTGTTCATTTGTTAAAAAACGGTTTGAATGATTAACTTTATTTACACATTTTTTTATTGTTTTATTCTACATGGTCTGAAGATGACATGGTTTGATTTTTAAGAAATAATGATCTAGGAGGAGTAGGTTTTTCGATTTAGTAACTTTTTACCATATGGTTCTATGGACTGCCATAAACTTCCATAGTGGAAGCAGAAGAAGAACACTTGGCCCCTAAATACAAAACCTGTGTTAATTAAAAGAAACAAGTTGACAAACAAATTGATTCCAGAAAATTATTTGATTTCGTGATAATATGACAAAATGAGAGATTTACAGTACAAGCGTTTTTAAAAGGCTGATCATTTTTGACTAAAAGCACAAAATTAGCTAGGATTTTCAGCACAGCACAAGGGTTAAAAGAACCAGTTTTCCTTATTGAAGAGAACATTTAAAAAAAACTAAAGAACGTCTTTACACTTAAAAAAAAATGTTGTGGAATGAAAAAGTTTCATGGATGTTCACATTTCTGAACAACTGATAAAGAAGCTTTATAAGACGCTATTGTAGAAGGAAGCATCATCATGCTGCCTACCGTTTGGAACAGGCCTTTTGTCAGGAACATACACAAATAATGCCTTAAAAAGCTGCCCACGTAAGCAGCTCGCTAGGATTGAAACAAATCCAAAACTGCAATCATTTTGTGCTTAATGAAAGTCTTCCATTTGCAATTTTTACTAGGAAAAAGATTTTCAGTAATGCTAAATTGATATGCTTTTTATATTGTTGCCTGACCACCATGTTAGGGAGACACAAACAAGTAATTAAGCCTGACACTTCATTGTGAGCTGGGAAGAGGTATTTTGTTAAAATTACATATGAACTCTTACCAAGAAGTAAGAATTTCATCCTAAAACCATCACAATGAAAAATGCTTCATCTAATAGCTATTAATCTCCTGTTAGTCCACATAAATACCAATTTATAATATATTGCAAAGCTCAAACGTCAATTTAATTAGTTACCAGGATCAAATAAGTTCACATTTCCCTAGAGGAAAATTAAGTGCTCCATCTTCAGAGAGTCACTCGGCGTATGGTGATGGATGTTTCTCAGGAGACTGAGAACCTACATATGTAATGCAGGATTATTTCACACTGCGGAGGCACGAGAAGAGAGAAACCACGGCTTCAGACGCCACTATATCAGGTTACACGGCTCTTGCATTTGGGTCCAAGAAATGGAGGGTAAATTCGATGTTGACTTTCACTGTTTGATTATGTAATGTTGTGTTGTGTAATTTGATAAATATGTTTTATAAATTGAGCTACTTAGACAGTGCTTAAACATTTACATTTTAAATTGTGTTTGCCAAAGTCATTTACAACACATGCTACATTGACACACAGCACCTGAATTATCAGTCTAGTTAAACAAAAATACCTTCCTGTCAGATGATTTGTGATTAAACATGATAGATAATACACCAAATGAGAGAAAGTCCTGATGTAAAACTGTCCCAACCAAAGTCAATATTAGAAGAGTTTAATATGAAGTCACAAGTTGTTCTCTCATTCTGTGAAGCTGAAATTACAGACATTAAATAGCTTAGTTTAGAGACCAGTTCTTACGATTAACTAACTATTAACTACAACATTTGCCTCAATAAACTCCTAAGGTAGTTGTTAAGTTTGGGTATGGGGTTGGGTTAAGGGATCTAACATATGGTCATCATGCAGAATATGTGCTTTATAAGTATTAATAAACAGCCAATATGCTAGCAATATGCATGCTAATAAGCAACAAGTTAATAGTGAAAATCGGTCCCTATAGTAAAGTGTTACCAAGACTTTCATCAACAACTAATGCATGGCAATGCAGGAAGAGAGAAATTCGAAATTCACCAGTCTTATTTTTGTATTATTTATCTACTATTATTTGTATTCATATTTTTAATGAGCTTTTATATGTGTATTTTCAGTGATCATTTTTACTTTAGTTAGATTTTTAGCAATCATGTTACAGATTTTTGTCATTGTAAGAATTTTGTTAAATAGGTTCCCTATCGAAAGGTAACTCCCGTTGTGTCGTCATTTTGACTTATGGGGAAACTCCTGTTTACTCTGTTACTGAAGCCTGATTTGTTAACGATTGTGTAGCTGCACAAACCAATGGTGCTCGAGTCTGCCAGGAAGGGTGGAGCCGACTGCTACTGGAGACGGCTCAGCATGCCATTTCATCAGAATCTTCTCCTTTCAGCGCCGAGACCATCTCTTCGCTGACTCTGCAATTAGAAGCCGAAGCAGAAGTATAGCCTGCAGCTCGCTGCCGTAGAAAAAAGCCCCTGGCAGCGGAAGAAATGAGAAGCGTTCCCCTGCGACTATCTGGCTGGTAAGAGCAATTCCTGAGCAATTACTTTGCTACGTTTTTGCAAATGTCGCGAGTGTAAAGTCACTGGGCTGAGCAACCGGGCTTAAGAGGTCACATGCCGGCACAGCTCCCATGCGACCCACTCTCCCTGCAGCGCTTGATCCGCCAGTGTGTTCTACATGTGAAAATGAACCCCTTGTTGCACAAGCAGTTTTATCCTTAAAGACGGATGCGCGCAGCACTTTAATCTGCCAGTATTTTTTCTCCAGTTTTCTCGCAGGTCACCTCGCTTCAGAGGTATTTTTCACACTTCGGTACCGGACAACGCATGTTCTTTGGTCCGGAGTACATACACTGCTTGCAAAGGTGCCGTGAAAATGGTCCCCTTAGTGAACAGCGAGTCAGGCTTTTAGAGGCGATACTTCCTTGTTCCCAAGAAAGAGGAGGGCAACCCGGCATACAGCTCCTGGTCAACCCACGAGCGATGCTTGCACATCAACTGCCTCGAAATCATGGCTGCCACCTCCCCAGTTATTCACCTGGGCCTGCTACACATGCGGCCCCTTCTATATTGGCTAAAAGCCCGCGTTCGTCCCACGCCTGGTGCCTGGTGTCTGGGCCGTGCTTATGTCAAGGTAACCCATCACTGCCTCAAAGCTGTGGCCCCTTGGACAACTACTCACCTGTTTCAATCAGGTGTACAGTTGGGGACGACCTCCAGAAGGAAGGTGATCACGACAGATGCCTCCAGCTCAGGCTGGGGTGCTCTGTACGAGGGCAATCCGGCGGACGGCTCCTGGTCGACCCACAAGTGACGTCTGCATATCAACTGCCTCAAAATGAAGGCTGTTTGTCTGGCCCTAAAGACCTTCCTGCCAGCCTTAAAAGGGCATATCATCTTAGTCCGGCCGGACAACACAACGGTGGTGGCCTACATCAACCACCAAGGCGGCTTCAGGTCATGTCCCCTTCACAGGATGACTTGACATCTCCTGCTTTGGGCACAGAAATAACTCCTCTCACTACGAGTGGTTCATGTGCTGGGCAGACTGAACCAAGGAGCGGATATGTTGTCAAGGAACAATGTCGCTCCAGGGGAATGGAATCTACATCCCCAGACGGTTCAGATGATTTGGTCAGTTTTCAGCAAGGAAGAGTTCGACCTCTTCGCCTCCGGAGACAACTGTCACTGCCCAACTTATTTTTCAAAGCAGCGGGATGCTCTGGCCCACGATTGGCCCAACGCCCGTCTGTATGCCTTCCCTCCGATCGTCCTGCTACCCCAGGTTATCAGGCGAATCAGGGAAACAAAATGCTCTCTCCTCCTCGTGGCCCCCCTCTCGAGGAACCAAGTCTGATTCCCAGAGATGATCCAGCTGCTGTCTGCAGCACCGCGGTCAATACCACGGAGGAGAGATCTTCTCTCGCAAGCACAGGGCAAAATTTGGCATTCCCAGCCAGAACTGTGGAGCCTTCATGTCTGGCCACTCGTCGGGAGTCTAGTCAAACTACCAGCGAGAGTCACTAATACCATTCAAGAGGCTAGAGCTCCATCTACACGACACCTCTACGCCCTCAAGTGGTCAGTCTTCAGTGTCTGGTGTTCAGTACATAACCAGGATCCAGTTTCATGTGACGTGCCCCACATGCTAACCCTTCTGCAGAAGCTGTTGGATAAGGGGTGCACCCCTTCCACACTCAAGGTCTTTGTGGCAGCCATTGCGGCGAATCATTCTCTCGAGGCTGGCCGGACTATTTGCAAAATTGACTTGGTCATTAAGTTCCTTAGAGGCGCTCGGCTGTTGGATCCTCCTCATCCTAAGACTTTGCCAACTTGGGACTTGTCCATAGTCCTGGGCGCCCTCAAGGGCCCTCCCTTTGAGCCGCTTCAACAGCCGGACTTAAGGGTCATGACTCTTAAAACCGCTCTGCTTTTGGCCCTAGCGTCCGTCAAGCGAGTAGTTGACTTGCAAGCCCTGTCTGTTAGTGCTTCCTGTCTTTAGTTTGGACCCAATGACTGTAAGTCGTTCTTCAGCTATGCTGCGGGCTATGTACCGAAGGTGCTTTCAACTCCGTTTAGAGCCCAGGTGATCTCCCTTCTAGCCCTCCCTGTTGCGGATGGTGAGCAGGGGCCAAACTTGTTGTGCCCAGTCCGGGCACTACGAGTGTACTTTCAGTGTTCTGAGTCTTTAAGACAAACAGAGCAACTCTTTGTGTGCTTTGGGGGCAGCTCTAAATGTCCTGGCGGTCAAAAAGCAAAGACTATTGCACTAGATAGTAGATGCTAACGCTCTGGCTTAGGCCTCTTAGCGGGCGTGCAATGCCCAATAGGTGTGAGGGCCCATTCCACCAGAGGAATGGCCTCCTCCTGGGCCAATGTAATCTCTATTGGGGAGATTTGCGCAGCCGATGGCTGGTCGTCGCCGTCTACCTTTATCGATTCTACAGTTTGGACGTTCCTGCCTTGCAGGCATGGGTGTTTTCTGTTTAATGTTTACTCCCCTCCCCACCACCCCCCCCCCACCCCCTCAAGCAGACCACAGGTTGTCCCCAGGTCTCTTTGTAGCTCAGGCTTATGGGGCCCTTGCTGAGTGTGCCTAGGCTGAGCTCACGGAGCAGGCTTAGTTCTGCATCTGCTTATAGCACGGCATTACTGGATGAGTTCCTCATCAGCAGTCGTCAAAACGTGATGACGCAAAGGGATTTACCTTTCGATAGGGAACACTCCGGTTACTCACGTAACCTCGCAAACCTCGCAAAAAGCAACTAAAACACTCCTACATTTTTTATATACAGCCACCAATGCGCATTATTACATGATTTCAGCATAGAAGTTGTGTTTCTTTGGGATGGTACAGGTCATGCCATATCTTGTTTAGGGCAACATGAATTATCACCAATTCTGGATGTAACACCTGTGTACCCCCGGGCTATTATAATTAATTATAACTAAAATAAAATATAAATATTAGATGATAAAAAATTTACACTAAATGGAAGTTAGAAATTTTGTCTTGGCAGCTAACTAAATAAGTTGAAGCAGCTAAATTAACTGGAAATAAATAAAAGACGGAAATAAATTAAGGCAGCGGCTATTTGCTCTCAGTGTAAATAGCAATTAGATTATATTTACACTAAGTGCTAATAACATATTTTTTTAACGATGGATACTATTTACACTTAGTGCAAATAGCTATAGATTATATTTACACTGTTAAAATAGCAAGATTGTCTTCTATTTATACCACTTATTGAAAATAGTGGAAATTATCTACACCTCAGTATTGTAGTACATAATAAAACAGTATGCAATTATAACGTATTGAGTGTAAATTATAGTTTTAATTCAAATTTTTAAATGGATGCCACCTTATTGGGACAATAAAGCCCTCCCTATACACCTACCCTAACCCTACCCAATACTTTTATTTTCAACGTTTTTTATATTTTCCTTAATTTTTTATTGAAAATAAATGCCTTTCTGATTCGATATGATATTTGAAAAGTGAGAGAAAAAGCTTTGGCAAAAGGTGGGCTCGAACTCGGGTCAAAATGTATGCGCATTACCACCTACACCACTGAAACAACAAGTTGGGCTATTTGCACTTAGAGTAAATAGACACTCCAATAAAGGAAATGCACCGGTTACTCGCGTAACCTCGGTTCCCTGAGATAAGGGAACAAGCGTTGCGTAACTGGCCTTGCTAAAGCTGTACGCGAATCGATGGCTGTTGCTTCAGTCGTAGATTCTGATGAAATGGTGCGCTGGGCCGACTCCGGTAGCAGTCGGCTCCGCCCCTTCTGGCAGGCTCGAGCGCCATTGGTTTGTGCAGCTACACAAACGTTAACAAATCAGGCTTCAGTAACAGAGTAAACAGGAGTTTCCCCATAAGCAGTTTCCCCATGATGCAACGCACATTCCCTTATCTCAGGTAAAATCCAGGAGGGCGGTGGAGCGGAGGTGGAACCGGGGGAGGGGACGGAGGACCAGGTCCATGTGGGGCCAATGAAACAGGAGCCCACCAGGGCAGGGCGGACGAGACAGCAGGGACGTGAGGTGACTCTGGCAGGTCAGCGGAGGCGTGAGGTGACTCTGGCAGGTCAGCGGAGGCGTGAGGTGACTCTGGCAGGTCAGCGGAGGCGTGAGGTGACTCTGGCAGGTCAGCGGAGGCGTGAGGTGACTCTGGCAGGTCAGCGGAGGCGTGAGGTGACTCTGGCAGGTCAGCGGAGGCGTGAGGTGACTCTGGCAGGTCAGCGGAGGCGTGAGGTGACTCTGGCAGGTCAGCGGAGGCGTGAGGTGACTCTGGCAGGTCAGCGGAGGCGTGAGGTGACTCTGGCAGGTCAGCGGAGGCGTGAGGTGACTCTGGCAGGTCAGCGGAGGCGACTCTGGCAGGTCAGCGGAGGCGTGAGGTGACTCTGGCAGGTCAGCGGAGGCGTGAGGTGACTCTGGCAGGTCAGCGGAGGCGTGAGGTGACTCTGGCAGGTCAGCGGAGGCGTGAGGTGACTCTGGCAGGTCAGCGGAGGCGTGAGGTGACTCTGGCAGGTCGACGGAGACGTGAGGTGACTCTGGCAGGTCGACGGAGACGTGGGGTGACTCTGGCAGGTCGACGGAGACGTGGAGTGACTCTGGCAGGTCGACGGAGACGTGGAGTGACTCTGGCAGGTCGACGAAGACGTGGAGTGACTCTGGCAGGTCGACGGAAGACGTGGAGTGACTCTGGCAGGTCGACGGAGACGTGGAGTGACTCTGGCAGGTCGACGGAGACGTGGAGTGACTCTGGCAGGTCGACGGAGACGTGGAGTGACTCTGGCAGGTCGACGGAGACGTGGAGTGACTCTGGCAGGTCGACGGAGACGTGGAGTGACTCTGGCAGGTCGACGGAGACGTGGAGTGACTCTGGCAGGTCGACGGAGACGTGGAGTGACTCTGGCAGGTCGACGGAGACGTGGAGTGACTCTGGCAGGTCGACGGAGACGTGGAGTGACTCTGGCAGGTCGACGGAGACGTGGAGTGACTCTGGCAGGTCGACGGAGACGTGGAGTGACTCTGGCAGGTCGACGGAGACGTGGAGTGACTCTGGCAGGTCGACGGAGACGTGGAGTGACTCTGGCAGGTCGACGGAGACGTGGAGTGACTCTGGCAGGTCGACGGAGACGTGGAGTGACTCTGGCAGGTCGACGGAGACGTGGAGTGACTCTGGCAGGTCGACGGAGACGTGGAGTGACTCTGGCAGGTCGACGGAGACGTGGAGTGACTCTGGCAGGTCGACGGAGACGTGGAGTGACTCTGGCAGGTCGACGGAGACGTGGAGTGACTCTGGCAGGTCGACGGAGACGTGGAGTGACTCTGGCAGGTCGACGGAGACGTGGAGTGACTCTGGCAGGTCGACGGAGACGTGGAGTGACTCTGGCAGGTCGACGGAGACGTGGAGTGACTCTGGCAGGTCGAAGGAGACGTGGAGTGACTCTGGCAGGTCGAAGGAGACGTGGAGTGACTCTGGCAGGTCGAAGGAGACGTGGAGTGACTCTGGCAGGTCGAAGGAGACGTGGAGTGACTCTGGCAGATCAGGCGCCCACCAGGGCGGAGCAGACGAGACAGACACCCACCAGGGCGGAGCAGACGAGACAGACGCCCACCAGGGCGGAGCAGACGAGACAGACGCCCACCAGGGCGGAGCAGACGAGACAGACGCCCACCAGGGCGGAGCAGAGATAACTGGCCGAGACTGGGACCTAGAGGAGACGGAGACACAAGAGGCAGAGAGAGCACCTTTGGTTTCAGGAACCGAGGCAGGGAGTTTAAGCGGCCATGGTAGATCCGGGGCCTCGGGCAGCCATGATGGATCAGGGGACCTCATGGGCCATGGCGGGTCCAGGGTCTCCGTGAGCAATGGAGGGGAGCTCCCTCCATGAAAGTTCTTGGTGACCTCCACTACCTCGAGGGGGCACTCTGGAAGCGCTGAATCTCGGTGGCGCTCGGGCGGCTCTGACTCTCTTGGGCGCTCGGTAGAACTGGACGGAACCAGCGGAGGCATCGGTGAGCTGGACGGAACCAGCGGAGGCATCGGTGAGCTGGACGGAACCAGCGGAGGCATCGGTGAGCTGGACGGAACCAGCGGAGGCATCGGTGAGCTGGACGGAACCAGCGGAGGCATCGGTGAGCTGGACGGGATCAGCGGAGGCATCGGTGAGCTGAACGGGATCAGCGGAGGCATCGGTGAGCTGAACGGGATCAGCGGAGGCATCGGTGAGCTGAACGGGATCAGCGGAGGCATCGGAGAGCTGGGCGGGACCAGCGGAGACGAAGGAGAGCTGGGCGGGACCAGCGGAGACGAAGGAGAGCTGGGCGGGACCAGCGGAGACGAAGGAGAGCTGGGCGGGACCAGCGGAGACGAAGGAGAGCTGGGCGGGACCAGCGGAGATGAAGGAGAGCTGGACTCTGCGAGCTCCTGGATCGGAGCGGGCTCTGGAGCGGACTCTGCGAGCTCCCGGGACGGAGCGGGCTCTGGAGCGGACTCTGCGAGCTCCCGGGACGGAGCGGGCTCTGGAGCGGACTCTGCGAGCTCCCGGGACGGAGCGGGCTCTGGAGCGGACTCTGCGAGCTCCCGGGACGGAGCGGGCTCTGGAGCGGACTCTGCGAGCTCCCGGGACGGAGCGGGCTCTGGAGCGGACTCTGCGAGCTCCCGGGATCGGAGCGGGCTCTGGAGCGGACTCTGCGAGCTCCCGGATCGGAGCGGGCTCTGGAGCGGACTCTGCGAGCTCCCGGATCGGAGCGGGCTCTGGAGCGGACTCTGCGAGCTCCCGGATCGGAGCGGGCTCTGGAGCGGACTCTGCGAGCTCCCGGATCGGAGCGGGCTCTGGAGCGGACTCTGCGAGCTCCCGGATCGGAGCGGGCTCTGGAGCGGACTCTGCGAGCTCCCGGATCGGAGCGGGCTCTGGAGCGGACTCTGCGAGCTCCCGGATCGGAGCGGGCTCTGGAGCGGACTCTGCGAGCTCCCGGACGGAGCGGGCTCTGGAGCGGACTCTGCGAGCTCCCGGGATCGGAGCGGGCTCTGGAGCGGACTCTGCGAGCTCCCGGGACGGAGCGGGCTCTGGAGCGGACTCTGCGAGCTCCCGGGATCGGAGCGGGCTCTGGAGCGGACTCTGCGAGCTCCCGGGATCGGAGCGGGCTCTGGAGCGGACTCTGCGAGCTCCCGGATCGGAGCGGGCTCTGGAGCGGACTCTGCGAGCTCCCGGATCGGAGCGGGCTCTGGAGCGGACTCTGCGAGCTCCCGGATCGGAGCGGGCTCTGGAGCGGACTCTGCGAGCTCCCGGATCGGAGAGCGGGCTCTGGAGCGGACTCTGCGAGCTCCCGGATCGGAGCGGGCTCTGGAGCGGACTCTGCGAGCTCCCGGATCGGAGCGGGCTCTGGAGCGGACTCTGCGAGCTCCCGGATCGGAGCGGGCTCTGGAGCGGACTCTGCGAGCTCCCGGATGCTGGAGCGGCTGCGAGCTCCCGGATCGGAGCGGGCTCTGGAGCGGACTCTGCGAGCTCCCGGGACGGAGCGGGCTCTGGAGCGGACTCTGCGAGCTCCTGGGACGGAGCGGGCTCTGGAACACCCCCAGTGAAGGAAGAGCCAGCACACGATAAAGCATAGTCCAAAAGGCCCCTCAAACTCCCATGATACACTCCTCCAGAAAACAAAGATTTGTTAAACCTGGCCTTGACCTGACTGGTGAGTCCGAAATAAAACAAGTTCTTGAACAGATACTCGTCGTACAACGGTACCTGGTAAGACAGCTCACAAAACTGGTGAACATACTCTTCCATAGTCAGGCCTCCCTGGCGAAGATGTAGGAGTAGGCTTATGCTGTCCATGGTTGAGCTGGGTAGGTGAGATGATGCTGCTGGATCTGAGTTGGCGAAGTCTTCTGTAAAGACTGGTCAAAGGCAGGGGATCCAAGTGCAGTAATATAGGTTTATTAGACAGCGGCAGAATCACACAGGCAATGGTCAGCGGGCATAACAGGAATATCAGAGGCAAAGCAGAGACGTAAACAATACCAGGCAGAGGTCGAGGTCACAGGCACAGGTTCAGAGTTCCAAGGTCGGGCAGTCCGGGGTCAAACACAGAGATAGCAGGATGAATGGGAGAACGCTCAGAAATGTAACCAGGGGAAAACAAGACTTCGCACTGGGTGAGTGTTTGTGTGCTGCTTTTATGTGAGAGAGAGAATGAGGTGCAGGTGTGGTGAGGCAATCAGAGTGATGAGTGAATGGTGACAGCTGTGTGATTGGTGTAATGGTGGACGGGAATGTGTGAGTGCAGTGCATGATGGGAAATGTAGTCCATGGGTGATGTGCAGTTTGAGTGAGTGGGAACCAGATTCATAACAGCTATAATGGTGTATTCAATTATAAATAAGCCAAGCAGTCTCAGACTTTTGGATGACACAGTAAAATACGATGTTGTTTTCTAAGTTGTAAATAAAAAAAAAATTATTATAGTATGTGTTACTATACGGGGAAGTCGTGGCCTAATGATACAGAGTCGGACTCATAATTGAAAGATTGTGAGTTCGAGTCTCGGTACGGCAGGGATTGTCGTTGGGGAGAGTGAATGTACATCGCTCTCTCCACCTTCAATTGCCTTTAAGCAAGGTACCAAACCCCTAACTGCTCTCTAGGCACTGCAGTATAAATGGCTGCCCACTGCTCCAGGTGTGTGTTCACAGTGTGTGTGTGTGTTCACTGCTGTGTGTGTGCACTTGGATGGGTAAACGTAGAGCACGAATTCCGAGTATGGGTCAACATACTTGGCTGTATGTCACTTTCACTTCACTTCACTTGAAAGAAAATACTATTTCAGTTTTTCTAAAACAAAAACACATTTACTTCTATGTATTTCATTGCTGTTTTTTTATTGTTGGTGAAACTTACTAGCGCATTCAGAGTGAAAACTGTTTCTACGCCAAATTGTTTCAAATTTAAGGCAGTAACTGAACTTAATTTATGTAAGTCGAATCAAATCGACCGCACAAGTCATTTCAAATTAAATTATATTAAACTGGCTTTTAAAAAATGTTGTGGAATCTCGTATAACATAAAATGAATTTGGAAAAAAAGGAATTAAAGTAATGGAAAAATGCTGCCATGACTTATTGCTCATATTTGATAGGGATTTAAGTGTGTGCAATTCTAACAAAAATAAATTACTAACCAAGTATGTACTATATTCTGCAGAGAATTCAGTGAGAATTCCCTATATGAGAAGCATCAGGTTACAGAAAAACAATGTGTTTTTCTAAAAACAAATAAATAAGTAAAACACATAAATAAATAATTTGATGCTCATTGACACTGACAAACTATATTTACTATTAACTGACCTTCCCCAAAGTCTGCATCTTGAGAATTATCGAGGGAAGTCACAAACAACTGCAATGACTTTCAAACAAACATCATTCCACTTCAGACTTCAACATATTCATCTCATCATGACGCCATTTCCTCCAGAGTGCCAGGCAGCTGTTGTAAAATTAACTTTTACTCTCGGGTTTTACAGAAGTGATGTTTAAAGGCGGAATTCATTACGATGCTGGACCCGGCGGACATGAATTATGCAACATTTAAGCAGCCATCTTTGCTGGCGATAACAGCCTGGCACAATGCTGTCAGAACGGTTCGCCCCAATGTCATGTACCCCGCTTTATGTGGAAGATTCCAGGCGGTCAGAATCAGAAAGCCATAAGCTTGGCAGATATATGAATTATATATTGCTCTGGTACTGGCTGGCACGGACAGTTTAAAAGACATACAGCTGGAATTTACCTTCACTTCCAGCACTACAACTGTCTGCGGGTTTTTGAAGGACTGCAAAGTGAATATAAATTTGCTTGCACTTGTTCATTATAGGAACCATTATATCTTTCTTCCTCTTTTATTTTATTCCTGAAAAGGAAATTGAGGTCGGCTTCTCAGGCCTTGTTTACCCGCATGGTATTAAGATGTGTTTTGGTCGATCAGATAACAAGTAGACAAAGTGGATCCATCACTTTTGACCGCTTTCCTGATTTCTTTGAGGGGAGGGTCTATAGTCAAATTAATGAAATGGCTTTTTCTGATCTTTCAAACTAATATTTCCAAATAAGCTTGTGCAATTTACTTAAGAATGCAAAAGAAGACAACTGAAAACTGTGGAGAGCAGCAGCTTTTTTTTCTGCTGTGGTAATCTCATTTTGTATAATTCATGCTTTTTACTACTTTTTCTCCCTAAAATCAAACTTAAGATTTCAGTCGCCAAGCGCTAGGTCGCTGCAGCAACACGTCCCGTGATGTTTAAGAATTAGATGAGTAGGCAGAAAGGACTTGGTATTTGGTGGCTGTCTGAATATATTTGACCACATCAGTGTCTACACTATTAAAGCAATCCAGTTGAATGTGCTTTTGACTCTCTCTGGAATTGGTCAAAAGTGGACAAGTTCAAAACATTTCAAACCCCATTTAGCATCATCCACTTGTGATCAGATTGACAAAAAACAATCTTAAAGGGATAATTCGCCCAAAAATGAAAATGAACCCATGATTTTCTCACCTCAAGCCATCCTAGGTGTTTTTGACTTTTTTCTTTCAGACGAATACAACCAGAGTTATATTAAAAAATTGCCTTGGCTCTTCCAAGCTTTAAAATGGCAATAAATATGAATCAAAATGAAGTGCGTAAATCCATCATAAAAAGTGCTCCATACAGCTCCAGGGCACTAATAAAGGCCTCCTGATGTGAAGTTATGTGTTTGTGTATGAGAAATATCCATATTTAAAACTTTATAAACCATAATCTATAACTTATGCGAACTGTCGTAAAGCCCAAAAGACACTGCACGGTTTTCAGCTGTCCCAGACAAAAGATTGGCGTTGTGAAACAATTGTGGCTGTTAATCAGTGGTCCTGTGTCGTACAGTGAAACAGGTTCAAAGACAGCCGTTGTCACCGTCTTGTGACCAAAGATAGCCTATGATATGTTCAAGATGGCGCTGCTGATGGCAGCCTTCGTGGCGTCATCCGCAGTTGTTTTTAATGTTTTTGTTAGTTTGTCCTGTCTTTAGTTATATCCCTGCAATCAGTTTCACCAGAGACGAATTGCTGAACATTCGGAAGTACACACCACCCGATATTTCACCGGATTTTGCCTATTCTGATGTTTAGCTGGACATTGTAGTCGGCGGAGCAGCAGTGCTGTTTAGACGATTCAGAACGTGCAGACGGGAGAAGCAAGCCGGTGCCCTCGTAAAGCTTAATCGGCAGGGATTAAGAACGCCGTTGCCTAGCATCCATCTAGCGAATCTCCACTCTCTACCCAACAAAACGGACAAACTCATTCTGCTTTCCCGGCTAAACAAGGATTTTTCAAACTCTGCTGTTATGTGTTTCATGGAAATGGCTGTTTCATGGCTGAACCGCGCCATTCCGGACAGTGTGCTTCATCTTCCGAACTTTCAGCAGATGAGATCTGATCGCGACACAGAATAAACGGGGAAATTGCGCAACAGCGGGATGTGCTTTTACATCAATGAGAGGTGGTGTACAGATGTAATGGTGTTGAAGAAGATGTGCTGTTCTGATCAAGAAATGCTCTTCATCAACTACAGGCTGTTCTACTCACCGTGGGAGTTCTGTTCATTCAGTCTCGCGAGTGTCTACATTCCTCCGCAAGCGGATGCAAACTCGACTTTACAGAAACTCACTGATCTGATCACAGACACAGAACAACAACACCCAGACTCTGTTTTAATCATTCTTGGGGACTTTAATAAAGCAAATTTTCCCGTGAACTACCAAAATACAGACAGCATGTTACATGTCCCACCAAAGACAGTAATATATTGGATAACTGTTACACAACAAAAAATAATGCATATCACTCTGTCCCACGGGCAGCTTTGGAACTCTCTTTGGATCACTGCCTGGTTCATCTCATACCATACTACAGGTAGAAACAAAAATCTGTAAACCCTGTGGTAAAGAATGTAAAAAAGATGGACCAATGAGACCGAGCGGGTTTTACAAACCTGTCTCGACCTTACTGATTGGAGTGTTTTTGAGGCTGCTGGACGAGCTCACAGAGTAACATCCTAAATTTTCTGTGAAGATATGTGCATTCCTACCAGGACTCGTTTAACTTACAACGATGACAAACCATGGTTCACTGCAAAACTCAGACAGCTCCGTTGGGCCAAAGAAGATGCTTACAGGAAGAGGGATAAAGTATTGTATAAACAGGCCAAATACACACTGGAAAAGGAGAGAGTAGCAAAGAGGAATTATACCAATAAGCTAAGAATCCAATTATCTTCCAGTGATTTTGTTTCATTGTGGACAGGTATGAAAGACATCATCAGTTACAAGACACCATCCCCCAGCACTGTGGAGAATCAACAACAGGCATACAATCTGAATGAGTTATATTGCAGATTTGAAAAAACACCCCACACCCGCCCTGAACACCTCTCCACACAACCATTGACACCTCCAGCAACCCCCCTCTCCCTCACACCTGCAATTCAGATCAGCAAAGACGAGGAGTGACAGGGCTTCTGGAAGCAGAAATGGAAAAAAGTACCAGGCCCAGACGGCGTCACACCAGCCTGTCTGAAATCCTGTGCTGACCAGATGGCCCCCATTTTCACAAAGATATTCAACAGATCACTGGAATTGTGCAAAGTCCCTTCATGCTTCAAACGCTCCACCATAATTCTCATCCCAAAGAAACCCAAACTTACAGGACTAAATGACTACAGGCCTGTGGCTCTAACGTCTGTGGTCATGAAGTCATTTGAAAAACCTGAAGTTTGCAGATGACACCACACTGATCGGCCTCATCCAGGATGGTGACAAGTCTGCTTACGGACATGAGGTTAAGGAGCTGACTGTCTGGTGCAGTCTTAACAAACTGGAGTTGAACACGTTCAAAACAGTGGAGATGATCATGGACTTCAGGAGAATCCCCCCCCCCCCCCCCCCCCCCCCCGCTCTCCCCCACTTACCATCATGAACAGCACTGTTACTGCAGTGGAGTCATTCAGGTTCCTGGGCACCACCATCTCCCAGGACCTGAAGTGAGACAATCACTTGGACTCCATTGTGAAAAAGGCTCAGCAGAGGCTGTACTTCATTTGCCAGGTGAGGAGTTCAACTTGCCACAGGAGCTGCTGATACAGTTCTACTCTGCCATCATTGAATCCGTCCTCTGCACATCAATAACTGTCTGGTTCAGCTCAGCTACCAAATCTGACCTCAGAAGACTACGGAGGGTTGTCCAGACTGCTGAGCGAATCATTGGCACAAACCTCCCCACTCTCCAAGAACTGTACTTATCCAGAGGGCCCTTATAAAAGGGCTAGAAAAATTACTCTGGACCCCTCACACCAGCACACTCACTCTTTGAACTGTTACCGTCTGGTCGACGCTACAGAGCTCTAAGTACCAGAACGACCAGACACAGGAACAGTTTCTTCCCTCAAGCAATCCATCTCATGAACACTTGACAATAATTATGGTACACACACTATTTATACACCAATACACTTATTTATCTAATACACATACTTAGTCTACACTTCAAGTCAAGTCAAGTCGATCTTTATTGTCATTCCGCTACATGTGTGGACATACAGTGGAGCAAAATGTCATGCCTCACAGGACCACGGTGCTACATGAATACAGACATACAACAATGGAGTAAAACAGTATAAACCTATACACAACTAACCTACTGACAGATTTTGACTATACATATGCTATATATGAAAATGGTTACCTATACATAAACTAAAAAAATACAAACTGTACAACTGTACAAAGTCAAGCAGCTGGCTGGGGAAGAGTGTAAGATAGTTTTTAGTGTGTGAGCATGTAAGCATACATATAATACTGAGTCTTTTGTGGGGTTATGCACACGCAGTAGTGTGTGAAGTGTCTAGTGCGAATAGAGGAGAGTGTGTTACTACAGGTGGTTTGTACAGGCCCACTCACCTGTGTGTAGTACACTATGAATTGCACAAAAAAAGTTATTTTCCTGTGATGTGGTAAGGTTGGGGGGGGGGGGGGGTTGTATGGGGTTTCAGAGAGGGGCGGGTTGAGTTGAGTTCAGGGCTATCACAGCCTGGGGGGAAAAGCTGTTGAGCAGTCTGGCGGATCGGGCTCTGATGCTCCGGTACCGTCTTCCTGATGGTAGGAGCTGGAAGAGACCGTGGGAAGGATGGGTGGGGTCCTTCACGATACTATTGGCTTTGCTGGAGCATCGTGTGAGGAAAATATCCAATATGGAGGGGAGAGGGGCACCAATGATTTTTTACAGCTGTGTTCACTGTCTGATGGAGGGTCTTGCGGTCTGCTGCACTACAATTTCTGTACCAGACAATTATGCAGCTGGTCAGCATGCTCTCAATGGTTCCCCTGTAGAAAGTGGTGAGGATGGGTGGAGGGAGACTTGTTCTTTTTTAGGCGCTGTTGTGCCTTCTTGGAGAGTGACATGGTGTTGATGGTCCAGGGGAGATTCTCTGTGATGTGCACCCCCAGTCAGTGCTATGGGATGGTAGTCGTTTAGACAGGACACATGTGATTTCTTTTCGGTATGATTGTCGTGGATTTGAGACATGTGGGGATGACTGCATGGCTCAGCGAGGTGTTGAAGATATCTGTTGGGACATCTGTAAGCTGTTCAGCACAGTCTTTCAGTACACGGCCAGGTATGTTGTTAGGACCCGCAGCCTTGCGTGGGTTAATCCTAGATAGGGTCTTCCTTACATCAGCTGGAGATAGACAGAGCCCCTTGTCGTTGGGAGATGTGGGCAGTTTTGTGCATGCGTGTCATTCTGCATTTCAAACCGTGAGTAAAAGTGGTTGAGGGTATCTGGGAGGGATGTTTCGTCATCACAGGCCTGTGGCGGGGGCTTGTAGTCAGTGATGGTCTGAATGGCTTGCCATAGGCTCCGTTTGTCTCTGCTGTCTGTGAAGTGATCATTGATTTTTTTAAGCATATGATCGCTTGCTCGCATTTGGATGATAGATCTCTGGTCTTTGCCAACACCTCTGGTCACAGATCTAAGACGGTGTGATCTATGTCACATCATCTTGCATTTTGATGTAAGCGTCCGCAGTGCAGTGAATGTCAATTGTCATCCGCCGGGCACGCTCTGGAATCATTAATGATTTTATAGGGAATTTGAACAAATTCACTGTCCTGCCTCCGGGAACATCGAGCTGCGTCGAAACGCTAGGGGAACGCCATCAGCGGGTTGTCCAGCTCTGAATCATATGTGTAATCAGGTCAAAATTGACGGCCAGACGTCAGGTGCGGTGACGTCATGACCAGGATGCTTAAAAGCACATGATGTGCAGCCGGCGCCAGCTTTTTTTGTCATTCAGCAAAGTTTCAGTGTTCTCCAGTGTAATAATAACATATAAGATATATATATTATTCTTCCGAGCGGAAGACAGGTCAGCATTTAGCTCAAAGGCCAATGAGGGAATCATTATGGTGATTTTCCCATAGGGAATTTGCAAACTCACTGTTTCACCTGCGATTCACTGCAAGCCGTATAACAAACTCTGGCACTGAGATATTAAATTTTATCCCAAAATATAGTGAAAACACTATTATATAGCACAGTAATAAATATCGACATATTATATATATTAACTGCTGTGAGCACATAATCCGACAGAAGATATTTCTCTTTTCAATATAATACAAGACTTTATTTATATAACTCAAGTAGAGACATGTAAACTAATCTCCACATGGGCGGAACACAAAGCTTATTCGCACTTGAAAGAGAGAGTGAGCAGTTCTCTCCAAGGATTAGTTTTCGGAGGAATGAGCCATGGTGATATCCCAGCTTTTGCACAGCAATACACGGTGCAATTGCATTGACCTAAACAACCATCAATCACTTCTTTAACACTCAGCATTGAGTTTTCAGCGAGGCTAAAATCTCTAGTCTTCCGCCCAATGAATTACACCAGCTCTTGGGCAAGAATCTGGCCGTTTGTACTTGCGGTTGCTTTTGTGTTTCCGGGTTCCCTTATTCCAGGGCGCAGCGGTTGTGCCTTCTCTCGGAGCAGGAAAAGGCTATTGGCGCTCTTCCGCCCGAATGTCGCTGATCTACGGGCTTAGAGCAGGAGTCGTTGGAACAAGAAGTCCAGGGCGCTCGGTTCTTGAGGGAGGAGTCCAGTCCCTGCTTGCAGAAAGTTCTGGAGCAGGTTCCCTTACAGCCGTTGTTGGCAAAGGGGTTGCGTCCGTAACTTAGCACACGAACTCAACGCAAAGAAAATAAACTAAAGTAAAAGAATAAGAAGGACCACTGGTGGTCACGAGCGTAAAGAGAGTTCCTAGGCTTTGCAAAGCTTAATTCGGGTCTCACCTTCGTGGTAACAGCTGGCATTGTCCGGGGAAAGGGGGTCACGCCAGAGCAACATGGCGCTCAAAAGGCCCAAAGGTGATGGAACAAAAAGCACGGCTAAAGAGAGAGTTAGAGAGAGCTTGTACAGATGGCATTTTCCAAGAGAGCGTTCTAGAGAGCTAGTTCAAGACGGGTGTCCCTTAGTATTTAAAAACTGGCCGGCTTTCAGACACCGCTCCCAATGGTTCTCTCACCAGATCCGAGGACGGCTCTCCATGGGGGATCTAGATACTATCCTCAGCTCTGGGTGGGCATGCTTTGGGGGCAAAGCGTAATTCTCTTCCCCGATCAGTTGTAAATCAACATGTCATGGTCAGGCTTCGTCTTACAGTGGCCTCCCGAGGGGGCACATACTCTTGCAAAGTATCCTTTTGGATGTGATTTCTCGATCAACCAGAATATGATCACAGTTGCTGAGACCATCCTCCAATCTAGAGCTCCCTCAATAAGGGGGAAACTGTTTCACGCCCTGAAGTATGAACTGACTCCGGGTGCGGAGACATACGCAAACAGCTTGATCCAGTTAACTGCCTGCTGGGACAGTGCTGGAGCCTCGCAGGCCGGCTATTAAAACAAGCACCATACCACGCCCCTCTTGAGTGGCCTTTCAATAGGCAAACTCTCTTTTATACGTTTCCTCCGGTGGAGGTCACAGGGTAGCATAATATGCTAAGTTAGTGCATAGAAATCTGGATTACGCTCTCCATTAACAATGACCTCGAAAGTCCTTTTAAGATCTGATCTCCCCTACAGTCGCCTTTGGGAATCAAGGCTCACTCTACTTAAGGTATGGCGGCCTCCAAGGCCTTCTGGCAGGTGTACCTGTGCAGGACATCTGTGACGCTGGTGGGTGGTCTACGCCCCTAACTTTCCAGGTTCTACGACCTGGCTCTGCGAGCCACCCCTGGCTTGTCTTTTCCCTTGCCATAGCTGTGCATTCCACACACTAAGCAGGGATTTGCAAGTATGGCGGCGTGGATATCTCGTTCCCCTAGCGTTTCGACGCAGCTCAATGTTCCCGGAGGGGAACGTCCCAGGTTACGTATGTAACCCTGGTTCCCCGAGGGAACGAGACGCTGTGTCGCAGGGCCATACTTCCGGCATCCCTACTAGAGCTATGCTTCATTCCTGGAAGCTGGCGCCGGCTGCACATCACGTGCTTTTAAGCATCCTGGTCATGACGTCACCGGACCTGACGTCTGGCCGTCAATTTTGACTGATTACACATATGATTCAGAGCTGGACAACGCTGATGGCGTTCCCCTAGCGTTTCGACGCAGCGTCTCGTTCCCTCGGGGAACGTCTAGGTTACGTACGTAACCCCCGTTCCCTGATGGAGGGAACGGAGACGTTATGTCGTGACGACATAGGGGATTTACTTGGAAGCCCCGAACATCTCTGACTAAGAGAAAACGCCAATGAAATTGGCTAGTGGATTTTGCATACCTGAGCCACTCCCCGTGCATACGGGTATAAAAGGGCGACAGGTGCATCCACTCATTAGGTTTTACGCTGAGGAGCCGAGACGAGTCCCTGGCAACCAGCGATGGTTCAAGATTGTGGCATGGGGACATAACGTCTCCGTTCCCTCCATCAGGGAACGGGGGTTACGTACGTAACCTAGACGTTCCCTATCTGTCGGTCACTACGAGTTATGTCGTGACGACATAGGGGTCCTATGGAAAGCGCCACAAGCTGAACCCCGTCACAACCTTGTGGCATGCAGATGTTGACAAGCGAGTGCGTGACAGACAAATGCCATGCAAGAGGTTGCAACCTTCCTACCGCTCCAGTGCAAATTCGCTAACCTTGGTGCCCACCGGGACCACTGAGTACATCGCTGCTGGAGATAGCCAAGCCGCTGTTCCTTTCCCCACGGAATCGGAAGGGATTTCGACCTTCAGTGAAAGACAGCTTCAGGTCTTTCCTATTTGTTGTTTACAGCTTGTCGTAACGGCAGGGAAGCGAGCCTTCCAGAGAAGGGCGCTACGGAGGCCACATCCTGCCTGAAGGGAGGTAACATGTGGAGACACTGATATGGACTGGCCCAGGCTTGGGGCAGTACTACATACGACTGGACTCTGGGGCAGATCCTACCTAGGAGTAGGGAGGAGGGCTGCCAGCAGAACCTGACAGAAGCTCTGTCACAGGGAAGACACGGGTTTACCGTGAGGGAAACCTTACCGTGGAAGAATACACATATGGGATTACCCGAAGGGGAATCAGGCCATACGGCCACCTAGCCCAGTACAGGGGCTGACCGGAGACCCGGGCGAGCTAACACCAGTACTGGGCCTGGCGTCAGACTGCTCCGCCCAGTCTGACTGCCGGGGGTGCTTGGAGGATTCCACCAGGGTTCACCGTCCGGGGAACTGAACTGGGGGAGAAAAAGGCGCTCGTATCCCGGGTGAGGGGGGAATGGCGCAGCAAGCGTGACACCGGCCAGTTCTTCCCGCCAATTACTTACCCAACACACGGGAAGAAACTGGCTCAACGCGGAGATTGTAGAATCTTGCGAAGGTGTTCGGTGTCGCCCAGCCCGCAGCTCTGCAGATGTCTGCCAAAGAGGCGCCGTGCGCCAACGCATGGGAGGAGGCAACACTCCTGGTGGAGTGAGCCACTCACCCCCAGGGGGCACGGCTCGCCTTGCGACTGGTACGCCAAGGCGACGGCCTCCACTATCCAGTGGGCCAACCTCTGTTTGGAGACAGCCTTCCCTTTCTGCTGCCCTCCGTGGCAGACAAAGAGCTGCTCGGAGCTTCTGATGCTCCGGGTGCGGGTCACGTATATGCGCAATGCTCTTACGGGACACAGCAACGCTAAGGCTGGATCTGCCTCCTCCGAGGGCAGTGCTTGCAGGTTCACCACCTGATCGCGGAAGGGCGTGGTGGGAACCTTGGGCACGTATCCAGGCCGGGGTCTCAAGACAACGTGAGAGTAGACCGGCCCGAACACAAGGCACTCTTCGCTTACGAAAATGCCTGGAGGTCCCCGACCCGTTTGATGGAAGTGAGCGCGGTCAGGAGCGCTGTCTTAAGAGACAGGAACTTCAGCTCGACTGAGTCCAGCGGCTCAAAGGGGCCCCTCTGAAGTCCAGCCAGGACGATAGAGAGGTCCCAAGAGGGCACAAGGGGAGGCCTGGAGGGATTCATCCTCCTGGCCCCCTTCAGGAACCTCACGATGAGATCATGCTTTCCCAGGGACCGGCCGTCCACTGCATCGTGGTGAGCCGCAATAGCGGCTACATACACTTTCAAGGTGGAGGGTGACAGCCTACGCTCCAACTTTTCTTGCAGGAAAGAAAGCACTACTCCGATCGTGCATCTTCGGGGGTCTTCTCGGCGAGAAGAACACCAGGTCGCGAACAGACTCCATTTCAGTGCGTAGGTTTGCCTTGTTGAAGGAGCTCTAGCCTGAATGATGGTCTCTACCACCGCCGGTGGTAGACCAGTCAAGTCTGCCGCGTCCCGTCCAGGAGCCACACATGGAGGTTCCATAGATCTGGACGCGGGTGCCATATGGTGCCGAGCCCCTGAGAAAGGAGGTCCTTCCTCAGAGGAATGCGCCAGGGAGGTGCTGTCGCGAGGGAAATGAGTTCGGGAAACCAGGTCCGGGTGGGCCAATGGGGCGCAACCAGCAGGACCTGCTCCTCGTCCTCCCTGAGCTTGCACAATGTCTGTGCGAGTAGGCTCACTGGGGGAAACGCATACTTGCGTAAGGCCCGAGGCCAGCTGTGTGCCAGTGCGTCTGTGCCGAGGGGGCCCTCGGTCAGGGAGAAGTACAGCTGGCAGTGGGAGGACTCGGGGGAGGCAAACAGGTCTACCTGAGCTTCCCCGAATCGACTCCAGATCAGCCGGATCGTCTCGGGATGGAGTCGCCACTCTCCGGGGAACGTGAGCTGTCGTGAGAGCGCGTCGGCCGCACGATTGAGCTGCCCCGGGATGTGAACAGCACGCAGTGACTTGAACTGCGTGTGACTCCAGAGGAGGAGATGGCGGGCGAGCTGTGACATGCGGTGTGATCGTATACCCCCCAGCGGTTGATATACGAGACCGCCGCAGTGTTGTCCGTGCGGACTAGCACGTGCTTGCCCAACAGCAGTGGCCGGAACTGCCGCAAGGCTAAATGCACTGCCCACAGCTCCAGGCAGTTGATGTGCCAAAGCAGTCGGGGCCCTGTCCAGAGCCCCGAGGCTGCCTGCCCGTTGCATGTAGCGCCCCAGCCCGTGCTGGAGGCATCTGTTGTGACAACAGTATGCCGGGACACTTGTTCTAGGGGCACCCCGGCCCGTAGAAAGGCAAGGTCTGTCCAGGGGCTGAGGGAGCGGCGACACTGCTGGGAGATACCTACTCGCAGTGTACCGCGGCGCCATGCCCACCTCGGGACCCGGGAGTGTAGCCAGTGCTGAAGTGGTCTCATATGAAGCAATCCGAGCGGCGTGACTGCAGCTGCGGATGCCATATGCCCCAGGAGCCTCTGAAACTGTTTCAGTGGTACCACATTCCTGCCTCTGAAGGAACTCAGGCAGTTCAGCACTGCTTGGGCACGTTCCTCCGTGAGGCGTGCCGTCATACTCACCGAGTCTAACTCCACACCGAGAAAAGAGATTCTCTGCACCGGGGAGAGCTTGCTCTTTTCCCAGTTGACCCGAAGCCCCAACTGGCTGAGGTGCCGGAGCACCAAGTCCCTGTGATCGCCCAACTGCTCTCTGGATTGGGCTAGGATAAGCCAATCGTCGAGGTAGTTGAGGATCCTGACGCCCACTTCCCGTAACGGGGTAAGGGCGCCCTCTACAACCTTCGTGAACACACGGGGAGACAGGGAGAGCCCGAAGGGGAGGACCCTGTACTGCCATGCCCGACCTTCGAACGCAAACCGTAGAAACGGTCTGTGTCGCGGAAGGATCGAAACGTGAAAGTAAGCGTCCTTCAGGTCGATCGCTGCAAACCAATCCTGGGGCTGAATGCATTTGATCATGCGCCTGTGCGTCAGCATCTTGAACGGGAGCTTGTGCAAAGCCCGGTTCAAGACTCGCAGATCCAGGATTGGCCGAAGGCCACCACCTTTCTTGGGTACGATGAAGTAAGGGCTGTAAAACCCCTGCCTCATCTCGGCTGGAGGGACCGGCTCGATTGCATCCTTTGCCAGGAGGACAGCAATCTCCTCGCGCAAGACAGGGGCGTTCCGGACTGCCACCGACGTCTCGAGAACGCCGTTGAACTTGGGAGGTCGCCTGGCGAACTGAATCGCGTAGCCGAGTCGAATTGTGCGCGTGAGCCAGCGAGACAGGCTGGGCAGCGTGAGCCACGCCTCCAGTCGCTGTGCAAGCGGCTCCAACGGCACAATCGACGTACCTGTGGTAGTGCAGCGAAAGGGAGTAAGGGTGGATGGCACAGAAGGCGGTGCGTTCTGAGGCATCCTCACCAAACTCCCTGGGTCCCGAACGGGACTGGCCAGAGGTGCGTGGGGAGGAATGTCGTCCCCGAACCGTACTCTCTTGGCTACTGGCAAAATGGGTCGTGGGCGAGAGTGAGGAGGCAGGGCGTCGCACACTGTCGTCCCATGGACCTGAGAACCCGGAGGAAATGGAAATTGCTCTTTCTTTGAGAAGGTGGGTACCGCTGGCCCTTGGACCAGCGGCGGAACAGAAACAAAACGAAACAGAAGATTCTCCTCCCGGCCCTCCACCGGGGGAAGGAGCGGCTCCTGTTCTCGCCGTCTCCTGAGAAAGAGCAAACTCCAACATCTCCGGGTTGCCCGCGTCAGGGCCGCTTCGTCGATTTCCTGGACGACTTGGGGCCTGGCTGGGACGCGGGGGGCGCCGCTCTCCTGCGAGAGGCTCGACGCACCGGCCTATGTGTCGATTCGGCCTGGGGCGGAGCAGCTCTGGAGGACGCAGGAGGGCGCCCACGGCGACGGGCAGACTGAGGCCTGGCCCCGGGGGCAGCGGTGGATGGTGCCTCACGCCGGGGCAGGATGTGCTGGATCGCCTCGGTCTGCTGCTGTACCGCCGAGAACTGCTGGGCGAAGCCCTCGACGGTGTCGCCGAACAGCCCTCCCTGGGAGATGGGGGCGTCGAGAAAGCGTGCTTTGTCGACGTCCTTCATCTCTGCCAGGTTGAGCCAGAGATGGCGCTCCTGGACCACCATGGTGGACATCGCCTTCCCGAGGGACCGCGCCGTGACTTTCGTCGCTCGTAGAGCGAGGTCAGTCGCCGTGCGCAGCTCCTGCATCAACCCCGGGTCGGTACTACCCTCGTGCACCTGTTTGAGCGCCTTGGCTTGGTGAACCTGCAGGATAGCCATGGCGTGCAGGGCGGAGGCTGCCTGGCCCGCAGCACTGTAAGCTTTGGCCGCGAGAGCGGCTGTCAGCTTACAGGCCTTGGACGGGAGACGCGGACGGTTCCTCCAAGTGGCGGCGTTTCGTGGGCACAAGTGCACCGCGACCGCTCTCTCCACCTGGGGAATGCCCGTGTAGTACCCCCTGGCCACTCCGCCGTCGAGGGTAGTGAGGACGGAGGAGGCGGACGAGCGGCTTCTGGCCGTGAAAGGGGCCATCCACGAACTCGTCAGCTCCTCATGCACCTCCGGGAAGAAAGGCACCGGGGCAGGGCGCGGTTGTGAGCCGCGCCCCGCTCCGAGAAACCAATCGTTCAGCCGTGAGGGCTCGGGACTGGGCGGTCTGTTGACCTCCAGCCCGATGCTCACGGCTGCCCGGGCAAGCATGGCCGTCAGCTCTGGGTCCGGTGCGGCGGTGGCGACAACACCCGAGGGGGGCAGCCCCACCGCACCTTCATCCTCAGAGGACGTGAACCCATCCCCCGATGCTGCGATCGACATCCTATCTACCAGATGGCGCACCGAATGAAATGCTGGCGCCCCGAAATCAGACCAGCGGGAACCACCCGGGAACCGGACGGGATGCTGCTGCGTGAGGAGTAAGAGGTCCGTGGGGCGTGCCCGGCGGAGAGGCTCTTACTGTAACCCTCAGATCTCCCAGAGCGTCAGCCGGCGATCCTCTGCTCGAGCCAGAGAGATCAGCACGGGTGGCGGCAGAGGGTGCCAATCCTTTCATAAAGGAAAGGCGAGATCGCAGCGAAATCATGCTCATACGCCCACAACAGACGCATGAGTCATCCACGAACGCAGCTTCAGCGTGTCGGCGGCCCAGACACTGAAGACAACGATCGTGTCCGTCATCCGCAGACAGAAAACGACCGCAACCAGAAGGACACGGACGAAACGGCATCTTGAAAAAGACGCGATCGTCCGTGATTTGCTCTTTTAGAATTTGCTCTCTCAGTTGAAGTGCCCAGGGGAATCGCTGATGAGAGGGACTCCGCTGATCGCACCGTTACGCCAACCGGGAACAAAACAAAGATGAACGGCTTTGTGGAGATCAGCACTCTTCTCATCCACTCGGCTCCGAAGCAAAAATCTAATGAGTGGATGCACCTGTCGCCCTTTTATACCCGTATGCACGGGGAGTGGCTCAGGTATGCAAAATCCACTAGCCAATTTCATTGGCGTTTTCTCTTAGTCAGAGATGTTCGGGGCTTCCAAGTAAATCCCCTATGTCGTCACGACATAACTCGTAGTGACCGACAGATAGGGAACCAGGGTTACATACGTAACCTGGGACGTTTCACGGCGATTCACTGAACAAGCCGTATAACAAACTCTGCACTGAATATTAAAATCCCAAAATATAGTGAAAACACTATTAAATAGCACAGTAACAAAATCGACAGATTAAGACATTAACTTGTGAGCACAAAACACAAGATATTTCTCTTTTCAATATAAACAAGACTTTATTTATATAACTCTAAGACATGTAAACTAATCTACACATGAACACAAGCATTCGCACGTTGCAGAAAGAGAGAAAGTGAGGAAAGGATTAGTTTAAGAGAATGAGAATGTGATATCCCACGTTTACAGCAATATGTGCAATTGCATTGACCTAAACAACCATCAATCACTTCTTTAACACTCGCATTGAGTTTTCAATGAGGCTAAAATCTATATTAAAATTACACCAGCTCAGCAAGAATCTGGGGTTTGTACTTGCAGTTGCTTTTGCGTTTACGGGTTCCCTTTTGTTGTTCTTCTTTGCAGGAAAGGGTTTCTCCGAAGTCGCTGATTGGCTTAGAGTTCAGGAGTCGTTGAAGTGGGCCTCAGTTCTTGTCCAGTTTTGCAGAGTTCTGGGCTGGTTGTTGTTGGCAAACGTAACTTAGCACACGAACTCAACGCAAAGAAGATAAAGTAAAGTAAAATAATAAAAGGATGTAAAGAGACTAGGTGGCTTTTCGTCTCACCATGGTAGCAGCTGGCTTGTGGGCCAGAGCACATGGCGCTCAAAAGGCCCAAAGGTGATGACAAAAAGCATGGCTAAAGAGAGAGTTAGAGAGAGCTTGTAGATGGCATTTTCCAAGAGAGCGCATTTTCAAGAGAGCTAGTTCAAGAGGGTGTCCTAGTATTTAAACTCGGCTTTCAGACACCGCCCAATGGTTGTCTTGACCAATTAGATACTATCCTAGCTCTGGGTGCTGCTTTGTTTCTCCACCCAATCAATAAATCAACATGTCATGGTCAGTTACAGTGCCTGAATTTTACATACTCTTGCAAAGTATCCTTTTGGATGTGATTTCTATAACCAGAATATGATACATTTGACAGAAAATCTATCAAAAGAAACGTTTCATGCTAGAATTATCAAACTCATACATACCAAACATGACATTAACCCTTAAGGCTTAAGCTATTCAATACTAATTAAAAGCAAGACATACACAATGAGTGATTAAAACAAGGATAGTCAAATTTGTGGGTCACATACATAATATGCAGTTATGCATATAAATTATTAGTTTCATTAACAATGAGAATGAAAGTCTTTTAAGATGATTTTACAGTCTTTGTGAATCAAGGAATTTCAGCCTTTGTCCTCGAAGTGTGGTCGGGGGATGTCAATCTAAGAAAGTCTGTAGCTGTGATTTATATCACAGATTTTCATGTAATGGTCACATGTTGCATCTCTTTGACCATTAATATTTATTACTCGCCCCAAATCTGATAGTTTCCTTCCTGCATTGGACTTATCAATAAGTATTCTTGTCTTAAATGTAGCCAGCCGTTCTGTATTCCGGCTGTATTCAGACGGGCTGGAGCTAGGGATCTGATTTACGACTTCCTGCTGTTGTCTTGTTCTCCCTGTTGTGGAATTTGGCTCCTCATGTTTCAACCATGCTTTGATCAAATCTTGATTTGTCTGATTCTGTCCTTGATATATTACACCAGTGTACACAAAGAGGCCGCCTCTTTAAACATGCTCCAGGTGGCATTGTCCAGCCATAATGTTATCTGCTTTTGAACCGGTTTGGAAAGTTTGAGAAGTGGTCTGTATACTGGGAATAGCATAACAGAGATGTGGTCAAAGTACCCGTGGTGGGGGTGGGGTTCAGCTTTGTATGCGTTTTTTACTGTTGTGTAAACAAAGTCCAGTGTGTTGTTTCTCCTTGTTGCAAAGTTCACATGTTGGTAAAACTTTGGCAGAACTGTCTTTAAGTTAGCGTGGTTGAAGTCGCCGGCTATGATGAAAAAGCCATCTGGGTTATTGGTTTGTTGTTCACTGATGGCGCTGTACAGTTCACGAAGCGCGTCCTTAGCTTTACACATGGGGGAATGTACACAGCGACAATAACAATGGCCGTGAACTCCCGCGGCAGATAGAACAGTCAACACTTCACAACCATAAACTTCAACAGCGATAAACAGTGTTTGATAATACCGCTGAATTTTTGCACCATTCTTTGTTGATATACACATTCAAGCCGCCCCGCGAGTCTTACCAGACAGTGATGAATCTCTGTCCGCTCAGCAGCAGGTTAGTCCATGAAGCTGAATGGTGGAGTCTGGGATGTTGTCGCTTAACCAGGTTTTAGTGAAAACAAACACACAACAATCCCTTGTCTCATGCTGTGTAGACCGACTGAGTTAAGTCCGGTTTGTTTTCCAGAGAGCGAACTTTTGAGGGCATGAGTGATTGAATCGCTGGTCTAGTGGGATTAGCCCTTAGCCTAGCTTGTATACCTCCATGCTTACCACGCTTCTGTCCCCTCTCACACCGCCGACGTCGCCGCTTTGTGTGGGTAGCGTCAGTAGGCGAAGCCGCGGTCTCAGGGTTCGGCTTCAGCAGCAGACAGAGGCCTTGTAGCTTCTCAGTAATCACCGGCGAAAGCTGATGTTTGTATACACTGCCGATTTCCAGAAGGCTCTGGCGATCATAGATTCAGATAAACACTTTCCGAGTGTTTATCTGATGATTTTGCGATAAAGTGAGACAGTTTGAAGATGAGGAGATGAGAGTAACAGACATAAAAACACAGTTTTTTTGGACCTGGAGTAGCCGCTGCATCCGAACACGCTGCCATCTTGGTCAAGGGGTCACAATTCAATTGCACATAATATACCTGAACATACAAAACTGTCCATTATTATATACCTGTACATACAATTGTCAATTTGTATATTGTCATTCCTTGTTTACGTATTCTTTTTAATTCTTATTTTTATTATCTGTTTTTGTTCTGTTGCTGTCATTTTGTTGCACTGCGGTAGCTTCTGTCATGAAAACTAATTCCTCGTATGTGTAAACATACCTGGCAATAAAGTTCTGATTCTGATTCTGATACAGCATGATCATTGCACAGTGTGTTTACTGCTATGATCCACATTTACTGACCAACCAATAAAAATGCAACATGAAATCAACGCGAGATTTTGCTAAAACATAAAACTGCTTACCTCAAGCTCTTATGCCTTCCTCTTTCACCGCTTCCACTTTTTGTCAGCACATAAAAACTACAGCTGCTAAAGTGTGATTTATCATGCTCTTTTTGTTTACCACTAGCGCATACTGATGATGTTTTATTCTTCAATAGTAACGTGCGTCGTAGCCTTCGAGTCAATAGGTGTCATCATCATTCAGTCTACACACACGTCGTAGCCAAGTTTATTAGATCCATGTATATATATATATTTATATATAACTGACTACTGACCTCAGAGTTTTGAATGCTGGAACTTTTTCCTTAAGCAGTAATCTGATAATCTGCAACTCTTACAGGTTTACAGTGTTTTACTCTGTTTAGAAATGAATAGCTTACTGAAGAATAGAGTATATAGACACATCTGGATTGCACATATGGACACATTTAACCTTTCTGATCTTTCTTACAAATAAACATTGATCAATAATAATACAAATTTGTTTTTTTTTAATCCCCTGAGAATGAGCTACAGACAAGATGTGAAGAATTCTGCGCTTACAGCAATTTCAGTATCCCTATTTATACATTTATGACAACAAATGAGACCAAATGTGGATAAAACAAACTGAAGTGATCGAAAAAGATTGCAATGTACTAATGTTCTCTGGGCTGTCTTCAGTCTGAAGCAATCGGATAAACAAACCAGATAAACAACAAGCTATTGTGAACTTTTAAAAGAACCAAATGAGCTCCAGATGTCATGCTGCTCGAACTCTAAATATGGCCGAAATCGAGTGGCCTGCCGTAAGGTATCACAGGATTAGCTGATACCGAAACGATTGTTCTTCAAGGACTAATTCACCAAGTTGACTTCCAAATTAGTCACTTCAACATGAGCCAAAGCACAAAACATTCTTATTCCTCCAGTTCTGTTGTTGAGCTGTGAACCATCAGGCTCTTCTTGTTGACTGACGTTTCGCTTTTGATTCTCATGATTGTTCAGATTTTTTGGCCGCCCCAGCAAGCAGTGTCTGATCCAAATATCTGTTATCCTGAAATAAGTCATGGAAAACCATTTGGTGGTACCTGCATCCCATCAACAAGTTCTGCTGTTTTCAAACGAACTGATTAAATACAGAATATCTGACTCATATTGTCAGTTAGACTTGGATTTACATGATAGACATTGTTCATATACTGCCTGTACTCTTTTGAAAAAGGTACATGCTGTGTTTTGTGACCATACACAGCACTGGTCTGGCAGAAGAAAAATCGCAGAAGATAAGAGCGTTTACTGCATTGCAGTGCTGAAGCGAGCATCATTAGCATTACTAATGTTCATACTTGGTGTTAGAGATTTCAGCAAACCCCTTAAGGTAAAAAACAGCCTGCAGCAGAAACCGTTACATTATGTCAAAGTTTATGAATGGATATGGGAGGGAGGCTGTCAGCGACCCCAAAATCTATAAAGGTTCACACTAAAAACTTGCATCCATATGTAGTAAAAACTAGAAAACTTGCAGTCAGGGCCAAATAAAAAAATAAAAAAAGATCAGGGATTTTCCCTAAAGAATTATGCATCAAAAAGTTACTGCAGCCATATAAAGTTCAGCGAACTGCTGGAAAGAGCAACATTTTCCAATACAGGATACCTATGAAAAATTCTTTGTTGTGTTTTTTCCTATAAATAAGGAAATTATTTATTGTTATAATACTAAAATTATAATAATTATATAGTTATAATTCAATAAATAAGTAGTCTAGGTAGCCTAATTGTAAGTACTTGAAGGTGGACTCTTTGGAGCCAGCTATGAAGTCACCAAGGTCCGGATCTCTGTAAATATTTCATTTTCAATAATAAAATGTGTTGCCTGAATGACTAATTTGCTGTTTAAAACTCCTCAGTTTTCAAGAATGTTTAGCGTCCATGGAATGAAAATGATCGCCTGAGATGCTGGTGGAGTGAAGGAGGCTTGTGAGAGTTATGAGTGAAGGAATGGGTGCAGCCTCCATCGTGTTGCCAGATCCAGGTATTATAAGCATCTTTGGACTTGTGTTTTCCACTTAATTTGACACTTTAGAAAGTTATTTAAGTGGGAAGTTGCAACTGGAAGTTACAGTTTATGGTTAGCAATATCCAATGCCATTCCTAGACTTCAGTGGTCCCTATGCAAAACTGGGGTGGGGGGGACATTAGGGTGGAAGTGAAATAAAGGATGAAAAGCATTTGTCCTTGTTTGTCTCTGTCTCGAATCGCGCTCACAGAAAGCGCTCGAGAAACAGTGTCTCTTCCGCGTCTCACTACGCTTTCAACTCTTTTTTTTTTTGTCTCGAACCATAGACTGTACGACATTCCCATTCAAACTCATTTTTACGTAGAAATTGTGACAGCGCACCGCATTAAAATAAATTATCATTCATGTTTTCATAACCGATGGCCAAATTAAAAAACTAAACTAAAATTAAAAGATCTTTGAGAGCAAGGGGTTCCTGGTGTTTTGTGGGCCCTACGCAGCTTGCATATTCTGGTTATAGGGAGAATCAACTCTGGCAATATCTTTATCTTATCTTATTTGCAAACAGTTTTTAACTATTTTTTTTAATAGGCTGGTGTTCTGCCCATTTTCGACTCCCTGCCAAATTATTATCCACCACATTTTGATGCAATAAAAAGTATATGTTCATCCCTCCAAAACATTTCACAAACATCAACATGTCTGTCTCTTTTAAAGTGTTTAGTGTATATAATAAGTTGTAGGCTTTATGTAGGGGTTATCACAATTCTTAACCCCACCCCAGACCTCACAAATTTTCAAACCCACGCCTGTAAGGTTCCTAGAATCTACCCAAAACTGCATAATTTGCTATATGCTACTCACAACACCCTAGCAAGGCCCTGGCAACCACCTTCAACAGTCATAGAAGTGATCAGCTCAACTCATATTTCCTTCACACAATTCAAATGATCAGTGCGCTTCTATTGGGTATTCTACAGAAAAATATATTTGACAAACTTGCCTGCAAGAAGCAAGCAAGTCTGTTGGGCCTCTGAGGAAAGAGCAACTTTAAGCATGCACACTAAAATGAAAATTTTACATTTAGACAATTCTGTAATGGCTCCAATCTCTTGGAAATCCAGTTTGTGTGATGGTTTTTCATTAGGGAACGCAGTGAGAGATGGTTCAATATTTAAGTGCTCTGGAACACAGAATAATGACGGATATGGATTTATCCCATAGGATGTGTGTAGAATGCAAACCCAGGATTGCAAGAACAGCTACCAAAATGAATCCGTCAGTTTTTCCTAAACGATCCGTTTTTCACCTTCTTGTCATTTCGAGTCAAAACAGAGACACCCTTTCTCATTATTCCTAATCGTATTTTAATTGACAGGATGTGCCCGGGCATACCTAATCCAGCCCAAGCGGCACGGCGGTGATGACGCTAACACACAACAGATGGAGGAGTGAAGCAGGATCTGGTGAAATGACAGGAGGGCCTGGAGCCGCTAATGCTAACTGTCATCGGTATTCTAATCCTAGCGTCTCCCACTTGCATCAGGGGCTGTGCTGCTGTTTAAGGGTGGGCAAATTCTCAAAAGAAATGCGCTACTAATTTGCATTAAGCACAATTCCATGGGATATAAATATTTGAGTGTATTAGGTCAATATGTTTATAGTAGACAGGCCATTTATATGGTGGCCCAGTAGTGCACAACGAAATCTCCACAACACAATGGAGACAATTGCCACAGTACAACGAAATTAATACAACACAACAGAATCAAGACACAACATAATGGAAACAAATTGCAACACAACGAAATTACCACTACACAATGAAAACAAGCCACAACACAATTCAATTTACACAACACGGAGGAAAAAGTCGCAATACAACAAAAACAGCACAACACAACAGAAACAATCCACAACACAATGAAATTAGTACAACACGATGGAAACAAGTCACAACACGATGGAAACAAGCCACAACACAATGAAATTAGCACAACACAATGGAAATAAGTCACAATACAACAAAATCAGCACAACCCAACAGAAACAATCCACAACACAATGAAATTAGTACAACACGATGGAAACCAGCCACAACACAATTAAATTAGCACAACACGATGGAAACAAGCCACCACACAATGAAATTAGCACAACATGATGGAAATAAGTTGCAATACAACAAAATCAGCACAAAACAACAGAAACAATACACAACAAAATGAAATTAGCACAACACAATGGAAATAAGTCACAATACAACAAAATCAGCACAACCCAACAGAAACAATCCACAACACAATGAAATTAGTACAACACGATGGAAACCAGCCACAACACAATTAAATTAGCACAACACGATGGAAACAAGCCACCACACAATGAAATTAGCACAACATGATGGGAATAAGTTGCAATACAACAAAATCAGCACAAAACAACAGAAACAATACACAACAAAATGAAATTAGCACAACACAATGGAAACCAGCCACGACACAATTAAATTAGTACAACACGATGGAAACCAGCCACAACACAATTAAATTAGCACAACACGATGGAAACAAGCCACCACACAATTAAATTAGCACAACATGATGGAAATAAGTTGCAATACAACAAAATCAGCACAAAACAACAGAAACAATCCACAACACAATGAAATTAGCACAACATGATGGAAACAAGCCACGACATAATGAAATTAGCACAACACGATGGAAACAAGCTACAACACAACAAAAATTAGCACAACACAATGAAATTAACACAACACAACAAAATTAGCACAACACAATTAAATTAGCACAACACAACAGAAACAATCCACAACACAATTAAATTGTGGGTTGTGTTGTGCACTACTTTTTTTTTTAATAAAACATTTTTTTTTTAAATGAATACAAAGTTTTGGTAATAAATTAATTAATACATACATACAAACAAAAACAATAAAGATAAATACATCTCTTGTATCGTATATGGTAAGTGCACAGCCCATTGGAGCTCAGCAGTAGATGAAATACCCATTAAGTGTCGTGAACTTTGAAAGAGCAATCTTTGAGCAGTAACATTTTCTCTGTAACATTTATCTTCATCAGAAAAGGGTCAACAAATGGTCAGAGGTGTTGCTTTGTGCTATTAAAACTTCACCTGAACTCACCCATGAAACAGCCTGATTTGATAGGCTACACATTGAGTCAGCTGGCAACACTAAGCACGCTCTGCCAAATAGAGTCTGAGACTACTGTTCCCTGTTTTACTTAGCATTCATCTCCAAAATGAGTTCTGCTGCATTGGAAGGCCAGACAGCCAGATTCATTTGTACTAGGGACCGACTGAGTGCAGCCGCACAGCGAGATTTAAGGGCAGCGTTGAGAAAAGACGACACTTCATCGGCCTCTGACTCCCTCTGAAGGCCTGAGCTTTAATTAAAAAGAGTCAATTGTGCTTTGAATGAGGTTTAGAGCTGCACTGGATTACGGGCTCATATTTTAGTGGTGGCAGTCAGTGACTCTCGCTCTAAAACCAAACAAATGCTCACACTAAAAATAATAGAATCAGCCTAAAAACACTCACTTTACTTGCCATTTAACTGCCTCTGTTTAAATCCCAGGAGAACAAATAGACAACTTAATATACTTAATCTACATATATCTAGTGTGAACTTTCATTTATTTTTTAAATGTTGATTAATAAATAGAATTGAGGTATTGTTTCAAACTCTATGGCTTATGACCAGCAGACTTTGCGTTTTCCCGCTTATTAAACATAAGTACTAAATAAAAAATTTAATAAAATTTAGATAAAAATGTGAATAATTCAAACATTTAAATATTTATATTTAATATTTAAATATTTATTAAATATTTTAAAAGATTATGTAAAAATGAATTAATGCAAATAATATTATTGAATAACTTAATTAATAAAAATTATATAATAAATAAGGAAACCAAATGAAAACAAACAAACAAATATATAAATACATACATCCTTTTACATACAGACATGCATTCATACTGAATGCGTTTATGATCAACTGACTTTATATTATACTTCTTTGTAGTCTTTAATAAAAAAATTATAATACAAATAATTTAAATAAATAATAAATCAAACATTTTAATTAACACATAACATTTTCAATAAATGTAAAAATATAATAAAAATATATACAATTAATTAAATAACAGCAGATAATACATACATATTTAATCATTAATTAAATACATAAAAATAAAATATATACCAAAAATGTCAAAAATACATACATAGATAATCTGGAATGATTTAATGAATTGTCTTTTTGTTGCTTTATGTGAAAACACATAAAATACACAACAAAAAGCCATTATTCCTAAACAACAAAAGAAATAACATGCTTATATAGTTGGATTACAACCAGCAAAATATATAAGTATCTAGTCTTGACTTATAGATCCTTGATCATTTGATCATTTCAGGCTGATCTTAACAGTACAAGCAGTAGTGAGTTATTAATCTGTCATAATATGATGCAGCTTTGCAAAGACGTTGATGGAGCAGATAAAGCCGCAAAGCCCACAGTCTGTAAACAATATTAGCCTACACATTTCACACACAAAGAGGTTAGCAAGTCATAAAGGAGGTCATTTACACACATACGTCTTAAAGATGTAGAAAAAAGGAGCCTGTTCAATGCAACAGTTCAGAGACAGGATGCAGAGGTCATGAAAGTAAATCAAGTTTATGGTGCAAGAAACCTTGACTAACCTTTGAGTGGCTTATATAAAACATAAAATGCCACTAGTGGATTTGACCCCTGCAATGTAAATACCCCAGTGGTGCTCCAGTTCACTGCACTCCCTTTTTTAATAAATGTAGCTTACACATTCCAGTAGTGACTCCATCAGAGGACATGTATACGGGTCGGATGTAACCCACAGTTTTTTGTTCCCACACTAGTGTCAGAGTGCTGACTACAGCTAAATGTATTTGCCGTTCACACATTTTCACAATTCAATTTCACGTACCTATATTTAAACATGTCTTCTCTGATTCTTAATTGCTTAAAACAACAAACCCATCAAGTCAAACCACTAGTCAAAAATAACTTTGGAGCGCAGCCCATCAAAAAAACATACTTGACCAGACACACATGGTATCCTTTGTCCATACAAGCGGCAAGAATTTATATTTTGACTATTGACATTCAGTCTAGAAGATCATATGTGGAAAACAACTCAAAGTAAAAGAATCAATGATGCTATGAATATGATGCAATCAAATATGAGACACGTGCAAATGTAAAGTCAATAGTGTCATTGTTCAGCTCAAATTGGTGTTGATTTGGTTCAGTTCAATTACTCTGTAAAGTTAATTAGACATGAAACGAGTTTAACCAAGCTATAAGCAGTTGTATCATCATTCAGCTCAAGTCTGTCAGGATCTGTTCGGGAGCGAAGGAGCACGGAGACGAAGGAGTATTACAATAATAACGGACTTTATTCATCCACACACAAACTCACATGAAACAAGCATGAACCAACACGTAGCATGGGTTTAGACCTATAGCAGCTGACACCAGACTAGGGGAGACACAGGGCTTGTAAACAGAGTAATAGGATAATCACTAACACACACCTGGAACTAATGATGACACTAAACGAGGACAGAAACCGGAAGACCAAATAAGAGCATGAGGAATCATGAGGGAGGAAAAAACACTGGACATAGGGACACAAGTCTGACAAAGTCAGTTCAATTTTGACCTGTTTTGTCGAACCGTAGTTACACAGGATTCAATCCGGAGCTCCTCACCTCTCAAGTACATCTCCGTACTCCATGAGCTACCAAACAAACCTACTGTCTATGAAAACCCCTAGACATTAAACTGGATATGTGTGATGCTAACAGTTTTCAAATTTCCCAGCATATTAATATTGTTTTGAAGTGGAAGTCACAAAATGATATTCTTCAAGTAATTGTGAGAAAATTACACTTTATTAATCAAAACTCTGTAAATTTGTGTGAAAAGGAATAAAAGGCGTCTGAGTTTTACTGCCTCTAGTGTTCATTTATTTTGGAAACTGCAGTGATATACGGATTGGTACGGATTTTGCACTCTCGCGAAAGAGTGCGCCCAGGTACGTTTATGCCATGAGACCAGGTAGGTAAAAAAGTTATATATTATGAAATATTATTACAATTTAAAATAACTTTTCTGTTTTAATATCTTTTAAAATATAATTTATTCATGTGATGCAAAAAATTATTTTCAGCATCACAGTCTTCAGTGTCACATGATCCTTCAGAAATCATTTGAAAATACTGATTTGCTGCTCGAGAAATATTTCTGATTATTATCAGTGTTGAAAACAGTTCTGCTTCTAATATTTCTTTAATGAATAGAAAGTTGAAAAGAACCGCATTTATTAAAAATGGAAATATTTTGTAATATTATAAACCTTTACTGTCTATTTGTATCAATTCAGTGCATCTTTGCTAAATGAAAGTATTAATTTGAAACAAGCAGCATAATGTTGATGCCAATTTTTTGCATTTACTAATCTTCAAACAGTAAATAGTTCAGTGAGTGAACCTTATACAACCTTTCAAATATTTCATCTTCCCCTGGTCCTGGTCTCCAAAGGATACCAGTGTAAAATATAAATAATTTAATAGTGTCCATTAACATCTCTGCTGAAATGCAAATCAGCCTTTTGTTTTTACTTTTTAAAATGTTTAAATCAAGCAAGTGTGGCAGTTATAACTGAACGCATTAAATGTTCCAGAGTTAAAATCCTCCAAAACAATCCTCCTTCATAGAGCTTGGTTGCTAGTTGGTTCCTAATTCCCCGTATCTGAACCTGATATTCACATGAGGCTTGTGTTGCTTAGTATGCAGTAGTGATAGTAAGCTTGCCTCATCCAACAGCACTAACTAGAAAAAAAGATGCCAATACTGCATACTGATGTTTACACAGCATAAAACATAAGCAAAACATTTTTCTCCACCATCCGCATTTTTGCTATGTGTACATACCCGGTACAACCTGTTTGCACATTCTTCTTGCACATCCCTGTTTATATTATTATTTATTAAGTCCACAGTATACTGTATAGCACATTTTACTCCTTATTTTTACCTATATAATATATATTACCAAGCAAATATATATTCTCTTGTGTTATGTTTCATTTGTTTTGCACTATACATTGAGCGGACCTGTCCTGATTTACATTTCACTACTGATTATATCCTGTATAATTGAGTATGTAACGAATAAATTAACCTTGAACCTTGAAGATATGCACAAAAATCACTCTGTTCAGTGATTATTTCAGTTTGTGGCGTTTGTTTTGCTGAAACATTTTTTGCTTGTTGTAAAGCACATTTCAGCATTGTGTTAAATATTGTAGGTTTTGGTCTGCAGCTCAGTTTATGCTTGGTCAAGTTCAAGATAACATATTAAACCTAGGAAAAAAAGTTAGATGGAAGAAAACTGCAAAGAACTCTGAGTTTTAGACAAACACAATCTCGCTCAGTGGCCTGAAGCTGTATTCAACCTCAGATCAACATCAGCTGTACTCTTAAAGTTCAGTTCATTTCATGCGGATTGGACCTGATTGATTTTCTCATATAAATGGAGAAAAGGTGGACCTGTCTGTCCACTGAGTTTACAATCAAACATTCTGGGGTGGTATGACTGGTATCACAAGGTATGCAAATGCTAATAGCTAAATTTTTGTACCTTATTTACCACAAAATGGTACACATTTGGTCTTTAAAAGTACATATTAGTACATAAATAGATGTATTAGTACATTTTGAAAGGGTACAGAGACATCTGGGTACTTTTTTTCTGAAAGAGAACGAGTGGCTTCAATAATTAATTCGTCTTTATCCATACACCAGATCTTATTAGTATTTCCTATTAGCAAAGGCAAGCATCATTGTTCCCTATCTGTCGGTCACTACGAGTTATGTCGTGACGACATAGGGGATTTACCTGGAAGCCCCGAACATCTCTGACTAAGAGAAAACGCCAATGAAATTGGCTAGTGGATTTTGCATACCTGAGCCACTCCCCATGCATACGGGCATAAAAGGGCGACAGGTGCATCCACTTATTAGATTTTTGCTCTCCACAAAGCCGTTCATCTTTGTTTTGTTCCCGGTTGGCGTAACGGTGCGATCAGCGGAGTCCCTCTCATCAGCGATTCCCCTGGGCACTTCAACTGAGAGAGCAAATTCTAAAAGAGCAAATCACGGACGATCGCGTCTTTTTCAAGATGCCGTTTCGTCCGTGTCCTTCTGGTTGCGGTCGTTTTCTGTCTGCGGATGACGGACACGATCGTTGTCTTCAGTGTCTGGGCCGCCGACACGCTGAAGCTGCGTTCGTGGATGACTCATGCGTCTGTTGTGGGTATACGATCACACCGCATGTCACAGCTCGCCCGCCATCTCCTCCTCTGGAGTCACACGCAGTTCAAGTCACTGCGTGCTGTTCACATCCCGGGGCAGCTCAATCGTGCGGCCGACGCGCTCTCACGACAGCTCACGTTCCCCGGAGAATGGCGACTCCATCCCGAGATGATCCGGCTGATCTGGAGTCGATTCGGGGAAGCTCAGGTAGACCTGTTTGCCTCCCCCGAGTCCTCCCACTGCCAGCTGTACTTCTCCCTGACCGAGGGCCCCCTCGGCACAGACGCACTGGCACACAGCTGGCCTCGGGCCTTACGCAAGTATGCGTTTCCCCCAGTGAGCCTACTCGCACAGACACTGTGCAAGCTCAGGGAGGATGAGGAGCAGGTCCTGCTGGTTGCGCCCCATTGGCCCACCCGGACCTGGTTTCCCGAACTCATTTCCCTCGCGACAGTACCTCCCTGGCGCATTCCTCTGAGGAAGGACCTCCTTTCTCAGGGGCTTGGCACCATATGGCACCCGCGTCCAGATCTATGGAACCTCCATGTGTGGCTCCTGGACGGGACGCGGCAGACTTGAGTGGTCTACCACCGGCGGTGGTAGAGACCATCATTCAGGCTAGGGCTCCTTCAACAAGGCAAACCTACGCACTGAAATGGAGTCTGTTCGCGACCTGGTGTTCTTCTCGGCGAGAAGACCCCCGAAGATGCACGATTGGAGTAGTGCTTTCTTTCCTGCAAGAAAGGTTGGAGCGTAGGCTGTCACCCTCCACCTTGAAAGTGTATGTAGCCGCTATTGCGGCTCACCACGATGCAGTGGACGGCCGGTCCCTGGGAAAGCATGATCTCATCGTGAGGTTCCTGAAGGGGGCCAGGAGGATGAATCCCTCCAGGCCTCCCCTTGTGCCCTCTTGGGACCTCTCTATCGTCCTGGCTGGACTTCAGAGGGGCCCCTTTGAGCCGCTGGACTCAGTCGAGCTGAAGTTCCTGTCTCTTAAGACAGCGCTCCTGACCGCGCTCACTTCCATCAAACGGGTCGGGGACCTCCAGGCGTTTTCGGTAAGCGAAGAGTGCCTTGTGTTCGGGCCGGTCTACTCTCATGTTGTCTTGAGACCCCGGCCTGGATACGTGCCCAAGGTTCCCACCACGCCCTTCCGCGATCAGGTGGTGAACCTGCAAGCACTGCCCTCGGAGGAGGCAGATCCAGCCTTAGCGTTGCTGTGTCCCGTAAGAGCATTGCGCATATACGTGACCCGCACCCGGAGCGTCAGAAGCTCCGAGCAGCTCTTTGTCTGCCACGGAGGGCAGCAGAAAGGGAAAGCTGTCTCCAAACAGAGGTTGGCCCACTGGATAGTGGAGGCCGTCGCCTTGGCGTACCAGTCGCAAGGCGAGCCATGCCCCCTGGGGGTGAGGGCTCACTCCACCAGGAGTGTTGCCTCCTCCCATGCGTTGGCGCACGGTGCCTCTTTGGCAGACATCTGCAGAGCTGCGGGCTGGGCGACACCGAACACCTTCACAAGATTCTACAATCTTCGCGTTGAGCCAGTTTCTTCCCGTGTATTGGGTAAGTAATGGGCGAGAAGAACTGGCCGGTGTCACGCTTGCTGCGCCATTCCCCCTCACCCGGGGATACGAGCGCCTTTTTCTCCCCCAGTTCAGTTCCCCGGACGGTGAACCCTGGTGGAATCCTCCAAGCACCCCCGGCAGTCAGACTGGGCGGAGCAGTCTGACGCCAGGCCCAGTACTGGTGTTAGCTCGCCCGGGTCTCCGGTCAGCTCCTGTACTGGGCTAGGTGTCCGTATGGCCTGATTCCCCTTCGGGTAATCCCATATGTGTATTCTTCCACGGTAAGGTTTCCCTCATGGTAAACCCGTGTCTTCCCTGTGACAGAGCTTCTGTCAGGTTCTGCTGGCAGCCCTCCTCCCTACTCCTAGGCAGGATCTGCCCCAGAGTCCAGTCGTATGTAGTACTGCCCCAAGCCTGGGCCAGTCCATATCAGTGTCTCCACATGTTACCTCCCTTCGGGCAGGATGTGGCCTCCGTAGCGCCCTTCTATGGAAGGCTCGCTTCCCTGCCGTTACAACAAGCTGTAACAACAAATAGGAAAGACCTGAAGCTGTCTTTCACTGAAGGTCGAAATCCCTTCCGATTCCGTGGGGAAAGGAACAGCGGCTTGGCTATCTCCAGCAGCGATGTACTCAGTGGTCCCGGTGGGCTCCAAGGTTAGCGAATTTGCACTGGAGCGGTAGGAAGGTTGCAACCTCTTGCATGGCATTTGTCTGTCACGCACTCGCTTGTCAACATCTGCATGCCACAAGGTTGTGACGGGGTTCAGCTTGTGGCGCTTTCCATAGGACCCCTATGTCGTCACGACATAACTCGTAGTGACCGACAGATAGGGAACGTCTAGGTTACGTACGTAACCCCCGTTCCCTGATGGAGGGAACGGAGACGTTATGTCCCCATGCCACAATCTTGAACCATCGCTGGTTGCCAGGGACTCGTCTCGGCTCCTCAGCGTAAAACCTAATAAGTGGATGCACCTGTCGCCCTTTTATGCCCGTATGCACGGGGAGTGGCTCAGGTATGCAAAATCCACTAGCCAATTTCATTGGCGTTTTCTCTTAGTCAGAGATGTTCGGGGCTTCCAGGTAAATCCCCTATGTCGTCACGACATAACGTCTCCGTTCCCTCCATCAGGGAACGGGGGTTACGTACGTAACCTAGACGTTCCCCTTTCTCAAATGCTGGGTTAATTATCAAATCCCTAACACTTTACTTTTTATAAACTTTGGTGCATAACTTGAGACTTTACACTGACCTTAGCAACCACATACCAAAACCCTGGCAACCACCCACAACACCCTAGGAGTTCAAGGCAAGTCAAATGTATTTGTATATCGCTTTTCACAGGAGCTTTACAGAAAATTATGAGGTTAATGTTTATAATATTTTGAAGGGCACCTATTATGTCCCTTTGTATATGTAAAATGAGTCTCAAATGTCCCCAGAATGTGTCGGTGAAGTTTCAGCTCAAAATACATCACAGATCATTTATTATAGATTACTACCATTACTATTATAGCATTACATTACTACCATTACACCACCACCACCAGCCTGAACCGTTGAGACAAGGCAAAATGGATCCATGCTTTCATGTTCTTTACACCAAATTCTGACTCTACCATCTGAATGTCGCAGCAGAAATCGAGAATAATCTTCAGACCAGGCAATATTTTTTCCAATCTTCTATTGTCCAATTTTGGTGAGCCTGTGAGAATCATAGCCTCCGTTTCCTGTTGATCGGAGCGGCACCCAGTGTGGTCTTCTGCTGCTGTAGACCATCTGCTTCAGGGTTCGACGTGTTGTGTGTTCAGAGATGATATTCTGCATTCCTTGGTTGTAACGAGTGGTTATTTGAGTTACTGTTGCCTTTCTATCATCTCTAATCAGTCTGCCCATTCTCCTCTGACCTCTGACATCAACAAGGCATTTCCGTCCACACAACTGCTGCCCACTGGATATTTTATATTTTTCGGACCATTCTCTGTAAACATCCCAGTAGATCAGTAGTTTTTGAAATACTCAGACCAGCCCGTCTGGCACCAACAACCATTCCACGTTCAAAGTCACTTAAATCCGCTTTCTTCCCCATTCTGGTGCTCGGTTTGAACTTCAGCAAGTCGTCTTCACCACATCTAGATGTCTAAATGCATTGAGTTGCTGCCATGTGATTGGCTGATTAGCAATTTGTGTTACCAAGCAATTGAACAGGTTTACCTAATAAAGTGTCTGGTGAGTGTATATTGCTTTACGTGAGTATACTTTATGTATGCAGGCAACATAGGATGTACTTAACTGCTGAAAATGTTGCATTTCCTGCACCATGCATGAGTAATTAATTTCAAATAAGTTTCATTGTCTTTCCCATGAAGCTACACACTATATGAACTTCACTTCAATCCCCTGACAGCTGCTCACACACACACACATTGCACTCAGATGTATTCCAAACATAAACACAGCGAGCATAAATAATGCATATCTTTAAAGGTCTTGCTTCTATAACTCCTCTGTCTGCGGATTTCATCAGCACGTTGTTATACTGCATAGCTACTGCGGGTCAGGCTATCCACCAGGGATGTGTGCATCATTTATACGGTTTGATAAAGACCATCACACATCAGACTAGATGCATTTGAGGGTCGCAAAATTGCTGCATGGACAAAGAGCAGCTGTGTCCCTTGAATGAGATGTTTAGAGACACCCACATCTCCATCAACCCGTTCATTTCGATATCTAAATCACAGAAATGGCCCCAGGGAAATCAAAGTATTGAAATGTCTTTTATATAAGACGTCTGCTTACATCACAACCTCTGTACATCACAGTGTTTAATGCCCTACAGGATTACAAACAACATATTTTGCATATTCTCTATAATTTGATAATTTCCCCAAATTAGATTATTACTTCATTTGCAGCCCTTACATCCCTTGGTTGTTCATTCTGTCTCATGCTCTATGACATTTTTCTTGCGATGAACACAGTGTTTAAGAAATTCTGAGCTGCTCTTTTCTATACAAGGACAATCTGTTGTAATCACAGCTATCAAGCTCAAGACACCACAAACTCCCACATGACTATATCATGAAATCATGTGATACCTTTATGTAAGGAACAGAATGAAATGTAAATCTTCCTCTCCACTGAAGCAAAAATCTCATTGTCATTCAGATTTAATGTTATTGATGGCAAATGCTATTGATTCTGATACGTTGTAACAAAATAAGGCACAAGAATTTGAATATCCTTAAGTACGAATTATATTTAAAGAGACTAAATTAATAGGGAACTACAATTCACTATAATAAGTGTTACATTAAAACGCTCATTCTGACGGCACCCATTCACTGCAGAGGATCCACTGATGATCAAGTGATGTAATGCTAAATTTCTACAGATCGTATATGCAGCAAACAGCTTGTCACACATGCTCATAGTTAGAGACATTCACTGACCTTTATGTCTCACGAAGGTCCATGCTCTCCCTCATGGAATTTCCAAACTTATAGTTTGGAATTTTAAGTATGTTTATTCAAGAATTCATCATTTTTATGACCCTGACGGAGACTTCTTGATGAGATTCACCTGTAGGTTTGGGAAATAACATAATATAATGTGAACCAGCTGGTATAGAACAAACAAGCTACATATTGTTAATTTAGCATTCCATTTATATGTTTTGCTAGATGTTGCCATGCTGAAGGGATCACATTAATTCATGCATTAGATGTAGTCATTTTCAAAAGTTTGTAAAAAATACTGCAGTCAAAAAAGGTACATGCAGTATTTTTCTTTTTAGGATTTAGAAACTATTTCACCCAGAAATTGCTAGTAAACTTCACAAGTAAATACAAAGAAACAAGAAGTTAATAAAGGAATTAAGTACTTTCCTGTACAATTGTTCTCCACTAATCTTAATTTTTTTCAACTTCAAAAAAATAACTATTTTTGTGTATGCTGAAAAATAATTTGGTGGCAATGCAATACACTTTATGTTGTAAATATTTTTTAGTATAAAATATAAATTAATTTATAATTTATACTGAAATGTTTTAAGACTAAATCTACAGTGTAGTTATTAAAAAAGTTTCCACTTTGCATGCATATGAATAGACGTGAATAGAGGTATATTCAAAGTCTACTGTGACAGCACCTTTACTATTATGGTTATGTACTAAATAAATCAAATCACATTAAATAGTTCAGGTTGACTCTAAATACTAAGTTCCATCTGGAATCATCATTGGTAGGAGAAATGAATAAAAACAATAAATGAAACAGATGACAATACATCTGACAATCCCCTGCTGCAGATCCTGCTATTAGCTGTTATCCTGGACCCTCACCGTGGCCTTAAGCCAAGCTTCATTTGTTACAGTCAACCAATGAACAATTAAGTGCTTGACGCATTCGTCTGAGTGCATAAGCATGTGCAATTGGCTCATTGGGAGTCAATGTGCTCGATGCTAATGCACAACACGCCCCTTTATGTATGAGCCAAAAACTTGATTTTTTTTATTCAAATTGATTGTTTATATGTCGTAGACAGCACATCTGTCAGAGCCACAGAAACAAAAAAATAAAAGAGAAGGATTTCAACTTTAGTACATGTGTCTTAAAGGTTCACCCAAAAATGCTGAATATTTATTCACCCTATAAGGCCATCCAAAATGTAGATTAGTTTGTTTCTTCATCAGAGCAGGTTTGGAGAAATGTAGCATCACATCACTTGCTCAGCAATGGATCCTCTGCAGTGAATGGGTGCCGTCAGAACGAGAGTCCAAACAGATGATAAAAACATCACAGTAATCCACAAGTAATCCCACCACTTCAGTCCATCAATTAAGATCTTGTAAAATGAAAAGCTGCATGTTTATAAGAAACAAATACTTTTTACAAATACTTATCACATTAAGTCATGGCCTTCTTTTTAAGTTTGCTGAGGCTGACATTTTTAAATCACATTCCTCAGCTTCGTAAGACACAAGTAGCTCCTTCCCTAAATAATTAACGTAAAAATAATTAATAATTAATGTTTCTTCAGCATATTTTCTTCTCTCTGTTTTTGGCTGGATTATATCTTTAAAAAGCATTGTAGTGTAATGTTGTTTTTGGACATGCTAATATGGTAAACCCTAGACTTAGATATTTGGGGGCCCTAAGCAAATTTCAGGTACGGGGCCCCAACACAATAACTATAATGCTCTTTTACACTTAACCCTTATTTTGCACGCTAGCTCTCTCTCATTATAGCTATAACTATTATTTATTTATAATATATATTATATATTATGTAACTATTACCCCTTCACAAATTAAGCACCCTAAATAATTAGTTAACCTGATGCTGTTTTAAAGCCATATTAAGCAACCTTATTTTTTTCGGATAACAAAAGCAGACATTATATATTAAAAAAAAATTGTTTATTGCATTTGCATTTATTGTTTGCGCTGACGCGCCGAGAAAAAGCACACAAGACAAGAGAATCATTTTGAAACATCAAGACAAATAAAATTCTGACTTGAAAAAAATATTTATTTACTGAGGTGAATATATCTCTTCTGAGACCTTCAAAACAGATTAGAATGCGCACAAATAGCGCTCCGTCTATAATCACTAAGAACTGTCACTCACTTCAGTACATCGCGTTCTCACGACGTTCCGTTAATAAGCTCTCTGCACAATAAATCTTACCTAAATTATTGTTTTACTATACACTGTAAATGCACTGTAAAGTAGTACCATTTTACTTGAAATAAGTTTTCATGAAGAAGCTTGTTTTCATACTGAAAAAAAAGTGTTAAATGAAAGGCCACAATCACAGCCAACAATCAAATAGATAAATGCAGTAGGATTTTGGACCAATGAAACACAATTGCATAAGATATTTAAAACCCACAAAGTATTAAACATTGATGATAACCTTTCATGGAGAAAGTTCAATTTTCCCTTAAGGAAGAATAAAACCTCTTTATTTCCAGCATTCGGGGTCCCTCGTGTGCCAGAGACGGTTAAAAGAGCCAGTAAATGTTAACACTCTACTAATTAAATAAATATTTCACTGTATCATTCTCCTTCGCTGCGTTGGCAGCTGCCCAACACAAACATGGGCAGAGGATATGGAGACGTGGGATACTTTGATTTCTGTTTGTTCTCGCAGACGGGTGAACTCCAGACCCGGTAGAGCTCTGCTTTGTTTCTGCGCTCGGTTGCACTCACAGGGCTGTACACTCATAGAGTGTAAATAAGAAGCACCGCTGCTGTGAAACGATCCCACAGCTCAACACAATGTTCTTACCCCGTATGGCATCAGGACCCCCGCACACTCGAGAGGAGCCGAAAACAAGAGCCAGAGAAGAGTTAGAGTCAAGGAAAATGCAAGAGAGGAAAGAAAAAGACATAGAAAGAGAGAAACAGGAACAAAATAAATATACAGTTCTGCTCATAAGTTTACTCGCTCCTTACAGAATATGCAAAATGTTCATAATTTTAACAAAACAAGAGGGTTCATAAAAACTGCATCTTATTTTAGGACTATCCTGGATAAGTTGTTTCACGTGTTTACATACTACAAAACTACTAAATTTAGCCAAATTAACCCGTTCAAATGTATTTTTTTCTTTTTGTGCCTTTAATATGGAAGCCTGTTTCTTCCACATAATGAATTAATTAATTCATTAAATAGTTTTAGTGATTTCAACATTTTAATCTCACAATTCAGACATTTTCTGGCAATTTTGAAAGAAAACAGAAAACAATGTTTGTGAAATCCAACATTGCAATTTCTTTTTTGTGTTCTGTTGCAGAAACAAAACACTAAATTGAGAGATTTGTGATATGTAAACTCGAAATTGTGAGATCAGAATTGTAAGATGTAAACAAAAAATTGTGAAATATAAACTTGCAATTTTGATATTGGGATTTAGACAAACTCAGAATTGTGGAATGTAAACTTGGATTTGTGAGATTAGGATTGAGACAAACTCAGAATTTTGATGTATAAACTTGAAATTGTGAAATGTAAACTTGGAATTGTGAGATTGTAATTGAGACGTAAAATATGCAAAGTATTGGTATGTCATTCCTCAATAATAGTATGCCATATTGTTTTCATTTTTATTTAGAGATAAAGGAGACTTCAGCGTTCTTGCTAGCAACTACCCAGAACAACCTAGCAACATTTAAATAAAACACTCAGAACACTTTGGCAAGAACACCTTGCATAGCAACGTTCTGGCAAATAGCCACAACAGCCTAGCACTGGTGGAGAGTAACACAGTCAACCAGTGCACATCACAAAATGTGTATATTTGGTAATTTGGTGTAAAAACTCTATTTGGTAATTTTGCTACGTGCAAACAGAATAATTTACTTTATTTTGAATAATGACTCTGATGCTTCCACTGTATTAAAAGACTGAATCGATGCAAATAAACAGACACACAAGCTTGTGTTTGCAAACACAGAGCACTATTGTACAATAGTCATATAAAAGAGTTGTTCAAAATACAAAAAGGCTAGTGACACAAAGACCAAAAACATCTCAGAAACAAACTGTTCAGGCTGTCCAGAATGTTTATTGGCTTTGAGCTGAAAATCTTTTCACTCCAAGAGTGAACAAACTGAGGAATTAAGATGTGAAGGACATTTGTATCAAAGTATTTATTGAACTCAGTCTGAAACCACAGCACGTGGTTATTATTGCACAGTGATATCGGAGTAAAAATGTGTTTTAAGTCACTGACACATAAACAATAAATGCACTGGTTAACTGGTTAAGTTCACATGAAAAAAAGAGAGCAAAATTACCCTAAATAACACTAATTTACCAACAGAACTAAAGATGTATTTTTGTTTTGTCCCGAGTAGCCTTGAACAAGTCTGAGACTGTGAGCTGATTCATGAGAGCTTGCACATCATCTCTATACAAGTTTATTGGCATGTACCAAGTTTTTGGTTCAGAAATATTGAATGAGAACGGCACAATTTATTGGGTCAACTCTAAAAAAAAAAACATGCAAACAGAACCAAACCTCGACTGTGATTAGCTAAACCACAAATATTATCTCTGATTAGCCTGCTGAGATGGAAAAAATAGTTCTTGAAGCACATAAATTATTTATAAATCCTGCCAAGAACATGTATTTTGGGTAAGTTATGTAGGGAAGAAGCACAAAGTCTCTTTATGTCTCACAAAGTTGAGGAACTGTTTAATGTTTAGCTCAATAAAGCTGCTTCAGCTAACTTGGCCATGACTTAAAATGACTTTAAATAAATAAAACCTGCATTTAATTATTTGAAACATGCAACATTTTGCTTCATATGATATGATGTGATTGATGTGGATTTCTTGAGGATTATTGTGATGTTTTTATCAGCTGTTTGGACTCTTATTCTGACGGCACCCATTCACTGCTGAGCATCCATTGGTGAGCAAGTGATGTGATGCTACAGTTCTCATCATTTCTCAAAACGTATCGACATCTTAAATGACCTAAGGGTGAGTACATTTGCAGCAAATTTGTATTTTTGCTTGAAATATATTTTTTATTTATTTGTATTTATTCACTACATGTATATGCAAAAACATAAATAATGTAAATCAAAATAAGTAAAATGTATCCTACTCGGTCTCTATCCTCTAAACTGTCTTTATTTTGTGGTTTTGGGGGAAAAGCACAGGTTGGTATCCAGCAGAGCTGTTTCCATTGCCTAGACCATTTACAGCAGACAAATAAAAACAGTGTTGTGTGCTTAGTGACAGTGCAAATGAGGCTGAAATGACAGAGACACACACTCAGCCGTGACCTACTGTCACGACACGGACAGGCCCAGGATACACAAAACAGACCTTCACACGCAGTAGCAGCACTTACAAACTGAATCTAAATGACTGAGAGCGCGTATGGCACAGGTATAAACTTGCTTTTGTATGATTCAAAGCAGCGTAAAAACATTCTGAACGACTGAATGCACATAAAAATGATCAGAATTCAGATTGCCTTATCCTCCTGAGCCTACAAAAAATCTAAAATATGATGGTTTATTCTCTGGATAAATTTCACATGCACACTCATCCGTGACATACAGCCCAGTGGCTGATAAATATTAGTTTTACCTTCAGTGAAATATTTGTTTCATATACAATCAATAAAGGGCTTTCGAAATTGTTCCTCCATGTGCTCATTTCTATGTCCATATTTAGAAGCTTAATCGAATTTACAATCTATGCAGTGAGGACTGGTTAGTATGCACGTATGCTATTGCATGGAGTCGTGTGCGTTTGCAAGCAGCACATTCATTAGAATGAGTGATGGTGAGGAAGAGGAACAGGAACGTTGCATCATTTAAAGGCCTGCATGCAACTTTAGCTCATTTACCTCTGTTATTTAACTCAGAGTTGCTGTATAGGCTCTGTACCAAAACCTAGCGAGCTGTCATGCTGTCTGTTGTCCATATAGGCAGCCGTCTTCTAAAGCAGCATTCTAACAGAAATAGAACCTTGAAAATTACCAATTCAGAACACTCTGTATGAAGAATGTCAGCGCATCATACAAATATTCGTGTTTTTTAAAGAAATTAATACTTGTATTCAGTAAGGATGTATTCAATTGATAAAATATGACAGTAAAGGCTACAAGAGGGCTACATAATGCTACAAGTGTCTGTTTACAATAAATGCTCAATTTTGAACTCTCTCTTAATTAACGAATCCTAAAGTAAAATATATTTTGGTTTCCACAAAAATAATAAGCAGCAAAAATGTTTTTAACATTGATAATGATAAGAAATGTTTCTTGAGCAGAAAATCAGCATATTATATTTATTCCTGAAGGATCATGTGACATATAATGATGCTGAAAATTCAGCTTTAAATCACAGGAAAAACTTATATTTAATTAGAAAGCAGTTATTTAATTTGTAAGCAGTTTATACATTTACAAGCAGTCTTTTTTTTAATAAAAAATGTGTATATATATATATATATACACTCACACACAGTATCTCTCAGAAGTGAGTACACACTCACATTTTTGTAAATATTGTATTATATCTTTTCATGTGACAACACTGGAGAAATAACACTCTCTGAGGATCTAAAAAAAAGTATTGTTGCTCTACATAAAGATGGCGTAGGCTATCAGAAGATTGCCAAGACCCTGAAACTGAGCTGCAGCACGGTGGCCAAGACCATACAGCGGTTTAACAGGACAGGTTCCACTCAGAACAGGCCTCGCCACGGTCGACCAAAGAAGCTGAGTGCATGTGCTCAGCGTCATATCCAGAGGTTGTGTTTGGGAAACAGACGCATGAGTACTACCAGCATTGCTTTAGAGGTTGCAGAAGTGAAAGGTCAGCTTGTCGGTGCTCAGACCATACGCCGCACACTGCATCAAATTGGTCTGCACGGCTGTCGTCCCAGAAGGAAGCCTCTTCTAAAGATGATGTACAAGAAAGCCCGCAAACAGTTTGCTGAAGACAAGCAGACTAAGAACATGGATTACTGGAACCATGTCCTGTGGTCTGATGAGACCAAGATAAAGTTATTTGGTTCAGATGGTGTCAAGCGTGTGTGGCGGCAACCAGGTGAGGTGTACAAAGACAAGTGTGTCTTGCCTACAGTCAAGCATGGTGGTGGGAGTGTCATGGTCTGGGGCTGCATGAGTGCTACCGACATGTACTGTGACATACTGAAGCAGAGTATGATCTCCTCCCTTCAGAGACTGGGCCGCAAGGCAGTATTCCAGCATGATAACGACCTTAAACACACCTCCATGACGACTTAGCCTTGCTTAAGAAGCTGAGGGTAAAGGTGATGGACTGGCCAAGCATGTCTCCGGACCTAAACACTATTGAGCATCTGTGGGGCATCCTCAAATGGAAGGTGAAGGAGCGCAAGGTCTCTAACATCCACCAGCTCTGTGATGTCATCATGGAGGAGTGGAAGAGGACTTCAGTGGAAACTTGTGAAGCTCTGGTGAACTCCATGCCCAAGAGGGTTAAGGCAGTGCTGGAGAATAATGGTGGCCACACAAAATATCGACAGTTTGGGCCCAATTTGGACATTTTCACTTAGGGGTGTACTCACTTTTGTGGCCAGCGGTTTAGACATTAATGGCTGTGTTGAGTTATTTTGAGGGGACAGCAAATTTACACTGTTATACAAGCTGTACACTCACTACTTTACATTGTAGAAAAGTGTAATTTCTTCAGTGTTGTCACATGAAAATATATAATAAAATATTTACAAAAATGTGAGGGGTGTACTCACTTCTGTGAGATACTGTATATATGTGAGAATAAGAGAGACACTCATACATACAGTATACAGATATTTTGTATTTTATATTTGTCTCTGATATATTGTACAGTAAGTCCATGCTCAGTACCTAAATATTGGGGGAGAAGGACCTATTATCTACACTGAACTATTATAATAATTTATTTTTGGTATCTTTTTTTGCCATTGATTGTGAGTCATCTGATGCTGACTTAAAGGGAATTTGGCCACATACCTTTACATTTTAGTAACCGGAACATTCCTAAACTGGTCAACAAGTGCAGTTTTTTCCTGTTTTCTTTTTTCCTTGTTAAACAACAAGGGAAGGACAATCAAATTAATTAAATAGCCAATTAGTTTTAATTGCATCACAGCCATGTAACATGATTTACTACTTGCCAGTTGGTTGCAGGTTGTATTCGTTGGATGGAGATTGTTTTTCTAGAGAGCATTTGATTGGTCAAAAATCTGTGTAGTGCAAGATGAGTCATCAAAGATGTAAATCAGCTAAAATCTTGTGAACATTTACAGTAAGAGTACACTGGCATAAAGATGACCTTCATGCTACAACACATGGACTACAAGCCTTGGCTTTAATGGTTCTACACAGACAGCTTATTCGGTTTGGAACAGAGCCTGAATGCTACAGTGTGTGTGTGATTTGAAAACACCTGTCCTCTCTTACCAGATGTATGGAAAGATGATTTTAGCGCAACAAAGATTACATAACCCTCTTAACATTTATGAAGCAAAAGTAACACTCATCAGTGAAGAGATTTGAGTGTGTTTTATGTCGTCCCTGTTAAAAATGCTGCATTAAACATCGCTATCTTTCAAATTAAGTGCTTGTCCACAGCCATCCATTACAGGGTAATTGAAGGTGAAAGTTTTTGGTCTGGTTATAGCTACAAGGTCACATACTGATCAAATAATATAGTCTGAATGCACTGTAAATCTAGTTGTCTCTAAATCTAAAAGCATCTGCCCAAAAATACTGTGCATGTATTTTATTTTATTTATGGTTTAACATTATACATTATTCATGAAGAAAATGTTATGTAATTGCCTTAATATTATTCATGGCATTACTTAAATTATATAACTGTCATATGCACTGTATATATATATATACAGTGGGGCAAAAAAGTATTTAGTCAGCCACCAATTGTGCAAGTTCTCCCACTTAAAAAGATGAGAGAGGCCTGTAATTTTCCTCATAGGTTTACCTCAACTATGAGAGACAAAATAAGAAAAAAAAATCCAGAAAATCACATTGTAGGATTTTTAAAGAATTTATTTGCAAATTATGGTGGAAAATAAGTATTTGGTCACCTACAAACAAGCAAGATTGCTGGCTCTCACAGACCTGTAACTTCTTCTTTAAGAGGCTCCTCTGTCCTCCACTCGTTACCTGTATTAATGACATCTGTTTGAACTCGTTATCAGAATATAAAAGACACCTGTCCACAACCTCAAACAGTCATACTCCAAACTCCACTATGGCCAAGACCAAAGAGCTGTCAAAGGACACCAGAAAGAAAATTGTAGACCTGCACCAGGCTGGGAAGACTGAATCTGCAATAGGTAAGCAGCTTGGTGTGAAGAAATCAACTGTGGGAGCAATTATTAGAAAATGGAAGACATACAAGACCACTGATAATCTCCCTCGATCTGGGGCTCCACGCAAGATCTCACCCCGTGGGGTCAAAATGATCACAAGAACTGTGAGCAAAAATCCCAGAACCACACGGGGGGACCTAGTGAATGACCTGCAGAGAGCTGGGACCAAATTAACAAAGGCTACCATCAGTAACACACTGCGCCGCCAGGGACTCAAATCCTGCAGTGCCAGACGTGTCCCCCTGCTTAAGCCAGTACATGTCCAGGCCCATCTGAAGTTTGCTAGAGAGCATTTGGATGATCCAGAAGAGGATTGGGAGAATGTCATGAAACCAAAATATAACTTTTTGGTAAAAACTCAACTTGTCGTGTTTGGAGGAGAAAGAATGCTGAGTTGCATCCAAAGAACGCCATACCTACTGTGAAGCATGGGGGTGGAAACATCATGCTTTGGGGCTGTTTTTCTGCAAAGGGACCAGGACGACTGATCTGTGTAAAGGAAAGAATGAATGGGGCCATGTATCGTGAGATTTTGAGTGAAAACCTCCTAACATCAGCAAGGGCATTGAAGATGAAACATGGCTGGGTCTTTCAGCATGACAATGATCCCAAACACACCGCCCGGGCAACGAAGGAGTGGCTTCGTAAGAAGCATTTCAAGGTCCTGGAGTGGCCTAGTCAGTCTCCAGATCTCAACCCCATAGAAAATCTTTGGAGGGAGTTGAAAGTCCGTGTTGCCCAGCGACAGCCCCAAAACATCACTGCTCTAGAGGAGATCTGCATGGAGGAATGGGCCAAAATACCAGCAACAGTGTGTGAAAACCTTGCGAAGACTTACAGAAAACGTTTGACCTCTGTCATTGCCAACAAAGGGTATATAACAAAGTATTGAGATTAAATTTTGTTATTGACCAAATATTTATTTTCCACCATAATTTGCAAATAAATTCTTTAAAAATCCTACAATGTGATTTTCTGGATTTTTTTGCCCCACTGTATATATATATATATATATATTAGTGGTGGGCATAGATTATTTTTTTTAATCTAGATTAATCTTGGAATTAATCTAGATTAAAATGGCTCATTTGAATTCTGCCGAAGGCATTCAGAATATGTGTGCTACCCAAATAATGACTAAAAGTAAGTCTTTGAGAACGGGTTTCTCAAGCCAGGTGGCGCATTAGACCAGGGGCTCATCTCCTGTTTCCAAAATGCATCACAAACTTTAATCTCTTCCCGTCCCAATCCCACGAAAAAACTGGGGGGAAATCCTGTTCCACTCCCGGAAGAATGACTCCCATTCCCTCCCACTCCCGTGTTGTTGTTTTTTTTTTTTTTTTTTTGATAACTGTCAATTACAGTAAAAATATAGTACAGATCACAGCGTGCCCACCTTATTAGTTGAATAAAAACCCCAAATGTCGTTTTTTGTTATTATATTGAACTGAAAGCCATCTTATGCACAGTGTTGCACAGATTAAATTTCATGTAAATCATCCATGCTAACACACACGTCTTCTATTTTTATTTTTTTGACATTTCACTCTCTATAGATATATTTTTCAAAGACGGATTTTCTTAGTTTCTCGCTCAAGTTCACATGAGACCTAAAGCGCATCCTGTTTGCTTAAAAGCGCAACGTTTCGTTGTTATTCTGAGTGCACACAAATAAACGTAGAGTCTTTACAGATTCGAAAGATGTATTAGGCTACTTTTATCTGTATGACCAAGAATGACGGAGATTTTAAGAGCAAGTGAGCGCACCGGAGCCTGTCCTGCAGCAAACGCGCTTCCACTCAAACACTTCAATAGCGCACATTTCTCTAGGTTAACATCATATTGAGCGGCCATGTACAGTTGCTACTACATACATCTTTCAGATGAAAAGCCATATTTGAGGTTGATGAATGATAGGTGAGCGTTTGGATGTCCTGCCCGATTGTATTACCACATAGACCAGCCATTAACAATCTGTCCATCACGGACTGCGAGCCTCTAGTTCGAAGACTCGTTCTCGCCCCCTACAGTGCAATTCGGCTAGGTATACATCCGCGCTAAAATATCAGGGTGAAAGTCATCATAGCTTGCGTAGTATAGACCCAGCTCCCAACCCAACTTTGAGAATAGATTAACGGCGATATTTTTTTTATCGCCCGATAAGAGTCTCACGTTAACGCAGCACGTTAACGCCGATAACGGCCCACCACTAATATATATACTATATAAATACTATATAAATTAAACTTGGATATATTTTAGAGTAGTCAGTGTGCAGCTTGTATAGAAGTAAAGATTTAATTGACCTCTGAAAATCACTCAACATACAGCCATTATTGTCAAAAAAAGCTGGCAACAAAACTGAGTACACCCTAAGTGATAACAGCTATACATCGTTTAACCATGCAAAGCCACATGTCCTATTCATCATGTTCATGTTTTGTCTGCTTGACAGTGCCATACAAATTTGTGTATCTTGTTTTCGTGCAGTTAAAATTTGGTTCTTTGAGTACAATTCTCTCATACTTACCACTGGATGTTCAACATGGCACCTCATGGCAAAGAACTCTCTGAGGATTTGAGAATTAAAATTGTTGCTCTCCACAAAGATGGCCTTGGCTATAAGAAGTTTGGTAACAGCCTGGAACTGAGTTACAGTGCAGTGGCCGGGGTCATACAGAGGTTTTCCAAGACGGCTTTCACTCGGAACAGGCCTCGTAAGGGTCGATCAAAGAAGTTGAGTCCTTGTGCTGTGCATCAGGTGCAGAAGCTGGCTTCAAAAAAACAGACGCATAGGTGCTGCCAGCATTGCTTTAGAGGTTGCCGAAGCAGAAGGTCAGCTTGTCAGTGCTCAGACCATACGACACACACTGCAACAAGTCGTTTACATGGCCGTTGTCCCAGAAGGAAGCCTCTTCTGAAGCTGGCTTACAAAAAAGCCTGCAAACAGTTTGCTGAAGACAACCTGGCCAAGAACATTAATTACTGGAGCCATGTCCTGTGGTCTGATGAGTCTAAGGTAAACTTATTTGACTCAGATGGTGTCCAGCATGTATGGCGACGCCCTGGTGAGGGGTACCAAGAAAATTGTGCCTTGCCTACAGTCAATGGTGGTGGTAGCATCATGGTCTGGGGCTGCATGAGTACTGCTGGTACTGGGGAGCTGCGGTTCATTGAGGGAAACATGGATTCCAACATGTACTGTGACATTCTGAAGCAGAAGATGATGCCCTCCCTTCAGAAACTGTTTTTCCAACATAACAACCACAAAAACACAGCCAATATGACAACTGCCTTGCTGCTGAAGGTGATGAGTGGCCAAGTATGTCTCCAGACCTGAACCCTATTGAGCCCATGTGGGGCATCCTCAAGTGGAAAGTGGAGAAGCACCATACGTCTAACATCCAGCAGCTGCGTGATGTCATTATGATGCCAGCAACAACGTCAGGATGCCAGCAACAACCTGTGCTGCTCTGGTGAATTCCATGCACATGAGGATTAAGGCAGTACTTGATAACAATGGTGCCCCTACAAAATATTGACACTTTGGACACAGTTTTGATATGTTCACTTAAGGTGTACTCATTTTTGTTGCTAGTTATTTGGACAATAATGGTTATATGTTGAGTTATATTTAGAGGACAGTAAATGTGTACTTCTACAAGCTGCACATTGACTACTCTAAAATATATATCCAAGTTGCACTTGTGCAGTATTGTCCCTTGAGAAATTATACTAAAATGTTTGCTGAAATATGAGGGGTGTACTCGCTTTTGTGAGATACTTTATATATATATAAATGAGTCTCTTGTTAACTCTAAAAATGCATCTTCAACATGTACAATGGGTTCAGTATGTGAAATATTAATATTCAAAATAGCCTTGAGTCTGTTCGGCTTTTATTCCCATTTATACATGTAGGTAATCTTAAGATAACAGCTGTGTTTTTCTTCAGAGAGACGTTTCTAGGGGATTCAGCAGAAACAGGTTTTTCTATTATGGCTTCTGAGCTTTTATCATCAGAGCTGTTGCGGCAAGCAGAAACACTCATTAATTTATCTCCGATCTTTCCATGAAAAGACTGCAAATCACAAAGTCAGACATCAAGAGAAGCTCGAGACTCTTACAGCTTGTTCAAAGACTTATTGCTGTTTGTGATTCACTTGGAAATATACTAATCTAATAAGCAAAGGTATGTGACAAATGTATCTTGAAATGTAAAACATGCCACAAATTCATCCTCTCAGAAAAGACTTCTGTCATTTGGTGCATTCTCACCTTGATTACTTCCATTGCATTTGGCAGAAGTCTATCTTGAGCTTTCATTCGCATACCTAGAAGTCACATTATAAGACCTGGGCAAGCAGACATTTAATTAAAATGGTGTTACGTCCTTCACATATACTACTTAATCTTCCATTCACTTCTATGAACACACAATACAGCCTCAACATATCAGGTTTCTATGTGTTGTTCCCAAGAAAAACCCTCTAACATTTGGTTTAAATAAGCTCTTTGACTCCCTGACCTAAGATATAAAAGACCCATTCTTCAGATCCCATTTATAAATCACAGATTAAGCCTGGATGTGGATTCAACTATAATTTTACATCGAAAAGATTTGAGTTGGATTTGTATCCTAAGAACTGACCCATGGATATTTAAAGGAATAATTCCCCCAGAAAAAAATAATGTACTCTCGCATAGTTCATCCAAGATGTAGTTAAGTTTGTTTCAAACAGCATTACATCACTTGCTCACCAATGGATCCTTTGTAGTAAATGGGTGCCGTCAGAATGAGAGTTCAAACAGCTTATAAAAACATTACAATAAGAAACAAATCCACATCAAGGTGTTTTAACTTTAAACCATTGCTTAATTATGAGTACTTTATAATGTTGCTTTCTCCATGCAGTAAAAAGGTTGTCTTGTCCGAATCAGGAGAGAAATATGCACAGATAAAGCTCTCTTTAGAGTTCTAAACAAATATGTTGGATGGTGGATTTTGATGCAAGAGGACATTTGGATGGACTTTTTACTGGAGGACACAATATTATGGATTATGGGCTTATATTATTGCTTGAAGAGACAGTTTAAATTTAAAATGTTTAAATGATGGATTTGTTTTTTTACAAAAACGGAGCTTTTCACTTTACAAGACATTATTTGATGGACTGGAGTGGTGTGGATTATTGTGATGTTTTTATCGGCTGTTTGGACTCTCAGTCTGACGGCACCCATTCACTGCAGAGGATCCATTGCTGAGCAAATGTTGTAATGCTAAATTTCAGCTAATTTTCTTTTTTAGGTAAACTATTCCTTTAAATGCAGGTAATCCAAGCTTCATGTTCTGCAAACTACATGCAGTATAATTTTCTAATAAAGTTATTTAACTGACTGCTCTTTTACATCTGAAAGTGAAATGAAGATAATGGTTATCAAGCAGGCAGAAAAGCATAAATGACCATACATTTTTTTTTAAGTTGAATATTAAAGCAAAGCCCATCATTTAAATAAAAAAAAAAACATGCCCTCTGCCCTCAAATTTCCTTAAAGTGGTCTACATGTCCACACTACACACCCAACTATTAACTGCAGTATCAGCAAAGGAAGTCTATGACACCCGGAGAGCGTTATCTTTTAGCATTCCCATTCATTTCAATGGAAGTCTACGTGTGTATTTGTGTTCATTTCTGTGAGTCAATGTGCCTATAAAAACATCTGAAATGTAATCTCCACAGTCTCCAGACAATTAGCGTTCAGCCTGTCACACCGACCCTAGCATGAGGCGCTACCTGGGAATTTTCGTCACTATCTGGTTTTCAGAATAGAGCTTACAGAATACCGCACAAACATATATCCTACCGTATACTACCTTTTAAAATAGCTTGAGAAACAGAATGCATTATACAACAACAAATATGTCAAACAGTACCCTGCTGGAACCAATATCTCAATCCAGTCTGAGCTAGTCTCTTGGGTGGTTTTAAATGGGTTTTGGTCACTTTTAAACTGGGAGGCCATCTTAAACCAGCTAAGATCAGCCAACCAACTTAGGCTGTTAAATGTAGGTTTTACAACGATATTGTCAAATAAATGTTTAAATCAATGCAGAATTTGCAACATAGAAGAACATTTACACCACAAAATAACATGCATGCTCGTATATCTATAAAACTATCAGGTCTGTTCCTGATCATTGATCTATAATGATGTGTTTTTGACTGTATGAATAAATACTTGATTAATTTTTAGCGTTTCTCATTGGATACTACTCAGTAAATCTGAGACAAAAAAAATACATTCTACATTCTGAAAGTATAGCAAATATATGCTTTAAAATTAAGTTTAATACAAAACACTGGAGAAGGTTTAATGCTTAATTAAAACAAACTATTTTCAAATAATACTCCATGTTGTCTATTCTATCATTGATATTATGCAAGGAAATTAAAAAGCAAACAATTTGCATTTTAATATCTGTGTATTTAATAACACAAGGCATGATGGGATGGCCCTGAGTTAATATGTTTGCGCCATACAGATCCCGTCTGTCGAAACAGACTTTCGAACTGCTTATTCAGCGATATTTTCATAGTGCAGCAGATAATAAACATTCATGCATGACTGCAGGACAAATCAACAAGACGTTCACTCAGATTCCTCAGAAACACAATGGCCTCGAGCTGAAGCTTCATATAATTCTCTGAACCTATTGTGAAAATATTATGGTGAATACAATTAGACTGATTTGCTCAAAAAGTGCATTTAGAATTTGGATAAGCACCAGATGTAAAACTAAGCATCTGTTCCAAAACCTAGTGAACTGCCTCAAATTTAGAAGAAATGTTTCTAAAAACAGCACCTAAAGGACCCTCAGACACCCTCAATCCAGGTGTGCAAAGCTTGTTGCGTCATACCCCAAAATACTTTAAGTAATTTCTGCCAAAGGTGCTTCAACTAAGTGCTGAGTACATATGTACTGTAAGAGTCTGAATACTTATGTAAATGTGATAATTCAGTTTTGTCTTAAATCTACAGACATTTCTAAAATTCTGTTTTCACTTTGTCATTATGAGGTATGGAGTGTAAATCAATGAGAAAAAACGTATTTAATCAATTGTAGTATCATGCTGCAACATAACATTTTAAAAAAGGGAAGGGGGTCTGAATACTTGAATAAGCATAACGATATGTAGCACACACAAAAAAAGCAGATAAAATAGTCATTTTTTAATTACACCTGTCTGCCATCTTAGATATGTTCTTACTGAACTTGTTGAAGTGCATTATGGGATTGGCTTCTATATGAATGTGGATGCTGTCTTAGAATTGAGCCAAAACAAGGTGGTGCATTCATGCATATGCTGCCTTAAAATGCTGTCTACATAAGCAGCTCACTAGGTTTTGGAATAGAGAATAAATCTGAGACTGCCCATTTAGACTATAATGGTTTATTTTGGACTACAAATCTACAATGGTGTGCTGTTGCATCGTTCTAGTCCTCTAAGTCTAAACACTCTTGGCTCTGAGGAAATCTCCTCAGGTAGGGACAGGGCAGGGTTATCATACCACTGTTCGGTTTGTTTCTTTGACTCTGGCTTGATGTTTGTTGTGTCTGGAATCACTACAAGCACGTCTGGGTCATTAAGTCGAGCCGGGCTGCAGCACAGCGCCGTTGTTTTGGTAATTAGCTTGTCGAGTGGTTTGAGAGAGTGCATCCACTGCGGGAGAAAGTCCCAGCTGCGCAGCGTCTTCGGCAGGTGTGTGGGACTGTGGGACTGCATCAGGTTGACCAGGAGGACGAAGATGGTGAGCGCGGTGAACGGCGCACCCACACCAACCATGGCCTGCCATCCGGCCAGAGAGATGCCGAACACGAGGCAAGGCAGCAGCAGAAAACACACCAGAAGGTAGAGCACAGCAAACCAGCGGTACTTGGCAGTGCGTTCGCCCAGCGCAGATGCCATACGGATGGGCAGACGAGTGAACGGGACAGGATACCACAGTAAAATCCCAAAAATATTGAAGTAAAAATGGCACAAGGCAATCTGGAGGGAATATGAGAGTAGAAGAATAAAGCAAACTTGATTTTTCACTTATGTGAGTGGGGGCTATAGATATGGCTTAGGTCTGTTTTTAAATATTCAGTACATTACATTTTTGTAACATGTTTAAATATTAGTATTTAGTATTTTCGATTTGACCTGATTGTATAAGAAGACATCTTGAACTAAATTCAGCAGGATGATGAAACTATTGTCTTCTGTACAGTGCGGAAAAAAAATACTAGATCAAGATATATTTATTTAAAAAAACTAAAATAATACAAGAAATTAGGTATTGTTTTCTGAAAAAAAATATCTAAATTAAGTGAGTTTAAGCTTAAAACAACTAAATAATCTGCCAATAGAGAATACGTTTTTTTTTGTTGTTTTTTTACCCCATTGGCAGATGTTTTTGTTGTTTTAAGCTTAAACTCATTTCATTTTGATACATTTTTCAGAAAACAAGACTTAATATATTATGTCATTTTGATTTTCAAGTTAAAGTATCTTGATTTAAGGATGCTTAGATGTTTGTAATGGAAAACCAACGAGACAAAAATACCAAACAAGAAAATTGCTTTTTAACCATTTTTTTTAACCAAACAGATTTGGTTTACAAATGTCCATATGTTTATTAATGCCTCACGAAGTGGTCAGACTGAAGACTGAATATTTATTCAATATTTGTAAAAAAAAAAATCTGACGTAGATGTTATCTTTCTTTTTAGGCATCAAGACATAAATGACAATTATACTTGAAACAGCCTGAGTGACTTGTACGATTGTAATACATGTAGTGCACATGTAAACGAACATGTGAACCACACTGCATTTAGGGTTCATATAAACATATCTTCCAGAATCTGAAATTAGATTGGATTCATTCTGGTTGAGGATCATTTGTGCATGTAAACATACCCAATGGAAGTCTATGAGACTTTTTCCTTGAGAAGTAACTATACACCTCTCTTCAACATGCTGAACAGTTTTAGTTATTCATGACATGATTCATAAACAAATGATGCAGAACGAGCTAAGCTCTGAGTTTAATACTTGTGTTGCAGGGATCTGAATAAACCCCAAATCTTCAGTATGACTAAGCAAGCACCACTAAAAATGCATAAACAGATGCATTAATGAAGAAAAGTGCTATGAGTCCAGAAGATACATTTTCCTCCTCATTCAGTTGGAAAAGCAGGCAGATTTGCCCTGATTTTTTTATAAGGTGTAATCATTTTAGAAAACTGAAATTTCCACTGAGTGCTCAGTAATGGCTGTGTGTCATTGTTGTACCTGGCATGCAGCAGGAAGCTTCTCTCTGGGGCTGGCGAGGGCTGCGAGGATGGCCGTGGTGGTCGTGCCCATGTTGGAACCCAAGGTCAAAGGATACGCTCTATTGAGACTGATCACGCCAATGCCTGCATGAGTCAGAGACAGACATACAGGAATCAAAACGTGTTTTGTCCAAGCAATGTTATGAAGCATGTATGGAAATGTCTTTTGGTTTGAGATCAAGTTTGGATCTAGATATTTGAAACCTACTTACAAAACAGATGATGATGGAGTAACTGGACTCCACAGTTTATGAGATACAGCCCTTGAGACAACTTAATATGTTCTAATGTTTTTGAAATATGTGTTTTATGCTCACTAAGTTTGTATTTAGTTTTTTTTAAAAATACAGTAAGAACAGCAATAATGTGATATATTTTTACAATTTAAAATAACTGTTTTCGATGCGGACATATTTTAAAATGTAATTTATTTCTCTGATGCAATGCTGAGTTTAGAGCATCATTAATCAGCATCATTCTAATATGCTAATTTGCTGCTCAAGAAACATCTTATGATTCTTATGATTATCAAGGTTTAAAACAGTTGTGCGCCTTCATATTTTTGTGGAAACCAAATGTCTTTACTGTCACTTTTGTGGCTGAATAAAAGTATTTAATTTGTAAATACTGTATATATAAACACACACGTAATTATACAATTTCTGTGCGGTAGGGAAATCTCAAAAATAAACTACAGGGACATGTAAATGTTCTCCTGAGCTGCGAGGTTACAGGGTTTCTGTCCCTTTGTCAGTGCTGATGAACTTTTAACCCTTATTCTATTATTAATAATATGTCCAGTGACACTTCAACTCTTCAGGGGCTTTAATAAAAGATGATCTCCATAGTAACTGTAATCTCAAAGACACAAAGGGATCCCCATTGGCTGAAAAGTTAATAATTATCATAATCATGCGGCAGCGGATGAATCATTTCCAGATAATGGGTGTAAATTAATGATGAATAATTGAACGGGAAAGCACCATCATTTTTCCTGATTTCACAGAGGTGCAGTTAATAATTAATTTGAGCAAAAAGCACTATTAGCGACTAGTTCACACTCACGTTTGCTCTGCATTTGAAGAAAACACCAAGGTGTACATCAAAAATTAAAGTTTAATCAGAACTGCTGATTATTTGTGTTCATTCATTTACAGCGAAATAAAACAGCTGAACTGTCACATGGTTTTATAACCATCTAAAATGTAATGCATCATGTAAAAAATAATATATTTTGAACTTAGGACTTATTGCAAAAGTTTTTTTAGCTCCTTTTTAAGTGTTTGCACATCGAACCATGAAACCAATCCCCTAGACAGATTTTCACACCCGCCTCATTTCATTTCAGTGATGTATGTCTATAGTTTTACCTAAAAAATGCACTCAATTTTGCTGGTTTTTGTTTACTTGACTGTTGCATGCTAATTTTTTACATTCCTGGCCTACACTATGAACGCATAAAAATCCTTTTTGGACTCGGGTGGATGCATTATTAATGTGTTTCTGAGCAATCTTGTGCTGCTGCCTGCTGGTTGTTTCATCCATGCGATGTCAACAACGAGCTTTTGCTGGCAGGGTCACTTCTAATACAATGATCTGTTGAAGAAGTCATTCATTAGAGATGTACCTATGAGTGGAGTCATAGCCGAGGTGAAAACAGAGCTGCTCTGGATGATAAAGGTCATTACAGCTCCCATCAACATGGCCAGATATCCCGACAGCCAGCCGAGAGGGTACGGGAAATCTATCCGGAGTTAAAAATAGACACAAAAGAGACAGCTGTTAATGTACAGTAAGAGCATAGGGCTGTGTGCCTGTATAAAACAAAACATTTTTTACCAATGAATAAGGGTGTGACGGTACACAAAAATGTCCATTTGATATTTACACTACCAGTCAAGATTTTTCATGTTTTTTAAAGAATTATCTTCTTCTTACCAAGCCTGCATTTATTTGATACAAAATGCGGCAAAGCCGTAATATTGTGAAATATGTTTACTATTTAAAATAACTGCTTTCTATTTGATTACGTTTTAAAATGTAATTTATTCCTGTGATCAAAGCAGAATTTGTCTTCAGTGTCACATAATCCTTCAGAAATCATTCTAATATGCTGATTTGCTGCTCAAGAAACATTTGTTATAATTATTATTATTATTATTATCGATATTTAAAACAGTTGAGTACATTTTTTCCAGGATTCTTTGATGAACAGAAAGAACCAAAGATCAGCTTTTATCTGAAATAAAAAGCCTTTGTAACATAATACACTATATCATTCAAAAGCTTGGAGTCAGTATAATCATTCTATTTATTTATTTATTTTATTTTGTTTTATTTTGGCGGTGTGATTATAGAAATTAATACTTTATTTAGCAAGGAAGCTTTAAATTGATCAAAAGTGATGATAAAGGCATTTATAATGTTACAAAAGATTTATTTTTCAGATAAATGCTGTTCTTCTGAGCATTCTATTCATTAAAGAAACCTGAAAAATTCTACTTTTGTTTTCAACATAATAATAAATGTTTATTGGGCAGCAAATAAGAATATTAGAATAATTTCTGAAGGATAATGTTACTGGATTAATGATGCAAAAAATTCAGCTTTGAAATCACAGAAATAAATTACATTTTAAAATATATTCAAACAGAAAACGGTTATTTTAAAAAGTAAAAATATTTTACAGTTTTTGCTGTATTTTGGATCAAATAAATGCAGGCTTGGTGAGCAGAAGAGGCTTTTTAAAAAAATAAACACTGTTCAAAAACCTTTTGACTGATAGTGTGTCTTGCTTAGTCGGTGCAGCGGTGCAAAACCAAACATAACATTTCTTATTTTTTCTTATTTATTAAACAGTGGTTTGCTGAACAAACTGTGGCTCTGTCTTTAAATAGATTTATTAATAATTAAAAATCTCAGCAAAAATTTTCAGTACAAATATATGTGCCATTACACCCCTACAGTAACCCCTACTGTAAATAATACAGTAAGACTTGTCATTCTCTGGCTCTTCTTCCTCCTGCCCCATGGCTGCTCACCCGTGTTGATGACCCTTTCAATGACCTTTGCAACTTGACCTTTTAGGAGAGAGTTCAGCACTTTGACGATCAGCAGCAGGCAGGTGCACAGCACCATCAGAGAGCAGGCTAACAGAATGAGCCCCACCGCCAGGTCTGACAAACCCGAGTCCACAAACAGGTGCCGGCCTGGGGAAACCAGAGGAACAAGAGGCAAAAATGAAGATAACATTTTGGCATTAATGGACTCTGATGCATTAAAATTAAGGGGGATAAGGACATGCAAAAGCAACCAGATCAGTGGATCATGATAAATGACTGAATAGAAAATATTAATGACTGCTTTTTTTCTGTGCATAAATTAATAAATAAAAGTTCAATGTACATAAAATACAAATACAGAGAAGAAGAATAGCTAGAAAAAAAAGAAAATGAAAAAAATAAAGCTAAATACATAAATAAAATAAACAAAATAGAGAATAAATTAAAACAATTAAATTGTGAAAAGAAAGAAAGAAAGAAAGAAAGAAAGAAAGAAAGAAAGAAAGAAAGAAAGAAAGAAAGAAAGAAAGAAAGAAAGAAAGAAAGAAAGAAAGAAAGTAGGAATTAAAATAGAAACAAATAAATCATTCATAACCAAATATATAGAAATATAAATAGAAAGTATATACATAGGTGTAAATAAAGAACAGGTAGATATAAAAAATAATACAAACTAAATAATACATATAAATAACAAAGAGAAAGAAAGAAATTTAATGATAAAAAAGTACAAATAAAAACTAATACAAAAAAGTACTACAAAGAATATAAAACAAAAAGTAATACAAAATAAAAATAAATAGAAAATAACTAAATAAATTGCTATACTAAATGCATATACAATACACACACACACAAAATATATTAGATACATATTAAAATTGTTCTCATTTTTTTGTTTATGCTGTAATACCCATTACAACCCATCAGTCATAAGACACATTTGTGTCCCCATAAATTCATCCCCTTGATGAAGTAATAAGAAAATTGACACAAATTCAAGTTGAAAAGACACTCACATTTCTCTGTGTTGATCTGCGAGCTGATATTCTGTGTGATCCAGGTGAGATCACTGTCCTTCCCACAATGCAGTTCAGTGGAGCAGTTCTGGGCGGCAGCCGCTGTCACGTTCACTGAGGACTGGAGAAGGAGAAAGAGGAATATTTCCCTGAAGACTATACTGCAGAACAGAAAAGACTAAGTATTTTCTAGTGAAATATGGAGGGTTGGAGTGGATAAACATGAGAAGGTGACACTCTTGTGAACTATGACAAGATAGCGTGGAGCGCATGACAAGTGGAAGAATGACTGACACCAGATCATCTGGAGAAGAGATGTGTTTTCTCAATAGTCTTTAAGCGCCTTTAGATCCGAACCAAACACAACATGACCAGGAAAACTTTACTTTACTCGTGAAGATGTACTGACTACGAAATTAGTCTGGTGCAAAATGCATGAGGGTGAAACTCAAAACCTGTCCTGGTCTCATTTTACCCCAAAACCAGAGGAAAAAAATCTAAAATTACTTTTTATTACAAAACAAAACTTTCTTCATTCTAACATTGCATTACAGTTAGTTCAGCAAATTATCCACCCACATTTCCATTGTTATATGAGAATTGTGAAATTGTGATTTGTGAAGCATTTACACATATTATTTCAGGCTGATTTATTAAACACAAAATGACTGCTGTATTCTAATAATGATAATACAGAAAATACATTAAAATAAATTAAATTAAGTTAAATTAAACTAAACCCTTTTGGTGCATTACAGTAATTATTACATTACATTTAAATTAATATAAATTTATTATGAGAACATTATTCAAAGGTCATAAAAAATTATGCAAATATTAAAGGTCATAGGCTTCATTTTGATGCAAAATTTTCTTATTTTCTTTCTTTTTCTTATCTTATTCGTATTTGTAGTTACAATTTGCAATATTATTATAGCATGTGTTTATAGCATGTATAGCATATTTATTTATTAAAACATTTCTTCTGTCTGTTTCACTTATTATTTGTATTATTAATTCAAAATATTATTACAGTATTTATTTACAGTGTTATATTTTCATTATTTATTACAAAAAAAATTGTTGTTGCTTTCAATTGTTTTTTATTTTATATTTATTATGTTATGTATTTTTTATATTTATTATTAAAACATCATTATGTACTTTATGTATAATTTATATTATTATATTTATTATTGAAACATTTTGTCACTTTCATTGTTTACTTATGTTACTAATATTATAATAGCATTTATTTGTTTGTTTGTTCATTCATTCAATCATTCATTCATCCATTAATTGAATTAATGCAAGCTAAAATAAAACTTCAGCCATGTTTTTTCATAGAGAAAACACTTCAGGTTAGTGGGGAAATTTATAGGTAAAAGTTCAGGTAAATTCAATTATTCATGAGATGTGCAGATTTGGAGCATGAAAAATGTTTGTGTCAGGAGAAAGTTACCACGAAGCTGCTGGACTTGCACCAGACTTTCACGAGGCTGTGATTCCTCATGGACTCGTCACCCAGAGCGATGCCCGTTATTACTGATTTATCCAGCTAGAAGGACGAGACGTCACAGTCAATATCACACTCTCTGTGTCACTGTGGGCGAGTACAAATTACAGCCTGACACAAAATATTCTGGATATCTCAACACGCAAGGAAACATGAGTGAGTCTAAAAACACATTGCACCCACACACCTGTATGATGAGTTTGGTGAAGGGTTCGGTGAGCGTCTTCAGCATTTCAGGCGCTTCTTCTCCGCTGTGCAGCTGAAAGCAGCTGACAGTAACTCTGGCCAGGTAACTCACCAGACCAGACACCACCTCCACCGGCAGCAAAACCAGCACCGACAGCCAGTTAAAACAGTCATGGATCGTCGCCCCAGCAAACGCCCTTGAGAACGAGAGCACAGGTGATCAACAACAACAAAAAAACACAAATTCACATGATCACTATAGATAAAAAAAACATTAATTATTAAATTAATATAAATAATAAAAAATAAAATAACTGAAACTAAATAAAAAATAATAATTAAAAACATAAAAAAGTTAATAAATAGAAAATAAAGAAAGGATGAAGAAATATAAACAAAATAATAGACCTCCATCAATCAATCGATAACAGTAAATAAACAGAAAATAGATACATGTATCTATTTTCTGTTTATTTACTTTTTATTTTATTATTTATTTTATATACATATATTTAATATACAGTGGGTACGGAAAGTTTTCAGAACCCCTTAAATTTTTCACTCTTTGTTATATTGCAGCCATTTGCTAAAATCATTTTGTTTCCTCATTAATGTACACACAGCACCCCATATTGACAGAAAAACAAGAATTGTTGACATTTTTGCAGTTTTATTAAAAACACTGAAATATCACATGGTCCTAAGTATTCACCCTTTGCTGTGACACTCATATATTTAACTCAGGTGCTGTCCATTTCTTCTGATCATCCTTGAGATGGTTCTACACCTTCATTTGAGTCCAGCTGTGTTTGATTATACTGATTGGACGCCACACACCTGTCTATATAAGAGCTCACAGTGCATGTCAGAGCAAATGAGAATCATGAGGTCAAAGGAACTGCCTGAAGAGCTCAGAGACAGAATTGTGGCAAGGCACAGATCTGGCCAAGGTTACAAAAAAAATTCTGCTGCACTTAAGGTTCCTAAGAGCACAGTGGCCTCCATAATCCTTAAATGGAAGACGTTTGGGAACCAGAACCCTTCCTAGAGCTGGCCGTCCGGCCAAACTGAGCTATCGGGGGAGAAGAGCCTTATGAGAGATAAAGAAGAACCCAAAGATCACTGTGGCTGAGCTCCAGAGACGCATTGGGAGAAATAGAAAGTCAACCATCACTGCAGCCCTCCACCAGTCGGGGCTTTATGGCAGAGTAAGCCTCTCCTCAGTGCAAGACACATGAAAAAACACCTGAAGGACTCCAAATGGTGACAAATAAAAGTCTGATGAGACCAAGATATAACTTTTTGGCCTTAATTCTAAATGTGTGGAGAAAACCAATCAACCTGTCCAATAAAACAGTGAAGCATGGTGGTGGCAGCAATGCTGTGGGGGTGTTTTTCAGCTGCAGGGACAGGACGACTGGTTGTAATCGAGGAAAAGAAATGCGGCCAAGTACAGGGAATGGACGAAGACCTTCTCCAGAGTGCTCAGGACCTCAGACTGGGCCGAAGGTTTACCTTCCAACAAGACAATGACCCTAAGCACACAGCTACACAAAATATACACAAAATAACGAAGGAGTGGCTTCACAACAACTCCGTGACTGTTCTTGAATGGCCCAGCCAGAGCCCTGACTTAAACCCAATTGAGCATCTCTGGAGAGACCTAAAAATGGCTGTCCACCAACGTTTACCATCCAACCTGACAGAACTGGAGAGGATCTGCAAGGAGGAATGGCAGAGGATCCCCAAATCCAGGTATGAAAAACTTGTTGCATCTTTCCCCAAAAGACTCATGGCTGTATTAAATCAAAAGGGTGCTTCTACTAAATACTGAGCAAAGGGTCTGAATACTTAGGACCATGTGATATTTCAGTTTTTCTTTTTTAATAAATCTGCAAAAATGTCAACAATTCTGTGTTTTTCTGTCAATATGGGGTGCTGTGTGTACATTAATGAGGAATTTTTTTTTACTTAAATGATTTTAGCAAATGGCTGCAATATAACGAAGAGTGAAACATTTAAGGGGGTCTGAATACTTTCCGTACCCACTGTATATGTAATATATATATAATACATATATTTATATACATATAATTAAATAAATAAGAAAGTAAAAATAAATAAAGAAATAAAAAATAAGACATCACAGGGGAACAAGAAGGCAGAAGGTCAGTGGATAAAACTATATTTATTTTTATAATAATAAATAAATAGAAAATTAAATACAAAAATAATTAAATAGAAAATATGAAATCAAGATGCATTTAATTGGAAGCAAAATTACACAATATATAAAGACTAGTTTTCAGAAAAACATATAATTAATGACTTCATTCGTAAAACAAGATCATGTATCTGCCACTGGAGCGAAGAACATAAAACTAACTTTGAATTAAGTTTATTTTTCTTACCCAAATGTATTTTTATTGTTTTAAGTATAAAATCGCATCCATTTTAATCATTTTATTTTACATTTTTTCAGAAAACAAGTCATAAGTCCCTTAAGTAATTTTGCTAAGGTGATGCAAGTAATTTTAATAAAAGGTACAGCATTTTGACAACAGATTAGAAACACAATTTGTTTTAGGCGTAACATGCACTGATAAATGATTCACAATTAAGACCTATAGAACAATGTAAATGGGGACAATTTTGATTTCATGTTCACTGAAAAAAAACAGATTCTGACAAAATTAAGAATGCTTTTTGAACTCATGGACGCTTTAAGTGATCAGAAAGGGTTGTATGCCAGCTTGATTAAATAGCGATGATAGTGGCGATGGTAAAAATCATTCGGTACCGTTTAAACTCGTTCCTCTCTCCTGCTTGCATCAGGGCGACGATGGTGTTGGTGACAGACGTGCCAATGTTGGAGCCCATAATGATGGGGACGGCAGACTTCACTTCAAGCACTACACACATACATCACAGATCATAAAACATGAGCAATAGCAGTACTGATGCATGCTTTAGCAAATACTAAATATTTTCCATCTCTTCTGTTCACTGATGGCAGATACCTCCTTATTTCATTTTCATTTTGTTTCTAATGATTTTTAAATCAAGCGAGCATTAGAGTCAAGACAAATATCCATTCATATACTATGAATGTGTAGTTTAGCATCAGTAATTGCAGTAATTACTGCCCCTTACGCTGCCGGGGTTTGCAGCTGGAGTGAAACATGGCTCGTGTTTTAACTGAAGGCCTAAAGAGCGTTGCGTGAACGGACATACACACCCACTCCTGAAATCCATCAGCTTCAATTCATTTACTCAGAGAAAAGCCAAGTCACATTCAAAGAGCTTTATGTCACTCAAGGTTGATCTCTTCAAACCATTTCAAAAGATTAAGATTTGATCGCTGTGGGTTCAGAAACTCGCCTGCTCTAACAAATTCAACTACACATACCTGTGCTCTATTTACTACATTCACACTCATACGGTGGGGTTCAAAGGTCAAGGCCACTAATGAAAATGCATCTATTTAGCTTTTTTTTAATTTATTTAAATAGTTCACCCAAAACTGAAAATGTGCTGAGAATGTACTTACTCTCAGGCCATCCAATATGTAGATGAGTGTGTTTGGAGTTTTTTAGCATTACATCACTTGCTCACCAAAGGATCCTCTGCAGTGAATGGGTGCCGTCAGAATGAGAGTCCAAACAGTTGATAAAAACATCACAATAATACACAAGTAACTCATGTCCATCAGTTAATGTCTTGTGAGGTGAAAAGCTGTGTGTTTGTAAGAAACAAATCCATCATTAAGATGTTTAGTCTTTAAACCATTGCTTCTGCTAGAAATATGGACTGGAGTCAAGTGGATTACTTTGGGTTGTTTTTATCAGCTGTTTGGATTCTCACTCTGACGGCACCCATTCATATCCATTGTAATGCTAAATTTCTCCAAATCTGTATCCAATAAGATAAATCTTGGATGGCCTGAGAGTGAGTACATTTTTATTTTTGAATGAATTATTTCTTTAGGGCATTTATTTCATCATGATTTATATTGTCAGCACAACAATTTGAGCAAAAGTTGCATTGAAAATTCACATGGTAAATGTCATGTGCTTTTTTTTTTTGCTTGTGGTCTCAAACTTTTGGACCCCACGGTAGCAAGCTAAATATTGAAAACCCTTTATTGTGTACAACATAAGCTCATTAACCCAAACAAAACTCCCTCATTAAATTGCCGCATCTGCTGTGATTGCATCTGAACTCCGATGTTTATTTGGAATGACAGTCACACTTCACAAGCTTCTCAGACTTTGAGGCCACCGCTGCATATGCACAAGCTAATTAGCTCATCCGTGAGAGATGCTACTTGATTAAAGCAGGAACAACGTCTAGAGATGAGGCTTTCTGGAAATAATGTGGAATAAAAGGACACTGTTGCATCATCCAGGGCCAAGTTTAAGCAAAAAAGTATCTGAAGTCACAACAGTTTTATAGATGATCGCTGTGAATAAAGCCACAAGTCGCAGCTGTTTTGTCAACAGACAACTTAAAATGAACTTTGGATGTCATGAAGTTTTGGATCAGATAAAAAGGTAAGCTAATGTCAAAAGGCTTTTAAAATAAAGCTGGCTTCAAAGGCAATGTCCCAAGATAGTTTAATAGCCTTTAAACACAAGTCCTTACTTTACGTCTGTCTGCGCATAAAACAATATCTAACTTAGAAATACTGACTGTAGGCCATAACAACAAACAATCTATTAACTTCTAATGGCACTTTTTGTGTATTTAAAGTTTTTTTCCTTTAAATTATCTTAATTTTGGGGTGCTTCACAGCAAAAATGAAAAGTATAAATATGTATGTCTGTGTAAAATACATACGTATGTATGCATGCATGAAAATACATTTTATGCTCCCCAAACCTGTATTCATTTGATAAAAAATGTAGTAAAAAACTAATATTTTGACATATTATTATAATTTAAAACAACTCTTTTCCAATTAAAAATATATTAAAATGTAATTTATTTCTGTAATGCAAAGGTGAATTTCCAGCATCATTACTCCAGTCTTCAGTGTCACATGATCCTTCATTAATCATTCTAATATGCTGATTTCTTATTATTAATGTTGAAAATAGTTGTGCAGAATAATATTTTTGTAGAAGCCGTAATACATCTTTTAGATGAATTGAAAGTCCAAAAGATCATCGTTTATTTAAAATAGAAACCTTTTTAGCATTATTAATGTTTTTACTGTCACTTTTGATCAATTTGATGCATCCTTTATGGATAACAGTTATAATATCTTTCAAAAAAGGTTCCAACCCCAACATTTTGAGTAGTAAAGTGCACTTTAATGAATTAAATATAATCAGCTGACAGCCATAATGAAAAGACATTAATCTGAGATTATTGGATTAGTCTAGAAATCTGACTGTATTAAAATGAGTTGTTTCTTACATCCAGATGAGACCAAGCTGACTATAATGGATGTGGAAGTACTGGAGCTCTGGACCAGAACCGTGACCAGAATGCCCACCACAAGTCCTGCTACGGGGTTGGATAGAGATGGCATTGTCCTGGAAAATGTCTCCAGCCACTTTGCCTGACAAAAGAACAAAGCAGTTGAAACATTTGATTTATTTGAGTGAACTAGATTTGTAATCTCAAAAAGACCAGTCCACCCAAAAATGAACATTCTATCATCATTACTCATCCTCATACTGTTATTGCAACAGATTCTTCCTTGGAATACAAAACTTTACACAAATTAAAACTGTAGGGACAGGTACTGTTGATTATTTTGATTAAATTTGTTCCATCTGTCCCTATTATTTTGTGTTCCTCAGAAGAATAAAACGTTTATTCAAGTATGTTTGACAATGAAAAAACATTGTTTTTAGGTGAACTGACCCCTTTACATCATTTTATGGTTTGTTTTTGTACAGATGACATGCATCACAGAGCTGCATGCTGAAGCTAATCATGCAAATCCATTTCTTCAATTTAGAATTGATTAACTAAATCTTAATGCCTAACCAATGATCTCAACCCTGAGAGCACAGCATTTCTTCACATGTTAAGGTCCTTGCACACAGAGTCCAACATTTTCGCATGCATTTTTCAATTTTTTCATGTTCGCCATTCTTTCCTATCAAAATGAATGCTACGGATGTGAAAATGCAGAAAATCAAAACTGATACAATTTTTTTTATGACAGACGAAAGTTTCGGAGGCAGTGTGTAAACGTGATTGACACAACGTGAGGTCGTATTTAATTTTTTTACGTGCGAAAATTTCAGATAGAAAAGTGTGCAAGGACATTTAAGGTCTTTGAAATATGACAAACAACCCTCTTCACAGAGAAGCAGGTAATTAATCATATTTAAAAGATCACATAGGAGCTTTAATAACTAAACAAAATTGTGAATTGCATGAAAACACATCACATTTGATCCCAAAATAAAATAAAAGGTTAAAAGATTAAATAAAAATATCAAGTAAATAGATATTATATATTCTATGATAGGACATAAAAACAAACAATATATTTACTAAAATACATGTTTTGTCTATAACAAATAAATATTTCAAATTGCCATTGCATGGTTCTAAAAGTTTGGAATCTGCAAGATTGTATAATTTTACCTCAAGACAAATCACACTTGACCCCAAAATAAAACAAAAAGATGAAGAAAATTTGAATTTAAAGCAAGTAAATATACATACTTTATATTATATATTTATGATATGAAATAAGACACTTCAAAAGACACTTTTTTAGTCAATTTCTTCCATCTTTTAATTATCAGAAAAATACAAATGTTTGTATATTTGTGTATGTGCAATATTCATATTTATGTATAGCCTATGTAAGTAAATACATTAAAAAAATATATATAAATAAATCTTTCAAAATGCCATTTCATGGTTCAAAAGTCTGGAGTCTGAAAGATTTTTAGTATTGCATGAAAAAAAATCACATTTGACCCGCAAAATGAAAAGAGAAATAATTAATTTGGGAATTTTTCTGAGAAATATGCTTAACTGTCATGACAATAAAATGTGAAAAAACTGAAAATGTAAGAATTTTTTAAACCAAGTAAAATGCCATTGTTCTAGAAGAACAGATGTGGTTAAAAGATGCAAACAGTGGAGTAAAGGTCAGATAAGGGTGAATAATTACCTCCAGCCAGTTGAAAAGCAGAGCTTAGGATGTCCAGTGAACACACAAACCCATAAAGCAAGAGCAAGAGGAGAGGAATCCTCAGCAAGTTAATGAACAGTGAAGACATTTCTCCACGTCTGTCCTCGCTGGCCTTTGTGGGCACTACAGAGAAGAGCAAGCCTCTTTAGATACAGTTACTACATTTGCATCTACACAATGTTCCTGTCTCGATGATGTCTATGTGCATGTGAGCTGATTTATTAACATTGTTACTTTGCAGAGTTAAAAATAAGCATTCCGGAATGCAAAAGCCTAAAAAGTCCTCAAAAATTCCTGCAGAGCATTTGACTTAGACACACAATGAACTTTGGGAAGCTGTCCTGCTTCCCAGGGTTTGGATGAAGGATGGTCAGTATCGGTGTTGGAGGTCTGGTCATGGCAGCCGCTCACCAGGTCCAGAACTGTGCTAGATTTTCTGGGGTCGTATCCTCCCTCTGTGTCAGAAAGAAGAAATTAAGAAATTATGCTTTATACTATACAATTTGAACACTTAAATGCATCTATTCTTTCATCATAAAAACCCACAGTAGTGCTTCTGCTGTCTTTAAAATAAATGCCACTTGGTCTCATTTTTTTGTAATGTAATGCAACAACATGGTGATATTTTAAGTGTGACTTAAGTGTCCAAATACTTTATGAGGGCCTGACATGTGATATGTATGTATACCCATATGGAAATATAATACATGACATGGTGTGATATTGCCATATACAGTATGTTACCCATCATGCAATATATAACTTTTACATGCCTACATTCTCTGGGTAGAATAAATATATGAAGTTTATAACATATATAAATCCCCATAATACAATTTATATACACATATTCTAACAACATCCATATGATGATTTTTTTTAACAATATATATTTTATATAACATCATTAAAACCAGATATACACAACATAGCTGGTTATTTGTAGTTTTTAACAACATTTTCTATCTTTTATATTTACATGTATTATACATAAATAAACATGAATATTTGTTAATAAATGAAATTGTTACAATTTTGAATATATTTCATATATGTTTTCACTTTACATGACAATATATTTAATATATATAAATGCTATATATATATATATATGTATATACAGACATAGCCTATATTACATTTGCCTTTGAGGTTTGGGGTCAGTAAAGATTTTGCTATATATTTAAAGACGTTTCTTATACTCACAAATGCTGCATTTAATGTATTACAAATTTTAGTAAAAAATTACTGAAATAACTGAAATTAATACTGAAATTTAAAATAATGTTTAAAATATTTGTATAATATAAAATGTAATTTATTGTTGTGATGAAAACCTGTGAATTTTCAGCATCATTAGCCTTCAGTGTCATGATCATTCAGAAATCATTCTGATATGCTGATTTGATGCTTAATAAACATGATCAATATTGAAAACTTAATAGTTTAACTTGAAAACTAAATGTCTAGCTGTTTCTGACATCTTACCATTGAAGCTGATGGTTTTCTCTGCAGTGGTGATTCTGATTGGCCGTGAGGACATGTTGTAGTCTGTGTAGAGATAAAAATATATTCCATGACCATTTCCATTTGTTGCACATTGATTGTTTGACTGAGGTGTCCAGGTTTTTCACCCATTTAAAGGTTATATTTACAGCACAGAGTGTTTGCATATTTAAATTCATATGCAAATGATAGTCTTCTACAGCATACAGATTTTGAACAACTAGAGGATGAGTAGGCTACTATTATAAAAAAAAAATAGTTTTAGGTGAATTACTCTAGTATTTATTCAAACAACGTAAGAATGAAGAATCTGCTGTCATTTCAGATCCATTATTGTCTACATAATGTATTTCTTATTCACTTTTTTCTGATGATCTTTCAAATAAGTGAACGCTTGTCAAGATAGTGAAGATGACAACACGTGTGTGGTCCCTCACGGCCGCGTTTCCCTTCTGAATTCCTCCTCCACAGCCATCAGCTTTGTTTCACAGGTGCTCTGTTTTAATAACAGGTAAATGTGCTTTTTATGTCAAGGTTACTGTCGAAAACGCAGTCTGTCTCGAAAGTGCTCTCACTAATGCGTTTCTGAAAGCAGGAGCTCTTTAATGTCAGAGCAATTAAAGTGAACGACAGATTATGTTCTTGTTCAGCGGACTCTGCTTTCTCTGTCCATGGCTCTCTGTAGAGGAACATACTTTTAATCTGGGTTTTAGTTAAAGCTGCTGTGTGGAACTTTTATTTTACCATGAAATATCGGTTTCAAAATCATTCACTGACTTATTCCCGCACTGTTCTGGGAGAATGTTTGTTGAGCGGGAACATTCCGCGTAAATGGCGATTGCAAGAAATGCTGCTGCACGGAAAAGGCCTCTTAGAAGGGATCATTCAAAATTGTGTCATCATTTACTACTGCACTCAAGTAGTTCTAAACCTGTATGAATTTCCCCAAAAACGTATATAAGGAAGAATATTGGTAACCAAAAAGTCGCATTGCATGCGATATGTATTTACTATTTACTTAGCCTATTTAGGAAGGCAAAGGGGACCAGACACTTTTTGGTTACAAACATTCTTTAAAACTTCGGAGCATTTCTGGATCAAGATACACTTATGTAATTTATCATGACTGTAAGTGATGCTTAAAACAAAAACACATATCTGCCAAAAAGAATCTTGTTTTTTCTTTTATTTATTTTTTACACCTTGACAGATATTTTTTTATTGTTATGGACGTATTAACTTTTGTTTTATTGTTATATATTTACTTAACGAAACTTACCTCAAGTAAAATGCATCTGAATATTTATTTGAAGTAAAATAGTAAAAAAATTTTTTTTGCAAAAATAGATGTGTTAAGCAGACTCAGACAGATGGTTAGAATACAACAGGTGAGTTTTATTGTATACAGTGGAGTCAGCGGGAAGCTGATGGAGGTGAGTAATTAGTTCGATGAACAAGCACAGTAGTATGAGGAGGGTGATTATAGATTTTCCTTTGTTTCACAGGAACTCGTGGCCAGGGGGGAACGGAGCACACGCTCACTTTCCTGGACGCTGGAGACTCACACATGTGGAAATCCTGGGGAACATAGACAATGGAGTAGAGCTGGGAAGAACATGCTGGAGATGAGACAGAAGGCAAGTAGGGAATCAAGGTAAGTAAGCAGGTAACTAGCTGTAATCGCATCAGTCCACTTCGAACTAAACAAGATCGGACTATGAGCTGGTGTGAAGTTTCTGCTTTTGAATGGTGGCTGATGAGGGTGCTGATGATGTGCAGGTGTGTGTGATTAATACTCAGGTGAAGGAGTGCGTTGTGATTGGGAGGTGAATGTCTACTTCTACTAGGAAGGGCTTCCCCGGATCGGGATGGATGAGGAGCGCTGATGAAGGCTTCCTTGAGAGTTTTGAAAGCTTCAGTGGTAGCAGGTGTCCAGGACAGAGACTTTGGCTTGTTCTTCATGAGGTTGTTCTGGTGATTCTGTAGTGTATGGCTGTGGTTTGATGATGGAGCTGTGGGCCAGTGATGCATGAATCATCTGTATGGAAGGAGCATTTTTTCGCCTTGAGAAACAGATGGAATTCCCTTAGGTGTTTCAGGATTCCGCAACATGGTGGCGATATTCAGCCATGCTCCGGGAGTAGATGAGAATGTCATGAATGTCGAGGAATTCATGGATATGCTCCCGGAGAACCTAATGCATGAAATCCTGGAATACGGAGGGGGCATTGACTAATGCATATGGCATCACCCGATAATCATAGTGGCCAGTAGGGGTAACGAAGTCAGTCTTCTACTTGTCCCCCTCGCATATCCGGATGAGGTTACATGCTAGCTTGGAGAAAACGGTGGCTCCTTGGAGATGTTAGAGTGCCGCTGGGACGAGAGGAAGAGGATAACGGAACTTGACTCTGATTTTGTTGAGTGCCCGGTATTCGATGCAAGGCCTCAAGCTTCCGTCCTTCTTGGCCACGAAGAAAAAGCTTGAAGCAGCAGGGGACCTTGAAGGGTGAATGTAAAGTGAATAAATCCTTCCACGGGACACTGACTCACCCAGTATCAGATCTATGGCACAGTCCCATGGCCGGTGTGGAGGTAACTGGGAGGCTCTCTTCGGGCAGAAGACGTCACTAAAGGGGGCGTAGCAAGTTGGAATTTCGACTGACTGTTTCTCATGAGGACTCTCGATGGATGTTGATTTGATGGCCAGCGTTCGGGGGTGCATTGTCGAAGGTCGAGGAAGGGAAATAGTCAAGAAATAATTTGCTTCCCCACTTCAGAACCTCACCAGTACTCCATGAGATGATGGGATCATGGAGCACGAACCATGGGCGCCTTAGAATGATCTCAGTGGTGGATCCCTCCAAAACCAGGAGATGGATTTATTCCTCATGTAATTGGCGAACTTGAAGTTGGATGGGACCCGCACTGTACTTGACGTGTCTTTGGCAGAAGGGTTTCCCCTTTATTGACTGAGCTTGGTGGGTGGTCTTGGTTGCTGTGGTCAGGAGATTGAGCTGGCGGCAGAGGTTCCCGGAGATTAAATTCCCAACTGACCCAGAGTCGAGGAGAGCATAGACTGGAACACAGACATTGGAGGCAGTAAGGATTACTATGATAGTGAGAGGCTGCATATTAGCCACACCTGCCTTTATCACACTCACCATAGGTCGAGGAGGACGGATTGGGCATGTGGCTATTACATGCCCACCAGCACTGCAGTACAAACACAGGCCGTGGGTCAGCCACCTCTGCCGCTCAGAGGATGAAAGGCGGGTTAGGTCAACTTCCATGGCTTCGTGGCCTGGTTTTGGAGTGCTGAGAGTCACTGGGTGTCGAAGGAGTGGAAAACTGGGAGAATTTTGGATTCCATAAAACAAAATTGCATACGGCTGGCACACCTGATGGAGAGTTGGATGGATCTCTCCAAATCGTAGGAATCATCGTAAGCAGAGAGCTGCAGCCGCACTCCTGGCTCAAATCCCTGCCGATAGGTGGTGAGAAGTGAGCGCTCATTCCAGCCACTGGCCGTTGAAAGGGTTCGGAATTGGAGAGCATAATCATTAATAGACAGATCATTGACAGAGATGACACCGTTGCTAGTCACCAGCCGGCCGGCCAAATACTTCTCTGAAATGTTCAGTAAAACTGTTAATGGATTGGTTCACAGTACCAAATTGGGTCCAGATGGTCTCTGCCCACTGAGCGCTCCTCCTGTCAGTAGGGAAATGAAGGCTGTCTTGGCTCTTTCAGTGGTGTAAATGTGCGGCTGCATTTCCAGAGCTTACAAGCATTGCAGAAGAAATCCGTTGCACTCTTCTATCACACCAGTGAAGGGCGCCGGTTTGGCCATGGGACTGGCAACCACTGACGGTGAAGAAGAGGTAGTTTTGGTTATGTTTGTGACGGGATATACCGGAGCTGTTGTGGTGGTGAGGAGAACTCGCCGGAGATTGTCCACGAGTTCCTGGAATGTATCACATGACTTATCCTGCTGTATCCTTCGGGTTTGGTCCGATCTTCTGTTAAGGAAGCAGACTCAAACAGATGGTTAGAATACAACAGGTGAGTTTTATTGTGATTGGTGGAGTCAGTGGGAAGCTGATGGGGGTGAGTAATAAGTTCAATGAACAAGCACAGTAGTATGAGGAGGGTGGTGATAGATTTTCCTTTATTTTCACAGGAACTTGTGGACAGGGTGAACGGAGCACACGCTCACTTTCCTGGATGCTGTAGACACATGTGTGGAAATACTGGGGAACACAGACGATGGAGTAGAGCTGCGAAGAACACGCTGGAGATGAGACCGAATGTAAGCAGGGAATCAAGGTAAGCAGGTAACTAGCTGTGATAGTATCAGTCCACTTCGAATGAAACGAGATCAGACAATTAGCTGGTGTGAGGTGTGTGCTATTGAATGCTGGCTGATGAGGGTGCTGATGACGTGCAGGTGTGTGTGATCAATACTCAGGTGAAGGAGTGCGTTGTGATTGGGAGGTGAATGAGCCTGGTTGATCTGTGACAAGATGCTAATTTACTATAATTAATCTGCAAAGTCAAGATGGTTGTTTTTTGTTATATGCAATGGTTTAGAATTGAAGTGAGATTTCAAGGCAAATCATTTCGTTTTGTGTTAAATTGTCTGTTTTTGCTTGTAAAAGTTTTCTATTAGCACACATTTTTTTCCCTGAAAGGAGTATTTTGTCAATTTCAGAACAAATTTCTCTATATTTCTGAGCATCCGAACAAGCCCAAAACAGAAAATTGGGGTGAATATATGTTTCTGGAACTACTAATCCATGACAAATTCGGAAAAGATTACAGTGAACATAATCAAACTATATCACAATCAAAGTGCACTCAAGCAGTGACTTTTATGATTAGCTAAATAAGTTTACTGTATTGTGGCCCATGCATGGGCAAGACTTTAAGTTTCCCTTCCCTAAAAACATATGTTTTGTAATAAACCAAAGCCTAAACACTGGTACATTCCACACATTTTCAGCAAACACATGATAAACTCAAAGACATTTAATTATCAGCTGTGCCACTGAAAGAGCTCTGCATTTGGATCCTATGCTCTCACACTGACCTGCTTTTGTATAAATGGAGCCGCACATGGCATTAAAATCTCACCTTTATCAGCACAAGAGAACAGCAAATGATAAAATCACAAGACGGCTTGTGCAATGCCATTCTGAGCGCTGGACCGGGCTCTCCATTGTGACCCTGAGAGCCAAATATGGTTTTATTGAATGCAAGCCTGCCACAACACTGCATGAACTCAATCAGGAATGCTTGCACAGAACAACAAGAGTCCTGAGAGTGCTTTCTTTAAAATACATTTCAATTGTTATCTAATGCAATGACATCAAAACATTTTAAAGTGTTCAAATGTGTTTTGGGGTCACTATATACACGAAGAAAAAAAAGTGAAAAAAACACATTTAATTCAATAATTGATGATAAATATCACTATTAAAAGAAACAGCACGTAAAACATTTAATTCAATGTAAATACTTTAAGTAGAAAGACTGAAATAGTATTTTTTGTAAAACCTGCTTCAATAATCTGTTTTATTTTTAACTTATATTTCATGTGAAATTTAACCATTTCTATATCTCCATAGCGAATTATGGTGAATATTTGGACACTTTAGCTCTATTTTAGTCTACTTTGTTTTACGACTTTTGATTTTTTTAGTTAAATTTGAAGTAATTTGGTTGCATTTTTTCATTTCTTGTACTATTATTATTTCAGATTTAGTTATAGTACATCAAAATAGTTTAATTGAAAATGAGAAATAAATAAAATAAATAGCCTAAAATAAGTTTAGTGGATTTGTTATTTTATTTCATTACAGTTTATTTCAAGTAACTTTGTATAACTTCAGTTTGAGGTTAGTGCTTACTTAAACAATGCTATTTTTTTTATTAATGAAATAGAAAGACTGTAACAATATACAGTACAGCAGACAAAAACCAGTGAAGGTTCAATCATATTTACAGCGCCTGACTAATATACAAAATAATATAATATAAACTGTTCCTGTGGCTCAGTGGTAGAGCATTGTGTTAGCAGCGCAAAGGTTGTAGGTTCAATTCCCAGGGAACACACGTACCTGAATAGCCCGAACACTGTAAGTTGTTTTGGATAAAAGCATCTGCTAAATACATACATGTAAATGTAAATAAGCAGCAGATGATTCTTCACTAGTGACATTGATAGATTAATATAAAGGTCACATTAAATCATACCTTTTAGAGGTCCGGATTTGATTCCACGGTGGTTGATGAGGCTCTTAAATTGACAGTTTGCATTGTAAAGGAGGTTTATATGGGAAACCCTGTCAATAATGACCTTCTTTGACTAATTAACTCATGGGCCATCGGAGTTCAGTCAAGCGAGCGAAGACCCAAATGCAGGATAAGTGATCCATAAACTTTTGTTAATAAACCACTTAAACATTAATATCATAGTCAGATGAAGAGTTCTAAAGATTATATAAGAAAGTAGGCATTTTCTGTTAAATATCTACCTGTTTCCTCAGACTTTGGCATTTCTCTTTACTGTAAAATCATGACATCTTGTGGTGAGATGCCACAATGTCAATTTTCTTTTCTTTTATTCTTCCTCTAAATTAATTTTACACCACACCGCTTTTTAAGTATAAAATATCTGTCTTTAATTTTAACATTTTATATTTGAATATGTGTGAAATGTCTATTTCTTCACGGTTGGTTCCAATGTAGACACTACAGTTTTATTTTAGTGTCACTGAGACAAATATAGTTTATTAATATTCTGAATTTCTATATTTTCATTATACAGTTTGTCATATTGTTGTGTGTTCTTCACCTTTTTTTTTGTAAATGCATATAAATATTGTATTTATTCAGTTATTTATTTAGTTTATTTTAGTACATTGTTTAACTAAATTTAAATCTAAATGTTACCCTGACTTAAATATATACTTTATATTATTTTAGTTTTTTTATGGTTTTCGTTTTAGTTAATAACTCTGTAAATAATTGTATTATTATGATTTTTTTTTTAAGTTGTAAAACTTTTGGATTACACTTTACCTATTTTTGTAGAAAATATTATTTCAATCTTTCCACTTCAAAATGTAATGTTTGGTTCAATGTGATCTGCTGCTTCTTTGTAATTCAGTATCAAATACAAGCAATTTTTGAGTGAATACACCAAACGTTTTTCAGTATTTTATAACTCTGGTGAACTCACTGTAAAATCTCATTCTATCTTCCTGAAAAGGTTATTTGGTAAACAATACAATTTTCTAGTTTATCTGACTTCCTCGAGCTTGTCAACACAGGTGAACTTTTGAGACGCTGTCAGCTGCATTAGTGCCATTACCTCAGGGCAACAAAACAAGTTTTGGTGTATAGCTACTTTAATTAATTGTTTCAGTTCACTAGAATTTACTGTGTTATATTCAAATACTCAAAATAAAAAGTATAAATAAAACACACCATGTTTAAGCATTCAGGACAGCTGTGATAGTAAAAAATATATATATATTTACTAAAGAAAATGAGTGGTGTTTGCCCGTACAAAAAGTCCTGCCCAAGTTGATCTTTAAAGTCGTGGGTTTATTAAATTACTACGCCCAATGAGTAATAGTGATGCTTAAAACAAAACAACTAAACTTGACATTAGTTACTGAAGATTAAAAACTGGACCAAGTATTGAAGCAATATGAATGATTTTAGCATTAGGTCATGAAGCTGTGGTCAGCTCTCAGTCATGTGTGGTCTGGTCAGATTAATTATTGTTGGGGAGGTTGCAGTGTCAGCACTCAGACAGCATGATGCACTGGTTCACCTCTGAAAAAATTTAATCTCAGGGCAGTCATTTAAAAAATACATCTAAAAGGGGGTTGCACGTGTTTAGCATGAATTGTTTAGGCCACATTCACTGTACACACAGAGTGTGGTTATTTACAGAAGCGGCAATTCACAGAATTGTGAGACATAAACTCGCAATTCTGATCTGTTCTCTGCAAGTTTATATCACGGAATTCTGACTTTATTTCTCCGAATTGCAAGGTAATATCTCATAATTTACTTTTGAACTCGCAATTACGAATTTGTAACATGCAATTATGAGAAAAAAAGGCGGAAACGGGCTGCCATAGTTTCCGGTATTGTATTGATATGTTCTCAGAATTAAGTTTAAATCTCACAATTCTGACTTTATAACTCTGCAATTGCGAGTTAAAGTCCACTGATATGTTCTCAGAATTTAGTTTATATCTCACAATTATGACTTTATAACTCGCAATTGTGTGTTATAAAGTCAGAATTGCGAGATATAAAGTCGTGAAATAAAAAGTCGCAATTACCTTTTTTTTTTTATTATTCAGTGGCAGAAACGGGCTTCCATAAAGAACTGAATTCACTCTCTAAAAACTGCAGTTCATGAGAAATTGTGTTTTTTTGGGGGGGGGGGGGGGATTACTCAAACACACCATAACACTTGTTGATACTAGTTTAATTTTACTTTAGTCAGAAACTATATAGACTGCAAGGTTTTCATGCATCTTGTTTACAGCTGTGAGAGCGACTCCTGTATTCTCAAATTCACTCACTTCATCACTGAACTTTAGCATGACGAGAGATTAAAACTTTATTAGTACAAACTGTGGCATGAATACTGTAAACACTTACACAACATCTTCAGCTGACTCATACAGAATCTCATCTCTGTGGTTTAGCTGATGCCAATAAATAAGTCAACGAATGAGCGTCTGACACCATTTGATTTACAGGGGCCCGAATACATGAGAAAGCTTGTGTGGAGTGAAAAACGTTTGAGAAACATACCATTAGACTGCAGAAACAAGCCCACATTACGTGTTCTTAGAAAAGAGTGTTGTAACTTTCAGAACACAAAATAAAAAAGAGCATTTACCAAAACTAAATTGAACAAAAAATATTTTTGTTATCTGAGGGATTCTATGGAGCACATGATGGTTTAAAATAAATGAATGGGAGGAAAAGATTAGATTCCATCAAGAATCTGTTTGCTCACTAACTTTGCTTCTCTTTTGTGATGCAAAATGCAAAAGCATTCAGTACAAAAGCATTGAAATATAATTATTCCATCACAATTTATCTTAGGGGCTCTGTAAATTTATGATGTCAGACACCTAAAATATTACCATGACTGCCAAAATGTACACCTTAACAGCAGCACCTACTGGCTGTGCAGAAATTGTCCTGCCCAATTATTATGAGGTAATGAAAAAAAGCAAAAATACTATTAATTTAAACTGATTTAAATGTAACTTGTGCTTCTTTACTGTAAAAGCACACATGCCCTGATGTTCACCTGAATGTTCTGCAGATCGACAGGTTTCATAATTCTATGTGTTGAGCTGTACTGAAAACCCTTGTTTATAAAACCAAGCATGTATCTTTATGTGTGTGTTTGTGTGTGAGAGAAACACAGGTTAATGGCAGGTTAATCACTTGAGCTCTTCTGTGGATGATGCTGGAGTCACATTTTCTTCTGGTCCCTCCTGAAACATACAGAACCAAGATAAACACACAGTTTCATCCCATGTTGGATGTACTTATATTTAATGAATCTGTTCTATATAAAATCTTTCAGAGCTAGGTCATAAAACCAATCTAATGAAACAGCATTTAAGGTGAGAAACTGCAGGTGAATAGGTACATTTTTATTTTACTAAAAACTAATATAAAGTAATAGCTATTGCCTTCCTTACCCATTTGATTGATTACACTGATAATTGCAAACATTTTTCTACATTTCTCATTTTTATACAAGTTTTCTAAAATGTTAGGTTATAATGTGCAAATGAGGCATTATTTAATTAAATATGCACTAATTTGCATACATTTCAAGTAAACAAAATCTAAACACTGGATGAAGTCAGTTTCAAAATTCTCGTTGAATTTTTTGACCTCATAAAGCAAAATAGTTTTTACAGAGAGAATTTGGGGTCTCTTTTTTGTCACACCATAATTCAGAAAATACTGAGAACAGACAGAAAACGTCTCAGGTTACGTATGTAACCATGGTTCCCTGAGTGGGGAACGAGACACTGCGTCCCCTAGGGGTCGCTATGGGGAACGCCGTCAGCGTGACTCGTGTCTGAAGATACATATGTAAAAACACCACCTGTTGGCCGGCAACAGACCATGACGTCACTACCGGCGCGACCACAATATAAGGGCCGCCGGGAGAATACATCATCCGCTTCTTCGTCTGACGCTTGCGTCCGAAGCATGGCCCAAAGCCTAGGGGACGCAGTGTCTCGTTCCCCACTCGGGGAACCACGGTTACATACGCAACCTGTTCCCCTTCATGGGAACTTCGAACTGCGTCCCCTAGGGGTCGCTATGGGGAACGCTATAACGCCACCATGCTGAGGGCAGTGCAAGCCAATTTATAAGCCAACTCTACCAGGCTAAGGGAGTTGCCCCCGGGACGGTTGATGGCTGTCAGTGACATTATCCCCTACGGCCAAAAGACCTGAGCTGCATACCCTAAAATCCTTACCTGCTGGGTGCCGGGACTACCGGACCCAGGATAGAGCTCAAAGGTCTTGAATCAGAGAAAATTCCTTTAAGGGGATATGGCCAAGCACCTAGTGGTAGTAACTAGGTCCTGGCCGGTCACTCAAAAGCTACCTCTATGGTGAGGGGAGCCATGCTAGCTCGACCAACAAGGAGAGCGACCTATCACAGAGCTCTGGAGAGCGGAGAACTCATTCGTCAGAATGAGAGGGAAACTCAGATGCTCAGAAGGGAGCGGCATGCTCATAGGTGACCCTCTAGGTGAGGGGAGCAATGCTAGCTCTACCAACAACGAGCTCTGGAGAGCGGAGAACTCACTCCTCAGAATGAGAGGGAACTTAGACGCTCAGAAGGGAGCGGCATGCTCATAGGTGACCCTTTAAGGTGAGGGGAGCAAGGCTAGCTCGACCAACAGGAGAGCGAACTTTTACAGAGCTCTAGAACACATTCTTCAGAATGAGAGGAAAACTTCAGAAGGGAGCGGCATGCTCATATGACCCTCTAGGTGAGGGGAGCAATGCTAGCTCTAGCTTGGAGAGTACTCACTCCTCAGAATGAGAGGGAATCTGTTCTATATAAAATCTTTTACAGAGCTCTGGGGAGAGAACACATTCTTCAGAATGAGAGGAAAACTCAGACGCTCAGAAGGGAATGCTCATAACCCTCTAGATGAGGGGAGCAATGCAGCTCTACCAACAACGAGCTTGAAGAGTGGAGAACTTAGACGCTCAGAGGGAAGCATGCTCATAGGTGACCCTCTATGGTGAGGGGAGCGATGCTAGCTCGACCAACAGGGAGCGCTCTTAGCCTGGATCTAGTATCGACGAGTTTTTACCAAAAACTAATATAAAGTAATAGTTATTGCCTTCCTTACCCATTTGATTGATTACACTGATAATTGCAAACATTATTGTACATTTCTCATTTTTATACAAGTTTTCTAAAATGTTAGGTTTAAATGTGCAAATGAGGCATTATTTAATTAAATATGCACTAATTTGCATACATTTCAAGTAAACAAAATCTAAACACTGGATGAAGTCAGGTTCAAAATTCTCGTTGAATTTTTTTGACATCTTAGAGCAAAATTGTTTTTACAGAGAGAATTTGGGGTCTCTTTTTTGTCACACCATAATTCAGAAAATACTGAGCAATATATTTATTATTATACAATAAAAACAATATATTTTAACAATTTGGTGGGAGGGGTAAAATGTATATAATCAAGCAAATTATATCTACGAACAAATCCCTATATACAAACCTTCAGGATATAGAAAGGATTTAAAATGTAAAGTTTGGTGTGTAAGTGCTACTGAAGTGGAGATTTATGGTTCCGTGTAGGAGAAAAAAACTCATTTTGAGAAAACGTCCTTTCAAAATATGTATTGTAACTGAAATCTATTGACACTAATAGATAAAGTGCTATAAAAGAAACACTTAACAGTGTCTTTTGGATGTTTTCTTTCCACTAGTATGAAAAAACACTTTATGAAAAACCAAATAGGCCAAAATCTCAAACTTAACAGGTGCATGAAAAAACAGTGTTTTTTGCCTGCAGCGTCTCCCCTTAATAAAATAAATACAATAAAAGTGTTACCACAGGGAATAATTTTAACTCTGTATGACACGTATGCAAGCATTTATAATTGAAGTAAATGGGCCATTTAGAAGTATTTACTTTATTTAATGACAATATAAGTAAATATATTGAAAAAAAAAACTAATTATTAGGAAAATATTACTTTTTCCTTTATATTTAATTTAAAATGTAAATGCATTTACTATGCATTTAAAGAAAACTTTTATATTTATGTCAAATGCATATAGGCCTATGTAAAATATCATTTTTTTTAGACAGGCATTTATTTCTCCATCCATTAAGCTTTTTTTCAGGTTTTGCTATAGGAATATTTGGTCATGACAAACACAAGATTCAACACTCACCTTCACCTTTTCCAGCTCTGACCCTCCAGGCAGTGATTTCTGGGGGATATGGAAGGCCTAACAATAATCAAAAGATAGTTATTCAAATAATTTTTGGGAAATGCTTTGCATAGCCTATGCGCATTCTTTCAGCACTTTGATGTTAATAATCCTCAGCACTTTCCACACACACACACAAATACAAATCTGCTGAAGGAAAGTACATGCATTTACACTGATACAACTATCAATTAACCTTTTTAGCTTGCTGGACTTCCTCTGTGGACTTCGACCTGCTTTTCACCGCATGTCTCTGGGGTGAAGTGGACTGCAAAGATACACCGCACAGAGAGAAATTCAGCACAGTGAAATGAGCACTCAGCAAAAGAGCCATTTTCTGTCAGCTCAGCAGGTTTTACAAACCTTCTGATCCATGATTTAGTCGTGAGCTCAGACTGGGTGTCTTAAACAGAATCTGATCTAGCCGCGCAGCCGCCTGTCAGACAGAGAAGAGAATGGAACAATTATTACAAACAAGAAGAGCAGTTATTATACACAGTAAATGGAGCTGAAGTGTGTGTGTCGCATCTCACAATAAAAGTTAACACCACTGAAATAATAGGGCACTACAGAATTTTACAATCCTTTATTACAAATATTATTCACAACACAGTTAAATTACAATACTCATTTATAAAGAAAACCAAACCAGTGTCCAAGAGGAACAATGAACGCTCAATAAAAGTTAACACTCTAATGCCTGAGTTATAATGATTATGAGTTTTGTTTAGCATATGTTTTTTTTTTAGTATGATATTCACAAAATATCAGGCTTTTATGGCTTATAAAATATGACATAGGGAGAATAGAGTTAATGAGAAAAAATTCTCCCTTTTATTTTCAATCATTTACTTTTATTAAAAATGTATTCTTCCAAACGGAGCAAAATATGCAATTGCAGACGCTGATTTTAAGGTGAAATTCTGATGTTTGTAATGCAAATCAGTGAAATTTTCATCACCCTATATCTCTAATAATTTGTCTTACTAAAATTATATTTAAATGCTTGGTTTTATGATCAAACCATATAATGCGATGTAATACAATGATGATTGAGAGATGAACAAATGCATTTATATTATACATTTGAGCATGATTTTTCCACAAAATATAATCTGGATAATCAAGTAATGCAAAGTTGCTCCTGTCCAGTAAGTGTTCATCTGAAAATATTACCAACAGCCAAATTATCCTTCTTTACTTTATAACAAATCAGTAAAGAAAATAATAGGTTTTTAAACAAAGCGCTGATCAGATTTATAATTTAGAGTCAAAAGAACAATCAATGTAATGCAAAAGGCATATCAAATATGATACTGTACAGTTTTTATGGCATAACTTCAGTGACAGCACAAAATAATTTTCACTTGTTCTTCAATTGTTTTAAAAAATGCACAAAAAAAGTAATGCGATTCAAATGGATGCAAACAAGGCATTATAAGGAGTTCACTTTAGAAGTTTTGATACTAAAAAGCAAAAATGCTTTGGTCACACCAGCCTTGTTTTAACATCTATTGTTGATGCATAACAACTTTACTTTTATGCTACTTTTGCATGACAGTATAAATTACTGCATGAAACAAGCAGCTCTGACATGCAACCTAATATCTACTTTTTATATTTCATGCCAAAAATGTGTAGCCAGAAAGCCTTGGGGATGACTTAATGCTGATAAAAATCATCATTGTCAAGTCAGCTGTTCATAAAACCCTCACAATCCACCGCCTGTCGATCCTCTGTAGACAGTGTGCGTGTGAGAAGTTCGAGTGAAAATGATGAGCGTGAGCGTGAGAGGTTAAACCCTCGATGTTCTGGTGTCACTGTGAAGAGCTCTGTGGCTCGAGAGGAGGAAGACACACTTCCTATCGATTCATCCACACCAGTGAGTCAACAAAACTAAAGGTGACGTTTCTGAGCCAGAGAGACCACGATACAGTGACACACACACACACACACACACACACACACACACACACACACACACACACAAGCTCAGACGAGCAGATATATGAATGATAACACAATGATCTTCATGATTCTAGCATTGTTCTGTGAGCTGTAAACATTGTCCTTTTAGCTCTATGGGACAGAAAAACGTTGTGGGAAAGCTTTTCAAGAAGCTGCTGTGGTTTCTATGGTGCTCAAGGTGGTTGCCTAAGTGTTGCTATTGTAACCCTCTTGGGTCTGAGGGGGTTTCGGGGCCCTGACAGTTTTGACATGCCCTGACATTTGTGCTTTTTTCAGTTTCTTAAAAACATCTTAACTGCTACAGTCTGATTACACTCTATTCAGCACAAACTGGGCAACAATACAACATTAAGCAACATGTATGTACATGTTTATGTTTTTATGTTTAAGGTTTATGCATGGTTAGAGTATTAAGCGACCAATATTTTTTTTTCCAATAAGTCTAAAGTGTATTGCATCGGTTGGGGGTTGTACAAGAGAGCCTCAAAAGTATTTAAATTAATAAACATTTAATAATGATAACATATTACACATTTTAATAATTAATAATAATTATTCATCACTCTAAATGTACGAATCCATGGTATTTAGGATATTTGTATATACAGTCGTTTGGTAATCTCTGTAAACAGACGGCGCACAAGGTGCAGAGAGTTGCTGGATGTTTGAAAGCAGAGTTTGGGGTTAACATGCCTTACATAATATAGGCTCTAAATATATATAGAGCCTATATTATATAAGGCATGTTAACACCAAACTAATTTTCATGATCGAAAATCATATATATATATATATATATATATATATATATATACAAAAATATTTTTTTTAAAGACGGACGGACGGACGGACAGACAGACTGGTTGCTAGGGTATTCTAGGTGGTTGCTAGGATGTTGCTTTTTGGTTGCTAAGGTACTCTGGATGGTTGCTAGGGTGTTGCTATGCAGTTGCTAGGGTACTCTGGGTGGCCATCACATTCAAAACTATCTATTAAATTTGCAAATTATATAAGGTGCCATAAATATCTGTTGCATTATTTTAGGTTGCAAATAACCTCTAATTGCTACATTCAACCATTTAACCAATCAAGTTTGGGAGCATATATATGTAGATAGCCCACAGCACAATCACTACCATTGTTTGAGAATGGAGGACTTCCACAACCCTGAACTGCAGCAACATGCTCGTCCAAGAGCAATTGGAAGATGTGTAAGAATATGTGGTGGTGGTGTTAGAGGAAGAGGTGGAAATAGAAGAGTCATGAAATCAGAGCCACACTTGTGGATCATGTCATAAATCGTGGTTTTACAATGGAAGAGGCTGGTCGAGGAGTACAGCCTAACGTAAACCATTCCACAGTGTCGTCAATTGTGCAAACCTTTCGTAGGGAAAACAGTTTGACAGTATGTAAAGCATTTTTATAAACACCAATATTGTAAAGGTAAATGCAAGTCTATTTATACATTCTATAGAACCGCACAACAACCTCGTGCTGGTGGCAGTGCAGCAGTATTTAACCATCAGCAAGAACAAGAAATTTGCAATATGGTCATAGCCATCAATTCCATCGGGCTAAGAGAGATCCAAAGTGCAATCATAAATTACAATGTCTTCGCAAATATAAATTATGTCAGCATTTCCACCATAGACAGAGTTTTTAAAAGACATCAAATGACTATGAAACAACTCTACAAGGTGCATTTGAGAGGAATAGCAAAAGAGTGAAGAAGCAGCGGTACCAGTATGTCCAGGTAAACTATTGCCGTGCACTTAGTGAGATTTACTGTACTTCTAAGACGCTTCCACCGAACCAACATTATTAGGGACTGGTTTGCTGTGCATGAAAGGATAACAGTGGAGTTCCTTCCACCATACTCTCAATGCCTAAATCCAGTAGAAGTTTTTTTTGAGAATGGAGGTGGAAAGTATATGATCATATTCATAGACCACAAGATCAGATGTCTCTGTTGAATGCCATGAATGATGCATGTGATGACATCACAGCTGATCATTGCAGGGGATGGTACGGCATTCAAGGAGATTTTATCCCCGGTGCAGGGCAATGGAAAACATCAGATGTGATGTTGATGAAAATCTTTGGCCTGACCAACAAGAGCGACAGGATTTCCACCAAGAATATCTTTTTCATGGATGTTATTTTGTATTTTTGTGTATTTGTTGTAACATAAGAAATAGTAAATGTACAGCAATTGGACCAGCAAGATTTCACTTTACATGTAATACATTCGTACAAAAAAAAATGTACTGTATAAATACAAATATTACAATACTTTTTTTCTATGTACTATTGACTCTTCAACAAATATCAGATTTTTATTTTATAAAACCGTAATTTGCATGGTTGACTGTCATGGTGAAAAAGCAATGAAACATTTTGACCAGTGTGTCTCACACGATGACAAAAATACTTTATATTTTGGTGGCCTTGGCCAAATTACTGACATGATAACTAGGTTTTGAAGCATGAATGAAATGTTTTGGGTGAGTAACTACATTTTGCAGACATGCAATAAAGTTCTGAAGTTCCAGCAAACAGTTGTGACATTTGCACTCACAGTTTAGAGAATGTTAAGACTGTTTCGAAAAATGTGCCAAAGCAACTGAGAAAAACTGAAAGAACAATGACACTTGGCTTTAGATCCAGTTGTTCAGGTCTATGCAAAACACAAGACAGAGGCTGAAAAAAGAGGCTTAAAACTTTTAAAGTGATTTCAACGTGAAACGAGGGTGAGGTGAGATGTGACCTCGCACTTCGCTTCAATTAAGAGGACTAATGTAAAAGCTATCAGCCCGTTCTGTAATTCAAATGAGGATTTAATATTGCTTAGAGAGACTATCATCTTTCTGAAGGTTCGAGAAACTTATTCAAATCAGTGTTGATTCTTTAAAGACTCATTTGAACAGCAATGCGAATTTGTGTCTCTGTACTTTCGATCAATTCAATGGTTGTTAATATTAAACATAAACGCATTAAAGTTGGTATGATGTTAGAAAAGAGCTAAAATGTACTACCACAGTAAAGCACCTTGCAGTAGCATTTAAGTAACCTGGTTTATAACTATCAAACATCTGATAAAACATTATATACTGAATACAAAAATACATTTTAAAGAATGGTTGATGAGTTCCATAGTAAAATATATATTTATATATATGGTCAATAGCTAGTCAACTGTTTGGTTACCAACGTTCTTCAAAATGTCTCTTTTTTTGTGTGTAAATTACCATTTCTTTAACATCAGTTCAACTCATGTCAGTCATATTCTCACGCTGTGATGATATTTCTGTGAGTCAGACCTGCAGTACATATTTAATAACACCAACACCTTCATTTGTTGTTCATAATAAATTATTAAAGAAAACATTCAGTGGGGAGTACAGAAATAGACACATTATCCTCTTCCATAGACACTAAAGAGCAAGATTAGCTGTCTAACCACATTGCATCAGAACCAGGGCTCTGAATGTCAGGACACAAACACCATTTTAGTTCATGTTACTGAACACAAATCATCAGAATAGGGAGCAGTTTGAGTTATTTCGCCCTTCAGTGATTCTGGAACAACTGCTGCATACAAATACACCAGTATAACACAAATATCCTGGTGTTTAAGACAGGAGCACATTACACAATACTTACACAAATACAATAAATACATACTATTCATATTCTGATTATAATGGAAGGATGATAAAATGGAAAAAGATGAAGGCTTACCCTTCTCCTGTCTGTCTTTGTGAAGATGAGCAGCCAGTGAGTGAATCCGTCTCGTTTCACGATGCAGTGTCTCTCTCTATTCCTCCCTTTTCTCTCTCTCTCACATACCCCCCCCCATTCATAATTTCACAGACAAGCGTACACACCCACCAGCCCAGTTACGAACATGCACTACTGATGAGTGTAAGAGAGTGATGAAGGTGAGACAAAGAGATGAAGGGCTGGAAACTGTTGAACATTAAAATACATACAAAAGGTGAACTAGTTTTTAGCAATATTTAAATGACATAAAGCATCTGTTCTACTGTTCAAATCAATGCGTCTGATTAAAATGTCAAAATGAAGTCTCAGGATTATTGAACACAATGTGTAATTATGAAAAATGTATTTACAAATATTTTCAGTTGGCGAGCAATCAAGAGCAAATAAATGACATTGATGCTGCTATTAAAGTAAATGGATGACAAAATGTTTGTTTACCTTTCTAGGGAGGGATAAAGTCAACCATACTGATGGATGGATGGACACACTAAATAAATAAATTAATAAATATATATATACAATATATATATATATATACATATATATTTGTGTGGTTTACTGAATTTTCTTAGGGATGTAAATGTACCTCTGCTTACTTACATTACTAGGGTTATAATTAACAACAGAGCCCAAACGTAATTGCACAAAATGCCGTTTTTAAATTAAATTCTAAATGACAATAAATGTATTATTAGTTGTTTTAATATATTTATTCACACAGGCTGTCATAACGTGTTTCATAACTAGTGCTGTCAAACTATTAATCGAGATTAATCGCATACAAAAAAGGTTGTTGTTTGCATTATGTGTGTGTTCTGTGTATTATGTATATACAGTGCTGATTTTGTAAGTTTGCCCACTTAAAAAAAAGTTTTATTTATTCTATTGTAGGTTTATATTAACTGATAGAGACAGAATATAAAAAAGCCGCATACAAACGTTAAAAAAAGATTAAAATTGTATTATATCAAATAAGTATTTGATCCCCTACCAACCAGCAGGAATTTTTGCTCTCACAGATTGGTTATGTGCACATGTGGAACACAGATTAGTCCTATCACTTTAAGAAGATACTCCTAATTTCAGCTCGTTGTATGTGTTAAAGACACCTGTCCACAGAATCTGTATCTTCCATTCCAAACTCTCCACTACCATGGGCTAGACAGAATTTAGCAGAGTTGTCCTGTCCGGCTGTCCTGCAGAGTTCAGCTCCAACCCTGAAAAAAACCCTCACCTGCCTGTAGCCCAAGTAATTCTGAAGACCTTGATTAGCTTGTTCAGGTGTGTTTGATTAGGGTTGGAGCTAAACTCTGCAGGACAGCGGCACTCCAGGACCGATGTTGCCTACCGCTGGGCTAGACCAAAGATATATTAAAGGACATCAGGGACAAGATTGCAGACCTACACAAGACTGGAGTGGGCTACTAGACCATCAGCAACAAGCTTGGTGAGGAGGAGACAACAGTTGGTGCGATTATTTGAAATGGAAGAAATACAAAATTATTTCCTGGTGAGGAAGACAATATTCATATGTATATAGAAATATTAATTATAAAATATAATTTATGCCAAGAGTCTTCACAACAAGTAAACGAATATATATATATATATATATATATATATATATATATATAAATTAGAATTATCCACTTGTGTTCTTTCATAGTCTAGGGGTAGAAATTTTGTCAAACATTTTTGAGGTTCTAAGGTTCCAGGTCCTAATCCACCCTCGTATAGTGTTTTTTTTTTCTCATTAAAAACCAAAGTGGTGTTCATCAGTGATCGTATATCAAGAGAAAGGACAAGTTTGTGTGCAATTTGTTTTGTGCTTTTACCGGTACGAAGCACTCGATCCTCTGTGTGAAGATACGCATTTTGCACGAGCGCCAAGAGAGAACTTTTAACAATTACTTGTTTACATAGGATATATAATGTATTTTATATTATTTAGACACTTAGGCTATAGTTTGACAGAATGTTCCAATTCAACACGCCATGGAAAGCCAATCTAACTTAACATGTTCTTATATTGATCTTGTTTATTTCTTACTCAACAGTTCCTCAGGCTCTTAATGATTGAATCGATGCCATCATTGGAATATCTGAAGGTTTTTCAGAACCCATTGCTCTCGATTCTGACTTGTACTTGCTCTTATGAAAAAGTACAATAGTTCTTAACTGTAGCATTTGTTATAAAATAAGGCTTGCCTATTAATCATTACCAGGCCAATAATGACTTTTTTATTAATCTATATTGCATTTGTAATGAGAAACAACAGCCTTGAGAAACAATAGCTACAACATGCCACAGTTGTAATATAAATATTTAGGGGAAAATATATTCCCTTAATAGATTATCTATTACACATTTACCACAATAAATAAGCCTACAGTTAAACTTGATAAATTATAGAAAAGGTGATCATGAGTTTAACAAATATTTTAATATTATGTCAGTGCTGGTGCAAGATTATGTTTTCTCCTATTTTCATCAGTCTTTTTAGTTTGTGCCTTTTTTTGATAATGTTCGAAGAATTAGAATGCAAATAGATCACATATTTGACCATCAGCTTCACGATATAGGAATGAGTCGTGCAAATCTCCTCACACTTCTCGAGCGCGCTGGTGAACAGAGTATTCGCACGCAGCTTGTGCACAATAGTCATGTTGTGATGATAAGCTCCGTTCGGTTCATATGAGGTTAGTGTTTATAAAAGCGCAGAAGGTGCGATTCAAATAATTAATAAATAGCCTGATTTTAGGTTTCCATTAACCATCCGTGGTATAAATATTGTGGGGGTTGTACTTGCTAGTGTTGCTTATTGGGGGGGGGGTTACCTCAACCCCAACTGAAAGACTCGAACCAAACATTTTCAGTGTGAATACATACTGAATAATAGAATACATGTCAATAAATTAGAATGTCGTGGAAAAGTTCATTTATTTCAGTAATTCAACTCAAATTGTGAAACTCATCTATTAAATAAATTAAATGCATGCAGACTGAAGTAGTTTAAGTCTTTGGTTCTTTTAATTGTGATGATTTTGGCTCACATTTAACAAAAAACCACAATTCACAACAATTCACATCTCAACAAATTAGAATACTTCATAAGACCAATAAAAAAAGCATTTTTAGTGAATTGTTGGCCTTCTGGAAAGTATGTTCGTTTACTGTATGTGTACTCAATACTTGGTAGGGGCTCTTTTTGCTTTAATTACTGCCTCAATTCAAGTTGTGCATCTTTTTCTTCCACACTTTTTTCATTTCACTCAACTTTCTGTTAACATGCTTGGATACAGCACTCTGTGATCAGCCAGCTTCTTTGGCAATGCATGTTTGTGGCTTACCCTCCTTGTGAAAGGTGTCAATGAATTTCTTCTGGATAACTGTCAGATCACTAGTCTTCCTCATGATTGTGTAGCCTAGTGAACCAAACAGAGACCATTTTGAAGGCTCAGGAAAACTTTGCTGGTGTTTTGAGTTGATTAGTTGATTGGCATGTCACCATATTCTAATTAGTTGAGAGTGAATTGGTGGGTTTTTGTTAAATGTGAGCCAAAATCATCACAATTAAAATAACCAAAGACTTAAACTACTTCAGTCTGTGTGCATTGAATTTATTTAATACACAAGTTTCACAATTTGATTTGAATTACTGAAATAAATGAAATTTTCCAAGACATTCTAATTTATTGAGATGCACCTGTACATACACAGGATAGTTTTTTTTTTTTATTCAGATTTATATTTTCAGTTTTAATAACTTTAGTGCAAGTTTTTTTGCACTAAATTTTTTTTTATAATATTTATATTCTTAGTTATCAAAAATGCTTTTTTTAATAGTTTTAGTTATTGACAACACAGTTGTTCTGCCCTGATCAACTGTATTTCAGACAAAACGAATCTGAGACTATCATATCAGAGAGGAAATGACATTCTACACACACTAGATAAAAAACAGCAAAAAAAGACTGATACTGTGACTTTGTTGCGGTGGTTGAAATGGCCGTACGTGACTCAATATCAAAGTAGAGATGCATTTAAAGGAAATGCAATGATCTTTTACTCGCACTGTTCTAAACCTGTATAACTTTGTTTGAGTAAATGAGACATTTTGAAGGTTCTCACTGCTCTCTGCTCATACATCAAAGCGTCCATGATTTGAGAAGACCTGGATTACTACATGGAACTTGTTTACTCCTGTTTTAGGTAACTGGAATCTTACAATTTACTTTTCTCACAACTGCGAGATATAACGTCAGATTTGCAAGAGAAGATGATCTGGGAGAAAAAAAAATTATCTGGGTGAAAAAAAAGTAACAGTTCTGCAACGACATGGAGTGGAAAATACATTTAATTTAGGAAATTTGAAATAAATTACTATTTTGAAAACTAAATATGAACCTGCTCGTCTCATTTCATATCAGATTGTGTCACCACATGAAACAAAGTACCTAAAATCACACGCAACAGTGCAGTTTCCCACAACAGCTCACACAATACCTTTTATAGTCAGACACTAAAACTGTGACTGTGAACAAAAACAAATCTCAATATAAAGTCATATTAATGTGTTCCCATACCAAATATGTTCTGAAAAATAAGAGCACAGTTGATATTGCACAAAATACAATCTGATATGAAAATATATACAATTGTTTTAGCAGGCAAATGTAGTTGGAATTTTTTTAAGGCAACCTCCCATAATTTTGCATTATTTGACAAGGCGGCGTTTCTAAGAGCTCTACGTGGCAGTGTCTGTAATATACAAAATATACACCTTACTCAATCACTCGAAATGTTAAGAAACCTCAACTCACTCTCTCTCACATACACACAGTGTATGTCTGCCATACAGCTAACTGATTTGAGTCTTAAGTTGCTTGAATAGTGCTTGAAGGGTTCTCAGGTCAAAGGGCACAATCCTCTTCCTGTGTCTGGTCACAGGAAGTCTGCTCTTTGTTCCCTGCTGGAAGCTGCAGGAACTGCGGTAATTTCAGCTGCTCTTTGGTGAGTAAACCACGCTGGTCATCCACACGAATGCACTGTGCGCGGGACAGCAGCTCGATAAGACCTGAAAGAAAACAGTCCAACAGATTGGATATGTCAGACAAATAGAGTCATATTCATAATAGAATACAAGCTACGGTTTAGTACATACTAGTACACTGACTAGTATGCAATATGCCTAATATATTAAAATAATAACAAATTATTTAAATGATTTAAAAATACAAAAAATAAATAACTCCAAACAAGTACAAAAACATATGTAAAAAATATATAATAATAATATAATTAAAATGTAAAACATTTATAAGAAACAAAATTAAAAAAATAAATACAAATGATTAATCAAAATAAAATGTAATATAAATTGATTCAGTCCTCACAATGGATGGACAAATTTTGGAGCACTGCATTGTGGGATGCAGTATACTATGTGGTGTGCTCTTGTTGCATATAAATACACAGTCGAGAAAAAAAAAACAGGGTAGTTTGCACAGAAGATCACACATAATTTGCATTTCCTGGCTTTGACATTCGATTTAAGGTTGCAAAACTAGTATGTTGATATACACCATAATGTAAGACTCCTGCATTACCGTCCATGTCCTGGTTTTTTCTGAGTCTGGGATTTGCTTTGGGTGTTGGTGAAGCATCTTGAGTCTCCAAACCAACTAAAACACAGAGATACACATAATTAAACAGTCTGATGAGTGAGGAAATGAGATCACTGGAAGGAGAAAGCTGTATCTCATGTCAGTTAACACCTCCCCCATAATCCTATTTTTAAGGTTGGGTGTAATGTGGTGGTCCCTCCAGCCCTCTCCGCTCCATCTGAAGAGCTACAGTGAGAAAATAAGCTTTAAAACACTGCTTTAAAGCCTACTATGATCTCTGAGGTGGAGGTTTCATTTGTGTGGGGCAAAAATACTTTGACGGGAAAGTACAATAAGCCTAACGCAAACTGACACGAGAGAGACAGAAAGAGAGAATATCACAAGCGGTTTGCATAACTAAACTCAGAGACATTGACTCAAATCCTGCAGGAAGATACTAGAAGTGGAAAAGAAAAGAAATAGAGTTCATTGTGTAAGCTTGACTGACTTTAAAATGTAAAAAATATAGCTCTTAAGTTTATGTGTTTAACACAGTTTACAGTTTTTCCTTCACCATCTGGTCCAACTTATCTTATTGTTTTACTTCACTTTTAGTTTGTAGAGATTTTCAAAATTAGACAATTTATGTCAGTCTACAAATTAAATTTATTTTGAACCATTTGAGCAGATCAAAAGATATACAAACTAAAATGATAGATAAGTGTAATTACAAAATGTATTATTTTATATAAATAGTAATTATATAGTTATATAAATATAATTATATAAAAGATTTAATATATTTTATTCAAAAAATGAGTTTATTTCTATTTAAGTACAATTATATTACTAAATACATTTGTTTTGTAGATTTATATGAATTGTGCCTAATTTTGAATGTCTCTCCAAATCAATTGATCAATTTATAATGAAAACTGATAACGCACCTTTAACTTTGTCCAAACGCACTGTTTTGCTGGCTAGACGAAACACATTTGTGCTCATGTTTAGAGGTTCACTTGAACCACTCTGAAATGAGTTAAAAATAAAAGTTTATTTTCATATACTCGGCATTGTTCACCATGTCTTGAGTTCTTGAGATCTTTGATAAAGCGTTTACACACCAGAGTAACCTGCACATCCTGAGGTCGCAGTTGGTATTTCTGTAGGACGGTGGAAAGTACATCGCCCAAATTCTTGCTCGACTTTGCAATGATTCCATTTGTTCTTCCTGCAAACACAAGGTCCAGCCTGCACACAAACAAACAAACAAACCTGTCAGCATATCTGAGCACCAGGGCTGTTAAAATTAGTCCAGTTACCATAAAAAAAATGATATATATATATACACACACACACACACACACACCGGCCACTTTATTAGGTACACCTGTTCAATTGCTTGGTAACACAAATTGCTAATCAGCCAATCACATGGCAGCAACTCAATGCATTTAGGCATCTAGATGTGGTGAAGACGACTTGCTGAAGTTCAAACCGAGCATCAGAATGGAGAAGAAAGGGGATTTAAGTGACTTTGAACATGGAATGGTTGTTGGTGCCAGACGGGCTGGTCTGAGTATTTCAAATACTGCTGATGTCAGAGGTTAGAGGAGAAAGGACAGACTGGTTAGAGATGATAGAAAGGCTCAAATAACTCAAATAACCACTCGTTACAACCAAGATATGCAGAATACCATCTCTGAATGCACAACACGTCAAACCCTGAAGCAGATGGGCAACAGCAGCAGAAGGCCACACCGTGTGCTGCTCCTGTCAGCTAAGAACAGGAAACGGAGGATACAATTCACAAAGGCTCACCAAAATTGGACAAAAGAAGATTGAAAAAACATTGCCTGATCTGATGAGTCTCGATTTCTGCTGCGACATTCAAATGGTAGTGTCAGAATTTGGTGTAAAGAACATGAAAGCATGGATCCATCTTGCCTTGTCTCCAACAGTTCAGGCTGGTGGTGTAATGGTGTGGGGGATATATTCTTGGCCCACTTTAGGGCCCCTTAGTACCAATTGAGCATCGTTTAAATGCCACAGCCTACCTGAGTATTGTTGATGAACATGTTCATCCCTTTATGACTACAGTGTACCTATCTTCTGGTGGCTACTTCCAGCAGGATAATGCACCATCTCACAAAGCTCAAATCATCTCAGACTGGTTTCTTGAACATGACAATGAGTTCACTTTACTCAAATGGCCTCCACAGTCACCAGATCTCAATCCAATAGAGCATCTTTGGGATGTGATGGAACGGGAGATTCACATCATGGATGTGCAGCCGACAAATCTGCAGCAACTGCGTGATGCTATCATGTCAATAAGGACCAAAATATCTGAGGAATGTTTCCAACACCTTGTTGAATCTATGCCACGAATAATTAAGGCAGTTCTGAAGGAAAAAGGGGGTCCAACACGGTACCAGCAAGGTGTAACTAATAAAGTGGCCAGTGAGTGTATACATATATTGACCAATATAATATATTGGTGTCTCCTTAAAATGTGGTACTATTTAATACTGAGGTACTATTTTAGTGATTCAATCTATTATCTATGGTCTGTGTGCATGTGTGACTCACGCAAATGTAACTTTGAGCTCCAAAGTGAGCTGCTGATCTCCAAACACAGAGCTGTCTTGATCCAGAGAAAGAGGCTGTCGAGCAGCAAACACATTCATTATCCTCACAAACATGTCAGTAAAAAACAGACTTGTAATATACTCTAAAAACTGGTGCATTAAAAAGTTCAGAAGACAAATGTATGTAATAATGTGTATATAATAATTAAACTTGTTAATTTTCCAATTCAGCCAAAAAGAGGTGTACCTTTACGTGAGAAAACTTTTTAAGAGTGTTTCAGCTGTGGCCATTCTCCAAACAAACACATGCATACACTGCCACTCAAAAGTTTGGGATCAGTAAGATTTGTAAATAAAAAATTAAGAATTTTCTAATGCTCGTCAATGCTGTATCTATTTAAATCAAAAATACAGAAAAAAAATATATTTTGTGAAATATTATTGCAATTTAAATAAACAAATTATATTTTAATATACCAATAACAATTTTAAAAGTATCACGTTCCAAAAACCAATATGAAGCAGCACAACTGTTTCAACACTCATAATAAATCAGCATATTAGAATGATTTCTGAAGGATCATGTGACACTGAATACTGGAGTAATGATGCTGAAAATTCAGCGCTACGTTACAGAAATAAATTATATTCTTAAGTATAGGAAACCAATATTAGAAATTGCAATACGATTTCACAATATTACTGTTTGTTGATAGAATAAATACAGCCTTGATGAGCAAAAGAGACTCTTAAAAATAAAAATAAATCTTACTGATACCCAAATTTTGAGTGGCAGTGTGCATGCATAAAAAAATAATTTCAAATATTAATAAACCAGTAATAATATCTATAAATATTTAGAAACATCAGTGTTGCAGCTCATCTACATGCAAAGCTGCTAGCCAATCACAGCAGGGTTCAACAACAAAGTCATAAACTGGATGTTTTAATGCCACTTCAAATTGAATTCTCAGAGTTAGAGAGAGGGCAGAAAATAATCTTGCAAAAACTAAATTGACAGCTTTTGCAGTAATGGAATAAAAAAAAATAGATATAGTATACAATAGACAATGCAAAGAACGAATGTGTAAATATTTTGCACTACTATTGAACAAAAAAACTTAACTGACTTTAGCTGAATAATGACACTATTGGATTTTTGTAGCTGATTTAAAGCAATCTATTTTGTATAAATTGCTATATAAATAAAATGCAACTTGACAATGCTTGCCATTGTTAAAGATCTTGTGGAGTCATAATGCTGAAGTCACTGGTTAAATGAATGACTGAAGGCTGATCGGTTGCCGGACTGACCTTATCTTTGCCGTGTTGGTAGAGGATGACATCTTGCAGAGGAAAGCCTCTCTTCTCACACAGGCTGCTCAGCATGTCTCGGAGGCTCACGCTGGGTCTGGCAGGGGCCAGGCTGGCGGTCCCGTCCGGGAGGTAGACGCAGCAGTACTTATCTGCTGTAGGAGAACCAGAACTCAAGGCTTCTGGATCAGAGATAGCCACACTGCAGCGTCCGTTCTGACAGATTAAGAAAGAATAATTATTAAAACTTAATGCTTTCAATTTTTCATTGTAACATTTTCACGCAACTGCTGAAATTAAATCAAACTACAGTTTTAAGACTTTTAGTTCATGTCTATTATCTTGTTTGCAAGCTTTTGTCCACAAAAAACAAATTGACCACTCTTAGCTATTATGCCAGTTGGAAGCAGCTTCCAGAAGAGATCAAAGATCAATTTAGCCAATATTTAAGAGCTAATCAAATGCAAAATATTTGTATGCTAAAGTGTACTTTTTCCAGGGAAGCTGGCAAAAGCAAGTAGCAAAACTTCCTTTTGTTAGGCTGTGATGGCTATTAGCTTTTTTTTTTTTTTAAAGGCATTTGGAGGAATATTTGGTATTGATGTAGATACCTCAGCTCGCCCGAATCCAGAAACCAACTCCAGACTGCTGTAAGACTTCACTGAGATCTGAGACTCATTACGAGACACCGCCACATGCTGATACGACTGGTCAGCTGAGAAACAAATACTGTTAGCGTAATTACGAACAGTTCATGTGCAACGGCTGAAAATACAAAAGAAAGCCATGCAAATATAGAGGCATTAAAGAGGTCAAGAAATGAAGAATCAACGCTGTAAAAAATGCTTTTCTTAGATTTTTGTCTTGCCAAAATATTTAATTTCTTATTCAGCCAAAATATCTCATTCTTAAATCAAAAAGGATTTTCTAGACATGTCAAAATTAAGTGAGTTTTTGCTTAGATCAAGCAAAATAATCTGCCAAAGCAGTAAGCAAAATGAATTTATTTCAAACAGAAAACAAGATTTTTTTTCTTACCCCATTTGGCAGATTATCTTGCTTTTTTCAAGAGAAAACACTTAATTTTGACACGTCTTTCTGAAAACAAGACAATTTTACTTGTCTAAATAATTCTTCTCGATTTAATAATTTCTAGATATTTTGGCTGGAATCAAGACAAAAAAATACAGTAAGTGACTAACAAATCTTGCAGTGAAAAGGTTCTTGATATTTAAACACGATATATTACTCTGCAATGAAAACATCCACTCTTAAAAATAAAGGCTCCAACAAGGCTCTTTTTTTGCAGTGATGCCGTAAAATAACTAATTTTGGTTCCCCGAAGAAGTTAACAGTCCTTATTAACTACCTGGTCTCATGGCATGTATGTACCTGGATGCACTTATTAGCGAGACGCACAAAATTCGTACCAATAAGTACATCTTCTCTGCAGTTCCAAAATTAATGAACACTAGAGGCAGTAAAACTCTGACGGCTTTTATTCCTTTTCATACAAATTTACAGAGTTTTGAGTAAAAAGCGTAATTTTTGCACAATTACTTGAAGAATATCATGTTATGACTTCACAACAATATTAATAAGCTGGGAGATTTGAAAACGGATGCTTTGAAACCTGTTTAAAACATGAATTATTTTCTACCCTTGTGAAATCATGACTATTCATCAGGATTCATAAATTCCCTTACAATATCTTTTTCGTGCAAATACCTTTGCTAACTTTATCAATTAAACTCAAGAAACAATATAACAATCTAAAACTATATTTCACAAGCATCAAGAGCAGTGATTGGTGTAATATGTATAAATTTACGGACATTTTGCCATTTACGCATTAATGAATCAAGCCAGTGACTAAACAATTAACTTCACACTGTTCCTGTTAGTAGCGTGGAAACCATCCGTTATCTATATTGCGATTATTTTTATATACAGAAAGCGATTTGTTCCCTTTAGAATATCTGGAGCAGCGCGAGTCTATCAGTGATTTGATTTCTGAATATTTGCCAAGACTCCCATTATAATCAATGCTACAGTTTACACTCTGTTCTTATTAACATCGTGTTTTCACTATGTTCGTTATGATTAAAGTATTTGTTTGTGTAATTAGAAAGAGATTATTGTGTGATCAGTAGACATGACCGTGTTCGGCTAAAATGCAGTGCTGCAACATTTGATGTGCCACAAGTATATCAAAATACAATGCTATGATCAAAACTGTTACAGTAGGCGGCTGTTACTGTAAACGTTTCGGTGATAGTTCTACATTTAAAGTTATGCTCATTTCATATGCAAATTAATCAGCCAATCACAGCAGTGGGCGTTTCCATTAAAGTATCACAGCAGACGGAGATTGCTCTCAGAGATTGAGAGCCCTTCAAATGAAGTGTGCATTTAAACAAATCACCTGTATTATTTAGTCACCAATAAATAAGTCACCTGTAAATAAGTATGTTTGTTTGTCGGCAGATATCGTATCGGTAAAATGCTTAAATCGGCGCCGACCGATATTCGACCCCTAGTAGAAAATAATTTGTGTATAATGGCATTGCATGAGCCTTTAACTATGGACATCTTCAAACCATTAGTCACATGAAATTCACATGTTCATATGAGTGACTCTTTTTGAGACCGTGGCATGCACTGCAGACTTGTCCACAAAGATGCCATACACAGATAGGAAAGCGCTGAGTCAGATGGTACCTCCCCATGAGCCTCTCTTCTCTAACCTCTTCTTCCTGTTGGTCTTGCTGTCAGATGAGGGCACTTTCAACTCAACACTCTGTTCAAAAAAACACAGTTAAAAACGTATAAGGACTTTTTTCCACTGTGGTTCATAGACTAATAGCTCAGTGACAAAGCATCATATTCCCACGGTGGAGTGACAACACATTCTCACACAATATGGCCATTTTAAACAGCTCACACTTGCACTCAACGTAGATTAATATTCAGAGCCCATATTAACAGCATTCACACTACACATGCAAGTCAATACAATAGAGTATTTCTACTGCACACTAAACTCAGCTGAAGATATATTGAAAACCACTACAGATATTGTGCAATTTAGACATTAAGAAGCAACAAACCAGTGGCGCAAAAATACTTACTAGTTATTCGAAGGTGACAAACAAAAAAACCTGTCACTTACTGTGTAAGTATTACACATTTACGTGATTCATGTTGTTAATCACTATTATTTGTCTGGCAAGATATGTAAAACAGGCTGTATCAATCAAAAATTATAATAATTCCAGAAAAATAAAGCTGTTGAAGCTGTTTTCAATAATGATAAGAAAGCCTTCTTGAGCAGCAAATCGGCATATTAGAATGATTTCTGATGGATCATGTGACACTGAAGACTGGAGTAATTATTCTGAAAATTCAGCTTTAAAAATCACAGAAATAAATTACATTTTACAATATATTTACATAGAAAACACTACTTTAAGTTGTACAAATATTTTACAATATTACTGTTTTTACTGTATTTTTGATCAAATAAATGCATGCTTGGTGAGCCAATTGGGCTCTTTCAAAACACTGGGGGTTCACAACTTTTGAACAGTTTTGTAGAAATCCATTTTAAAAGCTGAACTGCATATTTTTCATAATTATGTCTGAGATAATAGGTTATTATTACATTTGGACAGACTGAACTAGTGTATATACACGATCTTGTTTCAATTGTGATGGTCACTTCACGTGTTTACATCCGGTCAGATCTTGGTCAGAATAAGTGCCAAACCTTCTGCCTTTAGTCAACAGTCTGACTTGATATGACTAGGGTTTGTGTCACATGAATGACTTTAAAACATTTTTTTTTATTCATCTGATTCCAAAATAATATCTCAAGTAACTCCATGCCTTGAATGGATTTTAAAAGCCTTACCTTTCTGTTGCTAGGTGGCGTTGCACTCTTTTTGGACATTTTGCTTTTGGGCTCCGGAGTTCCAACGTTGGGAAGAGGACGACCCTCCACACAAGACATCATGCAGCTCTGGTACAGCTGAGAGCGGACAAACCTTGTGTAGCTGTCCATTTTCATCAGCTTGAAGATCTACAGCAGGGGACCAGAATAAACCACAGTTACAGTAAATCATTTGAAACTTTGGGTATTTATAGTCAGAACTCATGTAAAGCAATTGCAATGCCAATGTCATTTGTTATGAATAATCTGTTCTTTTGGTTTGAATATTTATCTTTTGGTACAAATCACAACATTAAGGGGTGGGAAGTTTATTTGTAAAGTATTTATCATATCCAAAAGATGCTTTACAGCATAGTTTCTACATACACAATCACTTTTGCTGATTAAATATTCAGAAAATGTATATTTATGATTTTCATGACATCACAATGAGAAATTTTAAATGACAGTATTAGCGTGCAATTTTTATCATACCACCCACCCATATCTCATACCTGCCCCTGTGCTTTATTGAACATGTCGGGTGTAGGCGTCTCTAATGCGCTCTCTTCCATCTGGGCCGTATCATCGATATTAACCGCATGCAGAGAGCTTTCAGAAAGAAAATTGTTGTAGATGGAACGTGCCTCTTTCTTCAGCTGATGGGGGACATGCGAGAGTTTTAGGGTGATAGTTGCCAATGATTTCTAGTTATGACTAAAGATTCAGATCTTACAGAGAAGAAACAAAGTGCAGATGCAGATGACAAATACTCAAATACAAATCAATGTGCAAAAACTGCATTTCTAGTGGATATATAATTGGGATGCTGTTATGGTAATCTAAGGGTTTTTAAGCAGGGCTACTAAGATGACAAAACGAAATGCTCAGCTCAGGTTAAAAAACTTTGAATGAGGCGCAAGATCCTAGTTTTGTTACATTTCATCAATTGCTTACAATGTCGATGGAGTCACATGGTCTGCTATCGTGCCCTTGAGAAAGGCATTAAACCCCATATAGCTTTAAGAAGACTGTTCTGCCCAGGATGCCCTTTCAGTAGTGTATTAGAAGTCGTTTAAAATAAAAGTCTGCATAAAACGTTAAAATGCAATTAAGATGACATTATTTTGACATGACTGCATATTCACATATTAAACATCAATATAACAAATACAGTTTCTGTTCATTCAGTTCTACTTAAAAATAACATATACAAATGTCCTGATAATTTTTTATCATCTTCAGAAATCCAAAATGCTCATTTAAATAGAATTTTAAGTTGAAATGGGGATTAATTAAGATTCTGTTCTTTTTAAAATTCGATTTTCATTTACATTAAAAATGTTAATTTATAAAGTAAAAATAATAAAGTTTTGCATACCTCTTCCAGTTTAGTGGGTGGGATTTTCTTGAACTTTTCACAGGCTTGGTAGAACAGGATATTCTCAGCACTCACCTCTGATTTGAGAAACTCCTGTGAGACGCGTTTGGAGGCAGACCGAAAGAGAGAAAAAGAAAAAAAAAACACTTCAACGATTCACACATTTAATTTTCTAGGTCTAGGTGTAAATTGTGTGTTTTTACGAATGAATGCTTCCTTTTGTATTATAACCAGCGACATCTGTGCATCAACTTTCTACATGCTGACACATAAAACTAGCTTTAATAACCTGAAATCCTGCTCAACTGCTTGGACACGAGTAAATAAGTCATATTGTATTATGCTAATGTCTAATGCTACTGCAAACAACATGAAAAAATGTAAAATAGTTTAATTTTATATCAGAAGAGAAAGCCATATCTCTTGAAAAGTAATAGGATTTATATCACTTGCACAAACAAGAGGTTTGTTTACCTCACAATCCCTAACAATGATATACATCTTGTACATGGTGTCTTATATCTCTAAATGCTCAGACTAAAATAAAAAAAAACAGCTAAGTAAGATTCAATTCTGATAGCTTGTAATGTAAATCAATGAGATCTTTACAACAGCATAAAATATACTTACATAATGATATAAATATCAGTGGTCACTCTATATCGTCAGTAATATGTCTTAGTAAGATGATATTGAAATGTTTAGTTTGATGATCAAAACATAATGCGATGTCATACAATGATAACTGAGAGATGAACAAATAAACGTTCCTCAAATGTCTGATGATCATATTTGATATTCAATAATAAAAAAAAGATGTCTGGATAATCAAGTAAAGTGCTTTTCACTCCGGTAAGTGTTCATCTTGAAATATTACCAAGAATATCAAAGTTATTCTTACACTTGCTTCTTAAAAAGCAGCATTAAACCTTACGGTGAAGTATCGCACACCGACATGATCTTCAAGCAGGCGTTCGAAACACACCGCCCAGCTGACCACCCGACTGGCTGGACCATCCGCACCTTGAGGACCACCTGACCCGCTCGAGCTCTCTGATAGGCTGGAGCTGCTGCCACGACTGGATGACTTGAAGTTGAGCTCTGTGTGGAAATGACAGCTAGAGATGAGTAAGGCATGCATAAAAAGTGGTTTAAGTGATTGACATGATGCAATGGGTGACCCACTTGTGATCGGATCACAAGACTGACAAGAACAGTGTGTTTAAAGAAATAACACTCACCCCCATCAGAAACCGCCTGGGTCTGCAAGAGCAAACAAACACAATCAGTCTACCATGAAATCAATGGAGGGCTGTATGATACTCATGAATTAATGCATCACAGGAAATCCTATTTTAACAGCTGCATGTTTTTTCTCTGAGCTGTATATATACACACAGGAAATGGGTGTTTGATGTTAGAAAAAGTTCATTAGGAGACATGACATGACACGATTCATCAAACAGCATGTCACATTAGTGAGGTTGGCTTTCAGCTGACCCGCTGGGCAAACAAACGTCTGTGTGATAGAAAGTTTCATTGCCATGGAAACAATGTGGTAACCTGATTCTGAAATGCTTATTTTCTCAGCGGCTCATCATGCATTCACTTTTCTTCTTAACCACACAATTTGGCAAGCCATCTAAATAAAGATACACCATGGATTTATATATATATATATGTGCGTTTTATACATGTATATATAGCTAATAGCAACTTTGCAATTTTTTTATCACAAACAAAAAAAAAGGAGTAAAAGCTTGTGCCAAAGTAGATTTTTGTAAGACTTACCACACTTCTAGGGAAAATATTATATAAAGCTAATTGTTACCCTTACAGACTTAAAGGAATAGTTCACTCAGAAATTTAAATTTTGGAAGGCACAATTTTTTGACTGAAGAAAGAATTAATTTGGATTATGGACTGGATAAAAACGACCAGAGTGGTGTGGATTATTGTGATGTTTTTATCAGCTGTTTGGACTCTCATTCTGACGGCACCCATTCACTGCAGAGTTTCCATTGGTGAGCAAGTGATGGAATGCTAAATTTCTCCTGATAAAGATCTGTTCACGAAGAAACAAACTCATCTACATCTTGGATGGCCTGAGGATGAGTACATTATCAGCATATTGTAATGTTTGGATTAACTATTCCTTTTACCTAAAAGTAAACATTGTTGCATTTTTAGCATTATATTTACTTGTACGCATTAGGCAGATACTTGTCATAAACAATTTACATTGCATGCAAGCTACACATCATATCGGTTCACGGATTCCTTGAACCTGTGACTTATTTCCAATTACGAATAATCTTTGCCTCTAAAAACGTCCCTAGACTTCTCCAAAACTTATTTTTCAGATTCAGCTGAATTTCAGGGGACAATTTTGTTCTCAAATCAAACACACAGACCAATTTGTAAATGCAAAGTCCCCTCTGACTAACTGTGGATGGAAAAACGGGCCAAGACTAGTTAAACAAGCCAACCAGAAGAAAACACCTGAAACAGCAGCGACACATTTGCGACTCCTTAAGGCAAACCGATCACATCTCCCTGTGCCACAATCGGAATTTCTCATAGTTGCAATGCTCAACTAAACACCACAAACCAAAATTCATCACCTTCTGGAATGCAAAAATTCAACAAATCTTTTTTCCGATTGCTGAAATGGAAGATTAAACATGATCATGAACCTACAATAAAACAACTCTGAACATATGCAGACAGCCACACACCCATCAAACTGAACCGATCAGTGAAGCTGCATCTCTGAGCTGAAGGAAAACCACCAGCAGGCCTGAACCAGACTTACCATCTGACCCACTGGTACTGCCAGAGTGTTCATTTTCTTGGACATGGCCACATCAGGGTAGGGTCGACCGTGCCCACACAGAGGACGTTGCTCCAAACTGTTTCTCTCTACAGCTACACTGCCTGCCAGCCCTCTTTCTTACAGCTTTGTCACTTCCTGTTTCAAAGGGAAGTCTTACCATAGCAACACACCGCAAGAGGAACTGTGGTTACTCTGACTAAACCTCTCTTTCGACTGTAAGCAACCCTTTGTGTGGTATGAGACCTATGGTACGGCTCACAAACTCCTGAACTTATCCCGAACCTGGCGAATGAGAGAATCATATAACCAACCACGGTGGATAACCTCAATCCGGTTGGGGCCACAAATGTGCTTAAACAGTCTGTAATGTAACAGCTTCTTGGTTACTAAAGTATAGTACAGAAACATGCATGCACAACGGGCCTGAGAACGTCCATTTCCTTTCATGTGGAGAGAAATTAAGCAACATTTTTTCACAGCATTTGTCATACTGTGACAGTAAATCAGAGCAGAGAGAGTACTGTAGAAAATAATAATAAACTACAAATATAATGAATTACATATGATTACTGTCAGGTTAGGGGAAGCTGTCAGACAACTATAGCTTTATCTTAACTTTAAAAAATGTTGCTTAGCTTACGTAATGCATGTTCTTGTGTTGTCAGTCATCAGGGAATTAACAGTCTCAGTTAAAACTCAACAGTCTCAACTAATAAGAAACAAAAATAAAAAAAACATTTAAGAAATTTGAGGCTAAAATATTACATGGACAATAAATAAATGAAAATAAAATAAAAGCAATATAACAGAAATGCAAAAAACTAATACAATTTTATTTTACATTAAGGATAAATGTGACCAAATGCGTTTGCATTCATACAGATTTTCATCATTCTATAAAATGTAATATTTGTATCCACGTGTCCGCTCACCTGGTACGAGCTCGAGCGCATCTTGAAGACACGATTCTTGCAGAATTTGATCTGTAAAGTTGCTCCTCTGGCCAGCCGAGAGAAGCTTTGACTTAAACCTCTAATCGCCACCATAATACCTGCAGTCGAGAACACTAGAGACAGCGTGCCGCGACACGCGTTCGTGTGCGTTTAACGCGCTTCAACTTCAAACAGGTGAACGGAGGATCGGCTGACGCGCATGCGCGAACCACTTAAATGACCTTTACATTGCACTGAACAAAAAATTACATTAAATTAAATAAATTCTGGATCAAAACTATACAGAAAGTGCATACGTCACCCGACTGGCTTCATAAAGCTACGAGGTGCTTTGAGTTGGCCTGACCCATTGCTAAGTCAGAACAAATGTGATATGCTTTTCTTTATTTTTTATGTAGGATGTTTATATTGGCATATTTGTACAGTGCTTGCTAAATCTTGTTTTAAAGGGTTTTTTGTTTCTTATTTAGCTGCTCAGAACATGGTATGACATTTACATGCATATTTTATTTTACTTGGTAACACACATTTCCTCTATGAGGAGCCATTTTGTCCCTAACATATTAATGGTATGTTGTAGAGATTAAAATGTGTTCTTTGGACTGCTCAGATGATTTACATGCTGTGCACAGCATATGCATGAAGATATAAAAACAAACAAACATAAATTATTTATTTGAGTTCATGGCAGTGTTTAATGTTTAAAGTGTGCATAGGGCATTTGATGGTTTATGTGCATCTGATGGTATCAGGTTTTTTATTTCTTTACACAGTTGTAAAAGTAAAAAATGTTTACAAGAGGTTTTATGTATATTATCTCAAGATTATGTGCATGTTGATACTGAATACAAATTTCTAAATTATAATATAATACTTGCTAGATTACACAACACACCTTCCACGGAGCTAAATAAATTCCTGTGTAACTCAGTGGTAGAGCATTGCGTCAGCAGCGCAAAAGGTTGTGGGTTCGATTCCCAGGAAACACACATACTAATGAAAATGTATAACCTGACTGTAATTGTAAGTTGCTTTGGATAAAAGCGTCTGCTAAATGCATAAATGTAAATGGCATTAAAACAAACTAAATGTCAAATGAAACATAGATATAAAAAACAATGAATGTCATATAGTCAACAGCTCTTTGTGTTTGCTAGAATCCACTGTGCATCACTGTAAGCAAAGTAGTCAGGTGTATATAGATATATATTCCTGTGCCCTCAGGTTCCTGAGGCGATTTGCATGATTATCTGTATCTATATCTGTGTGTAAATATGTTTCTATGAACAGAGCTCTCCTGTCCGAGACACTCGCTCCTGAAACATACAGCTTTAAAATAGCAGGTAAAAGACTTTATAAATATATGTTATGTGCATTTTAGTCAACTTTATATGTGAGAGAGAATGTCAGTGTCATTTAGGTTTGAATACAGTTTACAACTAAATTTAAAGAATTAACAGCATTCTTAACTTCAGAAATTCCTGTATTGTTAAAACAAAAATGATTATTTGTTTCAAATTAAATTGAAATAAATGTAAGTAAATTGTAATTAAAGATGATTTGAGTATGTTTTACAGGAAAATACTACATACTAATACACTAAATACTACTATAAACTAAATGTTAATAATGCAAAAATTCACATTTTAAATTTAGTAGCAATTCCTGAGTGAAAATTGTTAAAGCAAATTATATGTAATTTGTATGTGTGTATGTATGTATGTGTGTGTGTGTACTGTATGTTATTAGTTTCTTAATAATGGAGAAAATATGTCATAATTGAAGTGAGAAAAAACTAAGAGCAGATGTCAAGTAAAATAAAACGCCCGTGTATGAGTCTTGATTTTGTATTTATGAATCATCTTCATCTCACGTCAGGACGCACGGTCACGAGAATGTTTAGCAGAACGCTGCTTATCATCGTCTGTCTTCATCTCTGTAAGTTTATGTGAAGCTATTTATTTATTGTCATTGTATTTTAGTGACCGGTTTAGTAATTTTGTTATGTTTTTTGTTTTTTTAGTTGTTTATTTTAGTTATTTATTTTATTTATTTATTAAATTAAAAATGAAAAGTACCTTGGCATCTAGCTGTAATAAAATAAGCGTCAGTGGTCATTTTATTTCAGTTCATGTTTATTTTATTTCAAGCAATGAATATGATTTTAATGATTTTGCTTTCAGTTTTGGTTAACAATAATGACAGCTGTGAGGGGTTAACAGTTAGCTTACAAAAGGATATCAATTTAAAGTTATTCTTTATATTTTTATCCTTGTTTTGAACCATGAACTTTATGCAAATAAATATGAAACCACTAGCAGATGATAGGCTATCAGAAATGAAAGTGGCTCGGGATATTGTCAGTAAGTCATGCGTTAGTTAAAAACAAGCAGGAATAGATAATCAAGAAACATCTGGAAATAAATGATCAGTTCCTCGGGTCAGAAATGGAAGTTCAACCCTGTGTTTACCAACCATCATACGATAAAAGAAAACATGATTTCCATTTTTACATGTTGTGTGGTTAATATTTGATCCAGTATATAATTGTCTTTTTCTCTCTCGGTAGGTGCAGGCATTGGACGAGGAGATGAAGCGTGTAAACCGCTTGTATGTTGGAACTGTTCTCAACCTCTAGGTAGAAATACAGCAGAGGGTAGAGAACCTGCACAATGTATTTTACATTCAACTTAATAAATAACCTGATTATATTTCTTTGTTCTATCTCAAGCGTGTCCACCGTGCCATTTCAATTCATCTAACTGCACCAACGGTCAGTTACTTTTAGTTTTTGATTCTGAATTTAAACTGTACTGAAATGCTCATTTCATATTTGAGTGTATTAAAAAAAAAGATATTCTAGTTTAGGAGACAGAAAAGTTTTCTAATCAACAGCGAATGCTATGAAATACAAAAATTAATTATGACTTTTTACTCACACTTCTGCGATGTAAACAGAAAAAAAGAATCGCAACATTTAAACTTAGAACTACAAAATATTAAATTAGAATGATGACTTTTTTATTGATATTCTGAGTTTATATGTCACAAATCTGGCTTTATTCCCCTTAAAACTCTTTAAGATTTAATTTTAAATCTCACATCTCTGTTTATTCCCCACCTAGGAATGAAAAAAATAAAAAGGTAATTCACTTTTTTAAATGAACAATTCTGACTTTATATCACGCAATAATTTATTTTTCTCAGAATTGTGAGATATAAACTCAATTGTGTAGAAAAAATTATGAATTGTGAGATAAAAGGTTGCAATTACTTTTTTATTGTTTTATACAGTGGTGGAAACAAGCTTCCAAACTAATCAGAAATGTCTGAAAACATAAAATACAAAATATATAATGACAAAGATTATTCGGTTTTTGAGAATGCATTAAATCTGTTCCCATTCTCCTTTCCCCAGATGTCCTGACAAATTGCACAATAAAAGGTACATGCCCTGTGCATTATTGCCTGAAACACGGATCAAATCAATGCTACTGGAGATAGAGATTAACCCTCAAGAAAAAATGACTTAATTATATCTTAATGTTAGATATAATTTGTAAACAGGTGAATTGTATGATGAGCTTTAACCTTTTGCTCTCCTTCCCAGATTTTAATGTGACCATATACACCTCTTCCACCAAAGTTAAAGAGGGTGCGACCGTGAATCTAAACTGCACTCATGACGTTCCCGAAGGCACCATCAGCTGGCTAAAGGACAATGATTTACAGCAAGAAAAAAAAGAAACATTTCAAATCAAGCACATTCTAAAAACCGCAGTCTTCACCTGCAATGTTGATAGTAGTTGTGGGAACTACGACTCTACTATAACAATTGAAGTAGAAGGTGATTGTACTACTCTTCATTTCTGACTGATTGGAATAAATGACCATGATATCAAATAATAATAATAATAAACGATGAATAAATAAATACATTAATTTAAATCTTTTATTTTATTTTAAATATGTAGTTTTTATATTAAATAGATAGACAGATAGTATATACAGTGGATAGTATTTCTAATGTCCCTCTTGTTTTCTTTCTCCTTTTCAGCTGGTGATAATTTGGTGGTTTTACTGATTTGTGTCGGAGCAGCAGCTGCTCTCCTCATGCTGTTTGCAATAGTCATGAAGATCTCACTCAAGAGAGGACAAGGTACATTTATAACCTTCTGCAATTAAACAAACGCATGATGTCCTACTGTATTTCATACCATCTCTCTCTCTCTCTCTCTCTCTCTCTCTCTCTCTCTCTCTCTCTCTCCCTCTCCCCCCCCCCCCCCTCTCTCTCTCTCTCTCTCTCTCTCTCTCCCTCTCTCTCTCCCCCCCCCCCCTCTCTCTCTCTCTCTCTCTCTCTCTCTCTCTCTCTATCTCTCTCAGCTCAGAGTCAGGCCAGGAAGAGACGAAGACAGCAGAACCTGGAGAACATCCACAGCAGTGTGAACACCGTCACCAGCTACTACTGAGAGAGAGCATTTCCACCGCTGAAGCTCCTGATCCATTGACGTTTCCGTTCTACACTCAAAAAAATATTTAGACCTATATTTAGGATTTATGCTTTTGAATTGCATATTCAATTTCCATCCATTTGGAGTACAGAATTTCAACACATGCTAATTGAGCTTTTAAAATGAACTCTATGAACTTCATATGCAAGTTTAAGCAAGTTTAACTTGTTAGGTCATCCTAAAAACACATGCAGAAATGGACAATGTGAAAAACAGTGATCATCCAGTAATCAGTAAAAACAGCAGACGAAGGAAGACTTTATAATAAGGTTCCAATTGTTAATTTTACTTCGAAAGCATTTATTAATTTTTGATAATGTTGATTCCAACATTTTCTAATACATAATTAACATTAACAAAAGTTGTATGTTAATGTTGTTAAATTGACCTGAGCTAACATGGACTAACAATGGACATTGTATTTTTATTAATTGATGCTAACAAAGATGAATAAATACTGTATATCGTATTGCACATTGTTAGTTAATGCATTATAGTTAATAAATTAAACCTTATTGTAAAGTTTTACCGTGTTTTCTTGTATAGCACAACACATTTTTTCTAGGTACATGTATAATTAGTTTAGTTTTGCTTTACATTTTGTTTTATTAACCTTTATTGCACATTTCACATTGTAAATATCTTGTATTTTTACCATTCCAACAGGGTGTGTCAGTTTATCTTCTACTATTCTATGCAGTTTTGAAGCATAAATGCACTTCAAATGTACAGATGATGCGCTCAATTTACCAAAAAATGTCACTCAAATGTCAGCTTTAATTACGTAGTGGAGTGGGAGGGGCTATCAGACGAAATAACCTGATTAGACTAATTACACTAGTACCAATGTACAATGAATGTATGGGTGATTTGAGACACAACTTATGTTATGAGTTAAACTATACTGTGTAGTTTTCATCTTAGTCCATTAAAGTATAACATTTGCACTGAGTTGTTGTATTGTAGCACCTTTTTGTCAGCGTTTTTTTGACACATGCGTGATTCTTTGAGTATCTCTATGATTTCTTTTGTTTAATATTTTTAGAAAGACAGGAGCTATTTTTTTCTGTTGAACAGGAGAGAAATCACGAATGGTATTTCTTTGACCTCTTAATTGTTTCTCCTAACGCAATGAGATTAGAGAGCAAATTGAGACTCTTGATTATATTGCTTGTGCTCAGATTTGTAATTTTAAAAGTAAAAAATCTCAAAATCAACTCAAACTTTTTTCATGAAATCTCTCAAGATCAAACAATCTAATCTGCTATTGTTTTGTATGTCACCAATTTTGCATTTTTATTTCTTCAATGGAACAGAGTTGGAGAAGTGTAGCATAGCATCGCTTGCTAAGCAATGGATCTTCTGCAGTGAATGGGTGCCGCCAGAATGAGAGTCCAAACAGCTGATAAAAACATCACAATAATCCACACAACTCCAGGGGCCTCATTTATAAAATGTTGTGCAGAAACCATCCTAAATTTGATCTTACGATCATCTCACAAATATGCATGTGTGACTCATAGATTGAACGTACAAACAGAAAACACATGTATGCATGTCTTCTGTTTCTCTCTTTCAGATGTGAAATCTATCACATCTAAAAGATGTTTCTCTCTTTCAGATGTGAAATCTATGAATCGCAAATGATCTTGAACTTGCACGCAACTGAATGGTTTAAGCTCTCTGCCTTGACTCAAAACTAATGTCATTAACATATAAAAGATCACCAATCATCATAATTTAGAACAGCGAGCTGCAAGAACAGCTTACATATTCAAAACTATGCAGTACTCCAACAAGGAAAAAGTTTGTACCTCTGACGTGACGCTGAGCACTTTTCCATATCAAAGACCATATAATTCCATATCCATATAAAAATATGAGCGCTGGTGTGGATTTAAGCGTGCGCACACTCTACGATCAAATCTGTGCGTATGCACACTTTATAAATGAGGCCCCAGTTCATCAGTTAATGTCTTGTGAAGCAAAAAGCTATGTAAGAAACAAATACAGCATTCAGACTTTTTAACTTTAATCTGTCACATCTGACTAAAATATAAGTTCATATCCAAATTAATGCTTCCTCCAGTGAAAAAGTCCAAACCCTGTTGTTCACTGACATCAAAGTCCACCAACATGTTAGTTTAGAACAGATCTGTGCATATTTCTCTCCTGATTCAGACAAGATGACTTTATCACTGGAGAAAACTATTTTATGGATAGAGGACTATTTTAGCTGGAAGCAACAGTTTGAAGTTTAAAAAACATCATAATGATGGAGTTGTTTCCTACAAACATGCAACTTTTCTCATCACAAGATGTTAATTGACAGACAGAAGTCATGTGGATTACTTGTGGATTATTGTGATGTTTTTATCAGCTGTTTGGACTCTCATTCTGACGGCACCCATTCACTACAGAGGAGCCATTGGTGAGCAAGTTATGTAATGCTACATTTCTCATTTAATTTTTTATTATTTCTCATTTAATAATTTCACAAAACTCATCGACTTTAACCCTGTAGTAACAGAAATTGGTTAGCAGGGTTAGTAAGTCACAGTGATTCCCCTCAGCACCTCCTGCTAGAGATAATTCTGCTAAAGACTCAGTGGGGTGGGAAGGAGAGAGACACTAATTCCGTCTTTCCTAATCCTCCATTCTGCAAGTCTTCTATGCTCAATGACAGAGTCCAGAACAACACAAGCTAAAAATTGTATCTTTCTATCACACTCACAAACCCCTGAATATGGGAGAGGGATTGTCAGCACAGTGGTAATTGTAATTTAAATACACATTCATAAACCTGCGGAGACAACGGGAGAATGTAAGGCAACCAGGACGGGACAGAAGCCAAGATGGGTGAAGCTCCAAAGGTACGGTTGTCACTTTCTCTGTGTTAGTATCACCACCCAGTACATTTGTGATCAGAAAGCCCAGAATACACTTGTAAAAATTGTCTATGTTTAGCTGGATACAATAATTTACACATTAATGTAATAGACATGCAATTATATATTTGAAATGCAATTAATTTGGATTCAGCGCCTGCGAATTACATAAACATATATAAACATAAACATAGTATGTTCAGTAATCTGGATAAATTCTGTACGTTTTAGGTGTGAGTTCAATCTAGTCTATATATGTTCTGAGATGATTAGTATTGTCTTAGAAAGAAAGGGGCCTAAGCAATCGGAGATAGGTCACGTGACCCAGATAAATCTCATTACTATAAGCCTTAACCACACGAATGGAGCCTGGCAGACTGATCTGTGCATTACTCTGAGAAACTGCATCTGGTAACGGTGCAATAGTCAACTATTTGACTGCTAATTTAAACTGCAGATTTCTTAAATACATGCTTCATGTGCTAGATTAAATTTGCTGAAGCAAAGCACCATTAGCTTAATCTGTTCACCTCAGAATGAGGCTTAATCTGTGCTTGAGAAAATACCCCTGCATGCTAGTTTCCTTACTGCTTAAAGAAGTAGAGCATTAGTGTTATTGCATAATTATTAGGCAATTTTGCATTTAATAAAAAAAAAGTATTACACAAAAATCACTACTATTACTCATAAGGGGGGCTAGGGATTTAAATAAAGCAGTGTTATATTAGTATAATTAAGACACTTTATAGGTTTTATTCATGTATATTTTATTATTACATTATTTTTGGTTCTAATTTTTTTTCAGGTTTTATTCAATTTGTTGCGTTCTTTTCATTTGTATTAATTTATTTTTATGTCTACATAGCATTCATCAATTTTATCTGTCAATCTTTTATAATTTTTTTAATAAAACAAAAAAAGCTAAAAAAAAAAAAGTCTAATTTTTAAATATGTTATTTCAGTTAAATGTCAACATTTAAGGTATAACCCTTTACCTTTAAATAAATAAATCATCAGACCACAATTTTATAAGCAATAGATTTACATTTTTGGCTGGTGAATGCTGACACATTGACCCAGCATTCCATGTTCCGGAAATGTTAGTTTGTGGTTATAAATAATTGCATCTATTAAGAAATGTTCCTAAAAAGTAGCAACATAAAACGCATCATTACTAAACAATGGTGCAAGCAATGCAAAGATAACTGAAATGTAATTTGCTTTGAATAGAAGTCAAATGCATAAATGTGAACATAAGAATGTTCCTAAAACATTAGAAACTGTTAACGGCAAAAATTAATACAAATAACTAAATTCAATCAGGTTCAAAATATTTTTTGTTTTTGTTGGCAAAAAGTTAACCTTTTAACAATATAAACTCAGTATGCTTGAATAATATGAGTGTTTGTGCTTTTTAGGGTTTGCTCTCTGTGATGCAGAAGCTGAAGGGATCCGCAGAGCTGGAGCTCAGAATAGTTCTGTTGGGTCTGGACAACGCTGGTAAAACCACACTGCTCAAGTGTCTCGCCTCAGAGGACGTGAACACCATCACACCAACACAGGTGAGTCTAAACACACCAAACCAGCCCTGCTGTCTGCTGAAAACCCAACATAAACCAGCAGGTTTAGCCTTGTGAAGATCGTCTTGTCCAGTTTGGGGCTTATCCTGACCAATAACTGCTCACGTAGACAAGAAGAAACCATATCTGACTGGCATGAAGTTTTGAGACAACAGCATCCTAACTGAACCTCATAAGTGAGCCATTTGGAACACTTCTTAAAAATTAAGTTTCCAAAAGGGACACTAGCAATACCACAAAAGAACCATTTTTGGTTCTTAAGAAGCTAGAACCATAATAAAGCAATATTTGGTAACACTTTACTTTAAGGTGTCCTTGTCCTTGCAAATGTTACATGTACTTACTATTATAATAATAATCAATTATGCATAATTACATGCAAGTAAAACTAAGCCAAAACATTATCCTAACCCTAAACATATAGAAAGTACATGTAGTTAATTAACATTACTCAGTACTTAAATAAATAATTGCAATGTAACAAGGACACCTTAAAATGAAATGTAAGCCAATATTTAAGTGTTACCAATACTCTTGTATCAAATTACATATTGTTTGATTTTCAAATTATACAAGTTATTGTTTGCGATGTTGACCAGTAAGATGTCTCCAGGGCTTTAACATCAAAAGCGTGGCCTCTCATGGGATTAAACTGAACGTGTGGGACATCGGCGGACAAAGAAAGATCCGTCCTTTTTGGAAAAAATACCTAGAAAACACAGATTTATTGGTGAGAAGCGACTGCATACACAATACCAATTTTCTGTCAATTGTCTCAATTTGCTAACAAACAAAAGATGTTTGTTGGTTCATCTGTAGGTTTATGTCATAGACAGCGCTGACAAGAAGCGGTTTGAGGAAACAGGATTGGTAAGGCGGGAAATCATATGCAAATACAATTCCTAGAATCTTCCCACAGTACAAAGGTTGTTTGTTTGTTACATGTTAGCAGTGAACGGTGTTAAATTACACAGTAAAACATGGTACAACATAGCCTACAGTGGGGTCCAAAAGTCTGACACCTTATTGAAAAGCTGCAATTTCTGTCTTTTAGACCGATAAATAAATATAAATTTTAAAGCAAAATAAGTTTCCCTCAGGAAAGTTAATATATTTGAATTAGAAGACAGAATGGCAGCATTTGACTACAGACTTGTGGAGGCCACTGGATATTGTGACCTAAATATGAATGCTGATGTTACATGCATGCTGTAGGAGCTGTCAGAGCTGATAGATGAGGAAAACCTTGCAGGCGTTCCCATCCTCATCTTTGCGAATAAGCAGGATCTGGGTACGGCGTCTCTGGCCAGCGAGATCGCCGAGGGTTTGAACCTGCACACATACAGAGACCGAGTCTGGCAGATCCAGGCCTGCTCGGCGGTCACAGGAGAGGGTGTACAGGTGAGGGCGCTGACGGGTCAGATACAATCTGGACCACATAACTAGTGTTACAGTGGTAGCCAAAATTATTAGAACACTAGTATTTTCACCTGCTAAAGAAATAGCGGATGGAAATACTAGTGTTCTAATCATTTTGGCCACCACTGTGCATCTAATTACATTATAGCAGTCTGAGGGGTAACAACTGCATACTAGCCATCATCTAAATCTTCCCATATTTTCTCTGTGTATTTTCAGGATGGTATGAATTGGATCTGTAACAACCTCGTCAACAGGAAGAAATGAACCTTTCTGCCGTATTATACCTTGTGAGCTGAACAAGCATATAACAATACCCATGCAATAACCACATGATTTCCATGTTATCAGTACAATAAGGTCAAAGTGCTCCAAAGGTGTTTGCATTTTCCTTTAAATATATTGTTTGTATGTTTGTTTGTAAAAGAGTAATTGTTTTATTTTTAAAATTTGCCTTTAGTGTCTCAGTTTAGTATGACAACATTTTAATTTTCACAATTATCATACTGAGTGTATGAACTAGAGACTGACTTTAGAAAAGCAATTAGAAACAGGGTGCATTCTGTAGACAGACGTCTCTCACAAACAATAATAGCAAACTATTTTAGTTTGAGTAGGCCTGTTTTAAAATGAATCATGATATTGCACTGTAATAATTAGTGGATCATCAGAGAAGATTTTGTCTCGGTGTCTGTTCTTGTTTTCCTTATAATAGCAAATTAATAAAATAAATAAATACATTTACTGTACATATCAAAGTAACTTATTACATCATCTATTTGTTTTGTCTTCAAGATGTAAAAACGAATAAATTGATAATTTATCACATATTCATCCCGTCTTGTAGTGTATGAACATGTTGACAATTTAATTTCCTATTTGGAAAGGACTAACAGGCAAGGGAAAGACAGCTCTTTAAAATAGTTTTGTCATTATGGACAAAATATTGTTGTTACAAAGGAACAATTAAAGGAAAATAAAAGGAAAAGCAATGTGTTGTGTTATTTTCTCACCCACAAGATGCTGCACACCTGTGTGACTATTTTTCAGCGTAAGACAAAGAAATGTATTCAAGATGACCAAGCAAATGTGTCGTTATTTGGCTCAATATGTTTCAGGTTTCTGTCTTTCTCTCCATCCAGCAGATGGCAGCAGATATTATGTACTTTGCATGACAATAAAGCTCTCCAGCTGTTGACAGACAATGATAAATGTATTCAACATATCTGCCTTTTCAGCCAGCACAGATATCAAATGACACCAAAACACAGATGATGAACAATTTAACATGAAATCAGTCATCAGTGCAGTAAACTTGATCTATCTATCTATCTATCTATCTATCTATCTATCTATCTATCTATCTATCTATCTATCTATCTATCTGTACATCTATGCATCTGTCTATCCGTCCATCCATCCATCTATCCATCCATCCTACATATCTGCCTATGAGAACCCATAAACATACGCTTCTGCATCTCATCTCAATGTAATTGACATAGTTTGTAATTACACATGTGCCAAAGCATTGGCATTTTGCTCAAATCAATAAAAAATTCCAATCAAGAATCTAATTGTTCAGAGATCTGTCATTCAAGATTTGAGCCAAAGCAATTGAGGAAAAACTGTAATGTATAATCTATCTATCTGTCTGTCTACTCCTCTCTGTTGAGTTGGCACGTCACTGATGTCATGTTCAAGCTCTCATCCACTCAGTGAGCGTCTCTATGGCAACATCAACTGTCTCTCCTCCCTCCTCTCTCTCCAGCCTTTCTTAATTTCTTTGTTTCTTTCACCCTGTCGCATGGAAGCGTTCAGTGAGCAGGTTCAGTAATGCAAACACAAGTGGACTGATCTTCAGAAAGATCACTTATACAGATAAGAACTGACAGCAGTTTCACTCGACTGGGTGAGTCTCTTTAATTCTGCCTCCTGTCAAACTTTTAGTTAAGAGAGCACTTCTGGAGACCAGAAAACAAGATTATATGTAATATTTCTTTGAAATACAATACATGCTCATTTGTGACTGAGCCGTTACATAAGGTACCTGTAGTCCAACCTTGAATACTAATCAAAATTGACTTTTCCAACCAATTGACTAAACGTCATATGCTGTTTAGTATTGTATAGACCTGACATTCTACTGATTATATATTACATAATATATGTAGAAATTGTTACAAAAATGCTGTTTCAAATATATTCTGTTCTATTGGACTTTCTGTTCATTAACAAATAATGCAAAAAATATTAAGCAGCACAAATGTTTTCAATGTTCAATGTTTTTATGATAACAAGAAATATTTATTGAGTAGCAAAACAGCATATTAGAATAATTTCTGAAGGATCATGTGACACTGGAGTAATGATGCTTTGATCACAGGAATAAATTATATTTGAAATTGTAATTATATTCACACTATTGCTGTTTTTACTGTATTTTTTATCAAATAAATCCAGCTTTGGTGATCATATGAGACTTGTTTAAAAATATTCAAAACTGTCTTCACCTCTACACCAGGATACCCATAATTCCCCTCGCCGTCATGAGTGGTGTGGCACACCTCAGCTCTGAGGGGTATGTCGGCGGTGGGAATGTGACGTCTGCAGTGACCCCGACATTCCCATCTGAAGACACGTACACACACGTTCACACCATCCTGATAGTCATCATCTTCTGCATCGTCTGCTTCCTGCTCTTGGTGTCGTTCTTCTACGCTTTCTGCTTCTACTTCACGCTGCAGACATCACCCAAAGACGGGCAGAAAAACTCCAGCTGCAGCCTGGACAGAGAGGACGCCACCTTCAGACGCAGCTCCTCTAGCCCCTCGCTGGGAAACACCATCTGAGGAAGACTCCAGATCCTGTTTGTTTGTTTTTCTCTCCTTATGTATTTTTCTTCCCTTTATTTATTGATTTATTTATTAGGAATAGAAACTGCAAAGTAAATGAATTAGTAATGCATTTACTCATCATATTTAAAATGTATAAATAATATAAAAATTATATATTTTTATATATATTTTTATTATATATAAAAATATATATAAAATATTATTATATAAAAAGTTCAATGTTGCTGTGACAGTCAAAACATTTGTTACGAATGATTTCTATGTTGCTGTTCTGTTTTGCTAAATGCTGTTCTTTTCAACTTTATATTCATCAGTAAATCCTGTAATAAAATATATTACAGTTTCTACAAAATTTATATTTCTACAGAATATTAATCAGCTACAAAATTTATATTTCTACAGAATATTAATCATCTATTTTCAACACTGATAATAATCAGAAATGTCATCATATTAGAATGATTTCTGAACGATCATGTGACACTGAAGACTGAAGTAATGATCTTAAATATTCAGCTTTACATCAGCGAAATAAAATACATTTTAATATTAACATAGAAAATGCTTATTTAAAATTATAATTAAAGCATGCCTTGTTTAAAGTTCCCTATCTGTCGGTCACGACGAGTTATGTCGTGACGACATAAGGGATTTACTTGGAAGCCCTGATCATCTCTGACTTAAGAGAAAACGCCAATGAAATTGGCCAGTGGATTTTGCATACCTGAGCCACTCCCCGTGCATATGGGTATAAAAGGGCGACAGGTGCGTCCACTGATTAGATTTTTGCTTCGGAGCCGAGTGGCTTTCATCTTTGTTTTGTTCCTGGTTGGCGTAAAGGTGCGATCAGCGGAGTCCCTCTCATCAGCGATTCCCCTGGGCACTTCAACTAAGAGAGCAAATTCTAAAAGAGCAAATCACGGACGATCGCGTCTTTTTGCCATTTCATCCGTGTCCTTCTGGTTGCGGTCGTTTCCTGTCTGCGGATGACGGACACAAGCGTTGTCTTCAGTGTCTGGGCTTCCAACACGCTGAAGATGCGTTCGTGGATGACTCATGCGCCTGTTGTGGGCGTATGAGCATGATTTCGTTGCGATCTCGCCTTTCCTTTATGAAAGGATTGGCACCTTCTGCCGCCACCCGTGCTGGTCTCTCTGCGAGCAGAGGATCGCCGACTGGCGCTCTGGGAGATCTGAGGGTTACAGTAAGAGCCTCTCTGCCGGGCACGCCCCCACGGACCTCTTACTTCTCACTCAGCGAACATCCCGTCTGGTTCCCAGGTGATTTCGCTGGGGGCGCCCAGCATTTCATTCGGTGCGCCATCTGTAGATAGGATGTCGATCGCAGCATCGGGGGATGGGCTCACGTCCTCTGAGGATGAAGGTGTGGTGGGGCTGCCCCCCTCGGGTGTTGTCGCCACAGCCGCACCGGACCCAGAGCTGACGGCCATGCTTGTCCGGGCAGCCGTGAGCATCGGGCTGGAGGTCAGCAGACTGCCCAGTCCCGAGCCCTCGCGGCTAAACGATTGGTTTCTCGGAGCGGGGCGCGGCTCACAACCGCGCCCTGCCTCAGTGCCTTTCTTCCCGGAGGTGCATGAGGAGCTGACGAAGTCGCAGATGGCCCCTTTCACGGACAGAAGCCGCTCGTCGGCCTCCTCCATCCTCACTACCCTCGACGGCGGAGTGGCCAGGGGGTACGTGGGCATTCCCCAGGTGGAGAGAGTGATCGCGGTGCACCTGTGCCCACGAAACGCCGCCACTTGGAGGAACCGTCCGCGTCCCCCGTCCAAGGCCTGTAGGCTGACAGCCGCTCTCGCGGCCAAAGCTTATAGCACTGCGGGCCAGGCAGCCTCTGCCCTGCACGCCATGGCTATCCTGCAGGTTCACCAAGCCAAGGTGCTCAAACAGGTGCACGAGGGTAGTACCAACCCGGGGTTGATGCAGGAGCTGCGCACGGCGACTGACTTCGCTCTACGAGCGACGAAAGTCACAGCGCGGTCCCTCGGGAAGGCGATGTCCTCCATGGTGGTCCAGGAGCGCCATCTCTGGCTCAACCTGGCAGAGATGAAAGACGTCGACAAGGCACGCTTTTTCGACGCCCCCATCTCCCAGGCAGGGCTGTTCGGCGACACCGTCGAGGGCTTTGCCCAGCAGTTCTCGGCAATACAGCAGCAGACCGAGGCGATCCAGCACACCTGCCCCGGCGTGATGCACCATCCACCGCTGCCCCCGGGGCCAGGCCTCAGTCCGCCCGTCGCCGTGGGCACCCTCCTGCGTCCTCCAGAGCTGCTCGCCCCAGGCCGAATCGATACCTTGGCCGGCGCGTAGAGCCTCTCGCAGGAGAGTGGCGCCCCCCGCGTCCCAGTCAGGCCCCAAGTCATCCAGGAAGTCGACGAAGTCGGTTGTGCCGTTGGAGCCGCTTGCACAGCGTCTGGAGGCGTGGCTCACGCTGCCCAGCCTGTCTCGCTGGCTAACGCACACAATTCAACTCGGCCACGCGATTCTGTTCGCCAAGCGACCTCCCAAGTTCAACGGCGTTCTCGAGACGCCGGTGGCAGTCCGGAACGCCCCGGTCTTGCGCGAGGAGATTGCTGTCCTCCTGGCAAAGGACGCAATCGAGCCGGTCCCTCCAGTCAAAAGGAGGCAGGGGTTTTACAGCCCTTACTTCATCGTACCCAAGAAACGTGATGGCCTTCGACCAATCCTGGATCTGCGAGTTATGAACCGGGCTTTACACAAGCTCCCTCAAGATGCGGACACGCAGGCGCATTATCAAATGCAACCAGCCCCAGGATTTCACAGACCGTTCCTACGGTTTGCGTTTGAAGGTCGGGCATAGCAGTACAGGATCCTCCCCTTCGGGCTCACGAAGGTCGTAGAAAGGCAACCTTACCCCGTTACGGGAGGTGGGCGTCAGGATCCTCAACTACCTCGACGATTGGCTTATCCTAGCCCAATCCAGAGAGCAGTTGGGCGATCCCAGGGACTTGGTGCTCCGGCACCTCAGCCAGTTGGGGCTTCGGGTCAACAGGGAAAAGAGCAAGCTATCCCCTGTGCAGAGAATCACTTTTCTCGGTGTGGAGTTAGACTCTGTGAGTATGACGGCACGCCTCACGGAGGAACGTGCCCAAGCAGTGCTGAACTGCCTGAGTTCCTTCAGAGGCAGGAAAGTGGTACCACTGAAACAGTTGCAGAGGCTCCTGGGGCATATGGCATCCGCAGCTGCAGTCACACTCGGATTGCTTCATATGAGACCATTTCAGCACTGGCTACACTCCCGGGTCCCGAGGTGGGCATGGCGCCGCGGTACACTGCGAGTAGGTATCACCCAGCAGTGTAGCCGCTCCCTCAACCCCTGGATGGACCTTGCCTTTCTACGGGCCGGGGTGCCCCTAGAACAAGTGTCCCGGCATACTGTTGTCACAAGCTCTGGACAGGGCCCCGACTGCTTTGGCACATCAACTGCCTAGAGCTGTGGGCAGTGCATTTAGCCTTACGGCATTTCCGGCCACTGCTGTTGGGCAAGCACGTGCTAATCCGCACGGACAACACTGCGGCGGTCTCATACATAAACCTGCTGGGAGGTATACGATCACACCGCATGTCACAGCTCGCCCGCCATCTCCTCCTCTGGAGTCCCACGCAGTTCAAGTCACTACGTGCTGTTCACATCCCGGGGAAGCTCAATCGCGCGGCCGACGTGCTCTCACGACAGCTCTCATTCCCCGGAGAGTGGCGACTCCATCCCGAGACGATCCTGCTGATCTGGAGTCGATTCGGGGAAGCTCAGGTAGACCTGTTTGCTTCCCCCGAGTCCTCCCACTACCAGCTGTATTTCTCTCTGACCGAGGGCCCCCTCGGCACAGACGCACTGGCACACAGCTGGCCTCGGCCTTACGCAAGTATTCGTTTCCCCCATTGAGCCTACTCGCACAGACACTGTGAAAGCTCAGGGAGGACGAGGAGCAGGTCCTGCTGGTCGCACCCAATTGGCCCACCCGGACCTGGTTTCCCGAACTCATTTCCCTCGCGACAGCACCTCCCTGGTGCATTCCTCTGAGGAAGGAACTCCTCTCTCAGGGGCTCGGCACCTTATGGCACCCACGTCCAGATCTATGGAACCTCCATGTGTGGCTTCTGGACGGGACGCGGCAGACTTGAGTGGTCTACCACCGGCAGTGGTAGAGACCATCATTCAGACTAGAGCTCCTTCAACAAGGCAAACCTACGCACTGAAATGGAGTCTGTTCGCGACCTGGTGTTCTTCTCGCCGAGAAGACCCCTGAAGATGCACGATTGGAGTAGTGCTTTCTTTCCTGCAAGAAAGGTTGGAGCGTAGGCTGTCACCCTCCACCTTGAAAGTGTATGTAGCCGCAATTGCGGCTCACCACGATGCAGTGGACGGCCGGTCCCTGGGAAAGCATGATCTCATCGTGAGGTTCCTGAAGGGGACAGGAGGATGAATCCCTCCAGGTCTCCCCTTGTGCCCTCTCTATCGTCCTGGCTGGGCTTCAGAGGGGCCCCTTTGAGCCGTTGGACTCAGTCGAGCTGAAGTTCCTGTCTCTTAAGACAGCGCTCCTGACCGCGCTCACTTCCATCAAACGGGTCGGGGACCTTCAGGCGTTTTCGGTAAGCGAAGAGTGCCTTGTGTTCGGGCCGGTCTACTCTCACATTGTCTTGAGACCCCGGCCTGGATACGTGCCCAAGGTTCCCACCACGCCCTTCCGCGATCAGGTGGTGAACCTGCAAGCACTGCCCTCGGAGGAGGCAGATCCAGCCTTAGCGTTGCTGTGTCCCGTAAGAGCATTGCGCATATACGTGGACCGCACCCGGAGCGTCAGAAGCTCTGAGCAGCTCTTTGTCTGCCACGGAGGGCAGCAGAAAGGGAAGGCTGTCTCCAAACAGAGGTTGGCCCACTCGATAGTGGAGGCCGTCGCCTTGGCGTACCAGTCGCAAGGCGAGCCGTGCCCCCTGGGGGTGAGGGCTCACTCCACCAGGAGTGTTGCCTCCTCCCATGCGTTGGCGCACGGCGCCTCTTTGGCAGACATCTGCAGAGCTGCGGGCTGGGCGACACCGAACACCTTCGCAAGATTCTACAATCTCCGCGTTGAGCCAGTTTCTTCCCATGTGTTGGGTAAGTAATGGGCGGGAAGAACTGGCCGGTGTCACGCTTGCTGCGCCATTCCCCCTCACCCGGGGATACGAGCACCTTTTTTCTCCCCCAGTTCAGTTCCCCGGACGGTGAACCCTGGTGGAATCCTCCAAGCACCCCCGGCAGTCAGACTGTGCGGAGCAGTCTGACGCCAGGCCCAGAACTGGTGTTAGCTCGCCCGGGTCTCCGGTCAGCCCCTGTACTGGACTAGGTGTCCGTATGGCCTGATTCCCCTTTGGGTAATCCCATATGTGTATTCTTCCACGGTAAGGTTTCCCTCACGGTAAACCCATGTCTTCCCTGTGACAGAGCTTCTGTCAGGGTTCTGCTGGCAGCCCTCCTCCCTACTCCTAGGTAGGATCTGCCCCAGAGTTCAGTCGTATGTAGTACTGCCCCAAGCCTGGGCGAGTCCATATCAGTGTCTCCACATGTTACCTCCCTTCGGACAGGATGTGGCCTCCGTAGCGCCCTTCTCTGGAAGGCTCGCTTCCCTGCCATTACGGCAAGCTGTAACAACAAATAGGAAAGACCTGAAGCTGTCTTTCACTGAAGGTCAAAATCCCTTCCGATTCCATGGGGAAAGGAACAGCGGCTTGGCTATCTCCAGCAGCGATGTACTCAGTGGTCCCGGTGGGCACCAAGGTTAGCGAATTTGCGCTGGGGCAGTAGGAAGGTTGCAACCTCTTGCATGGCATTTGTCTGTCACGCACTCGCTTGTCAACATCTGCATGCCACAAGGTTGTGACGGGGTTCAGCTTGTGGCGCTTTCCATAGGACCCCTATGTCGTCACGACATAACTCGTAGTGACCGACAAATAGGGAACGTCTAGGTTACGTACATAACCCCCATTCCCTGATGGAGGGAACGGAGACGTTATGTCCCCATGCCACAATCTTGAACCATCGCTGGTTGCCAGGGACTCGTCTCGGCTCCTCAGCGTAAAACCTAATCAGTGGACGCACCTGTCACCCTTTTATACCCATATGCACGGGGAGTGGCTCAGGTATGCAAAAGTCAGAGATGATCGGGGCTTCCAAGTAAATCCACTATGTCGTCATGACATAACGTCTCCGTTCCCTCCAACAGGGAACGGGGGTTACGTACGTAACCTAGACATTCTTTTTTATTATTATTTTCTTAAGGAACAAATACTGGACGAATCTTACGAAAACTAATATATGTTCAGGTCATATTTCACCATAATTAAAAAGCAAATAATATAGACTACCATTCAAAAGTTTGATTTATTTATTTAGATTTTATTTTAAAGAAAGTAATCATTTTATCAAGGACATGTTAAATTGATCAAAATTGACAGTAAAAATATGCTCAATGTCCAATAAAACATTTTAAAAACATTCTAAAATTAAAAAGACTTGTTTCAAATTGTACTAACCTTTTACAATATTACTGATCTTACTGTATTTTTGTTTAAATAAATGCAGCTTTGGTGAGCAGAAGAGACTTCTTTCAAACACATACAAATAGTATAGACCAATTTTAAATGGTAAATAAAATTGTCATTATTTAATGTCAAGTAAGTACTTCCCGATTTAGCATTCTGAAAGAAAAGTATATATTATTTAAATTGCTAAATATTTATACATCATGGTGGTAGTATTTGTTGCACTACTTAATTTATGCTAATGTTATTTATTTATTTAAATCATTGTTTCTGTACAGAATGGTTTTAATTACTAACTGAGAATCTGGTGGAATGTGCTTAATTGCCATGCAAATAATGTCAAAAGAAATACATTTATAAATAATAATAATAATAATAATAATAAACAGAATAAAATTACCTACTATTCATTTTTCTAAACCTAAGGTTTCATTTTCTCTGAGAAAAACATTATTTTATTTTTCCTTTTGATTGATGAAATGGGATGAAATATGACCTTTTCATCTTTATCAAGAGGTTCATTAAAAATTAAAATATTACATATCTGTCAATATAAAGCATGAAACCAGCAAAAGGAACAGAGATTTATAAAGCTTTAACCTGAATGAGACTGAATACAGATGAGAAACCAACACAACAAGCACATTTCAGTTCAATAATACCTCTAATCTATTTACAAGACAATCCAGTGAATCCAGTTTACAGAATTATTTGGGAAAAATATGCAGATCAATCGCCATATGATTCTGAGGATGGACTATGAAAGTCAAAAAGGCTGAAATAGCTTTAAAAAAGACTCTCAGAAATCAAGTTCGAAGCCATGTCATCAAGTCAAGTCAAGTCAAGTCAAGTTGAGCTTTATTGTCATTCCACTACATGTGTGGACATATAGTGGGACGAGATGTCGTGCCTCACAGGACCACGGTGCTACATAAATACAGATATACAACACGAAGTAAAACAGTATAAACCTATACACAACTAACCTACTGTCAGCTTTGACTATACATATGCTAAATATAAAAGTGGTTACCTATACATAAACTAAAAAACAAAAAAACTAAAAATACAAACTGTACAACTGTGCAGATGACTTCAAATACTGTACATGTGCAAAAGAGAGACATTCAAGCAGCTGGCTGGGGAACAGTGTAAGGTGATTTGTGGTGCATGAGCCAGTAAACATACATACATTACAGTCATATATAACAATCAGTCTTTTGTGGGATTATGGACACACAATGGTGTGTGAAAGTGTCTAGTGCATGTAGAGGAGAGTGTGTTGCTACAGGTGGCTTGTGCAGGCCCGCTCACCTGAATTCCACAGAGATAAAAGTTTAACAGTTTTTCCTGAGATGTGGTAAGGTGGGAGTGGGGGGGGGGGGTTGTTGGGGTTTCAGAGAGGGGCGGTGTGATGCGAGTTCAGGGCTCTCACAGCCTGGGGGAAAAAGCTGTTGAGCAGTCTGGCGGAGCGGGCTCTGATACTCCGGTACCGTCTACCTGAGGGCAGGAGCTGGAAGAGACTGTGGGAGGGGTGGGTGGGGTCCTCCACGATACTTTTTGCTTTGCTGGAGCATCGTGTAAGGAAAATGTCCAGGATGGAGGGGAGAGGGGCACCAATGATTTTTGCAGCGGTGTTCACTGTCCCCTGGAGGGTCTTGCGGTCTGCTGCACAACAGTTTCCGTACCAGACAGTGATGCAGCTGGTCAGCACGCTCTCAATGGTACCCCTGTAGAAGGTGGTGAGGATGGGTGGAGGGAGGCTTGCTCTTTTCAGCCGGCGGAGAAAGTGTAGGCGCTGTTGTGCCTTCTTGGAGATAGACTTGGTGTTGGTAGTCCAGGTGAGGTCCTCTGTGATGTGCACCCCCAGGAATTTAGTGCTGCTGACTCTCTCCACAGTCGAGGTGTCGATGGTCAGTGGGGGGTGGTCAACAGAGTTTCTCCTGAAGTCCATCACAACCTCCTTTGTCTTCTCCACATTGAGGGACAGGTTGTTAGCGCCACACCATTCAGCCAGCTGTGCCACTTCCTCTCTGTAGTGCGTTTCATCGTTGTTGCTGATGAGACCTACCACTGATGTGTCATCGGCAAACTTGATGATGTGGTTGGAGCTGAACTTGGCAGTGCAGTCGTGGGTCAGCAGCGTGAAGAGCAGCGGGCTGAGCACACAGCCCTGTGGGGCCCCTGTGCTCAGTGTGGTAGTGCTCGAGGTGTTGTGGCCGACCCGAACTGACTGAGGTCTTCCGGTTAAAAAGTCCAGGATCCAATTGCAAAGGGAATTGTTGAGGCCCAGCAGGCTTAATTTATTGATGAGCTGTTGTGGGATTATTGTGTTGAATGCTGAGCTGAAGTCGATGAACAGCATTCTAACATATGAGTCTTTATTTTCTAGGTGGGTAAGAGCCAGGTGGAGGGTGGAGGAAATTGTATCATCCGTAGAGCGGTTTGGGCGGTATGCAAACTGGAGCAGATCGAGTGTGTTGGGGATGCTGGTTTTGATGTTGTGCATGACTAGCCTCTCAAAGCACTTCATTATGATTGGAGTCAGTGCTATGGGACGGTAGTCATTTAGACAGGACACAGGTGATTTTTTTGGTACCGGTATGATTGTCGTGGATTTGAGACATGTGGGGATGACTGCCTGGCTCAGCGAGGTGTTGAAGATATCTGTTAGGACATCTGTCAGCTGTTCAGCACAGTCTTTCAGTACGCGGCCAGGTATATTGTCAGGACCCGCAGCCTTGCGTGGGTTAATCCTAGATAGGGTCTTCCTTACGTCGGCTGGAGACAGACAGAGTGCCTGGTCGTTGGGAGGTGTGGGCAGTTTTTGTGCAGATGTGTCGTTCTGCATTTCAAACCGTGAATAAAAGTGGTTGAGTGCATCTGGGAGGGATGTGTCGTCATCACAGGCCTGTGGCGGGGGCTTGTAGTCAGTGATGGTCTGAATGCCTTGCCACAGGCTCCGTGTATCTCTGCTGTTTGTGAAATGATTATTTATTTTAATGCCATATGACCGTTTTGCATTTTTGATGCCACGGAACAGATTGGCTCTTGCTGTTTTGAGGGCTGCTTTATCTCCTGATCTGAACGCTTCATCTCTGGTTTTTAGCAGCCCACGAACCTCTGCTGTCATCCATGGCTTCCGGATTGCACGTGTGGTGATGGTCTTGGTGACTGTCACATCATCAATGCAGTTTTTGATGTAAGCAGTCACAGTTTCAGTGTACTCCTGCAGGTGTGTATGGTTATTATAGGTGGCCGCCTCTTTAAACATGTTCCAGTCTGTGTCCTGGAAGCAGTCCTGCAGTGCTGAGGTAGCATTGTCTGGCCATACCGTGATCTGCTTTTGAACCGGTTTGGCCAGTTTGAGAAGCGGTCTGTATGCTGGGGTTAGCATAACAGAGATGTGGTCCGAGTATCCGAGGTGGGGGCGGGGTTCGGCTTTGTATGCGTTTTTCACTGTTGTGTAAACAAAGTCCAGTGTGTTATTTCCCCTTGTTGCAAAGTTCACATGTTGGTAGAACTTTGGTAAAACTGTCTTTAAGTTAGCGTGGTTGAAGTCGCCGGCTATGATGAAAAAGCCGTCGGGGTTATTTGTTTGTTGTTCGCTGATGGCGCTGTACAGTTCACGAAGCGCGTCCTTAGCATTTGCACACGGGGGAATGTACACCGCGACAATAACAATGGCCGTGAACTCCCGCGGCAGATAGAACGGTCAACATTTCACAACCATAAACTCCACCAGCGATGAACAGTGTTTTGATAATACCGCTGCATTGTTACACCATTCTTTGTTGATATACACACACAAGCCACCCCCGCGAGTCTTACCAGACAGTGATGAATCTCTGTCCGCTCGGCAGCAGGTTAGTCTGTGCAGCTGAATGGTGGAGTCCGGGATGTTGTCGTTTAGCCATGTTTCAGTGAAAACAAACACACAACAATCCCTTGTCTCATGCTGTGTAGACCGGCTGAGTTGAATTAAGTCCAGTTTGTTTTCCAGAGAGCGAACGTTTGAGAGCATGAGTGATGGAATTGCTGGACTAGTTGGATTAGCCCTTAGCCTAGCTCGAATACCTCCACGCTTGCCGCGCTTCTGTCCCCTCTCACACCGCCGGCGTCGCCGCTTTGTGCGGGTAGCATCAGTAGGCGAGGCCGCGGTCTCTGGGTCCGGCTTCAGCAGCAGACAGAGGCCTTGTAGCTTCTCAGTAGTCGCCGGTGAAAGCTGATGTTTGTACACATTGTCGATATCCAGGAGGCTCTGGCGATCATAGATGTGTTTCCGGGTGTTTGTCTTTTGATTTTTAAATAAAGTCAGACAGTTTGAAGACGAGGAGACAAGACTAACAGACATAAAAACACAGTTTTTAGGACCCGGAGTAGCCGCTGCGTCCGAACGCGCCGCCATCTTGGTTCATGATCAGTATGTTTAGCACACAGAGCACATGGTGCTCTTCTCAGAGCCGTGGGAATAGCACGAGCCAGCAGGAGACTCCATTATTGAATCTCGACCATTGAACTCAGCCGAGTCGAGTTCAATGTGCGGGTCCTGCAGACTGCTGTGCTTGAAGAGTGTCCTTATAATGAGACTGAGAGACAGTGTTTGATATTATCATGTTTCGTGGTGTAATATCTCATAACTCGTTCACACAGGCACAGAAATCACAGCTCTCACCTTCTTCAACCCGACACTCCTCCATCGACTCCTCCAGAGAGTTCCCAGAGGTTTCCATCCTCATTCGGTAAGAGCGTATTTCACATCGTCCTCATCCTCACCTGCCACCGAGGGAAACACCTGAGGACCAGAATCCATCAGAAAAAAACTGTGTTCTTAGCCATTCTGATAACAGCTTTTTAAAAACATCATTCTCAACAACAACAAAAAAGTGAAATAATAACATTATTAATCATTAATAATGATGATAAACGTTTAAGTGATCAATACTAATTATTTGTATTAATAGTATTAAGTAAAAATATATAACAATAATAAATACATAATTCATTAATTTAATAATATAATATAACAATAATAAATAAATAGTTCATTAATTTAATAATATAATATAACAATAATAAATTGTGACCCTCACTGTAAAAAACAGGCTGTTTTTCTGAGATAACGAGCATCAAAGTTTGATTACGAGCATTAATTTCACTATAATTTCCATCTTTGATATGGCCTTATACTCTGTCAATATTAAAGATACAGAGAAAATATTTTCACAGAATGTTCTTTACAATATGTAGGATGATTTTATGTAGAAAATAGTCAATCTCAAAAAAATGACTTTAGCTGGGTTTTCATAGAGAGGGTCACAATTAATAATATGTTCAATATTAATAATATAATTATATTTATATGCTGTATGTTATACTAATGTACAATATGACATACAATACATACACTATACGATAATATTTATATGAATTATAATACACAAGAACAATAATAATAAAAACAGTAAATCATCATCATCATCTTCATTATTATTATTATTTTTAACTTTCATAATGTGACATTTCTGAGTAAAGCTACATATTTAAAATGTAAATAAAAATAAATTAAATAAAGATAAAATAATAATGATTTACAATAAGACTTAGAAACATCCATTAAGCACCATAACTAGATTACATTTTGAATTCATGTTGACTTTAAGTTCCGATCATTGCTTCAAACTCCAAGCTAACTTCTCTGGTCATTTGAACTATTGCTCCTAATATATCATGCATTTACCAGTTCTTCCTCATCGATGGGCGGTTCGGGGACAGAGAGGGCAGCTTTACTGATGGTCTGGGCTTCAAACTGCGGGCAGGCTGGCTTGAGCGTTTCCATCTTTATCTCTCTTTCCTTTCATTCAGTACATCTCAATCTCCACATTCCCCTGTCAGAGAAAAACAGATTACATCAACAAAGTAGTTGTAGTCGACTGTAAGAAATGGTTTCAAAAGAAACCATTATCCCTGTATTATGTTAAAATTACGAGTATGAATGTTATGTTCTGGATCAAACTGATAATTTGAATCAATACAAGTCACAATTTGTTTTAATTTTTTTTGTTTGCTAAAGCAGCGTCACTATTATTATTGCTCATTTTTCTTTCCTCAGTATAAACAGCATTAATTATAAAGGTGGTCAGGCAGGTCTCGGATCAGTTCACTGGACCTCAGGTGGTCCTGTTTGAGAACGTCTTGGTAAATAAGCTTTGGGTTGATTTTTCAGTCCAGTTACTTAGCGACTGACCTTGATGGTGATGGTACCGCATCTCTCGAAGATAAAGTGGCTTCCTTTCAGGTGCTCATAAGTAGCGCTGCTCAGCTGTATGTGCATTTCCTATAAATAACAGATCAGTTGATCAATAGAGTCAAATGTCAAGCAGGCATTCAGGCCTGTGAACGGCCAATAGGAGTTGAGTTCTGTTATAAATCGAGGAACGCTCAATAAAATCCTTAAACTTTCCATCTACCTTCCCATTGCTCTCCATGGCAGAAGCCGTGTGGACTGTGTCACCATGAAGACCGTAGCGAGGCATCTTGTGACCTACGACCCCAGCCACCATCATACCAGAGTGAATTCCTGAGAGAAGCATGACACAGGTCAAAATAGCACAGTCATAATAAAATATCAGTGCAAAGTCCTTGTCCATTCAAACATTTTTAATAAAATAAAATACTGTATACAGTTAATTCAGTTAATTATTAAGAAAAGACGTACCCACACAAATCTGGATGTTGTTTCCATTGGAAGGGTCTTTGAGATGATCAATAGAACCAACCATCTAGAGTCATGTCACAAATATTGTGAGCGTGATACTTGGTCTTTTCTGGAGCGCCTGCCACCACCATGTAGGCACCCCCAATAGTTTCAACCTGAAACACACACACACACACACACACACACACACATATCAGTGTAAGAAACATCTGTATCAATATGTGATCATGCTGAAACCACAGAAGAAATAAGCTCACCTTAAACACTCTGTGTTTCTCACATGGTTGCATGGAGACCACCTGCATGGGTGTGATATGACTGCAGATACGAGTGAAGCCTAATCCTAAGGATTTTGGGAGAAACATCTGAGACACTGCTGAGACTAAAATGAGAAATACATGAGAAGCAAAGCTAAGATAAGAAAGAGCAACCACTGAGCAATAAAATATTCCTATAATTGAGTTTTGATAGAGATTGCAGAAAGACGATAAAGAGATATTCTCTGTTTCTTCCACCACATTCTCAGTTTTGAATTTTTTTTCTCAAATATTTCTCGTCTCATTTGTGTCTTCTTCTATTTCTCCTAAGCAATTTTAGGAGAAACGTCTGAAATGCTGTTGATACTAAAATGAGAGATATCTCATCTAAATCCCCTGAGCTTAGGAAGAGCAACCACTGAGCAATACATTTTTCCTATGGGGTTGTTGTTTCCATGTTTATTACATTTACATTTATTCATTTAGAAGACGCTTTTATCCAAAGCGACTTACAATTGAGGAATACAATAAGTGATACATTATAAAGAGGCAAACAGACACAGGACGTGCTTGTAATACAACATTTCAGGCATTGTTCAGAGCAAAAACTAGCCAGACAGGGAGAGAGAGGTTAAGGAAAGAGAGCAACGATGTTTTTTTTTATGAAGAAGAAGAAGAAGCAAGGTGAAGTCAAGTGATGACGGAAGAGATGAGTTTTCAGGTGTTGCTTGAAAATTGTCAGGGACTCAGGGACTCATAAAAATTTAAACATTGTAAAATATCTTACAGATTCCAAACTTTGTTATGGTAATTCGCATGGCAATTAAAGTGACATTTATTTCAACTTCAATACAGAAAAAAGTAACCATACAGAAAAGAGATTGTAAACTTCTTTATACTTCAATTGTGTCCCACAGAAATCGGCAAGATTAAATGCAGAGAAGATTGGAAAAATGTTGCAAAAAAAGATCTTAAGCTCTCATATTGTGCTCAGATCAAACATCACAGGTATCAATATGAATTCAAATAGTTCACAGATCCTTCAAACTCTCACGAGACTAAATGATCTGAGATCTCCAATGACAACAAACACAAATACACACAGACATAAAACATACAGAAGCAAAGCTGGCATCAGGTTTTTACCGTGGGGGTCAGCAGGGGTGCGCCAGGGACTAAATGCTTTGCCCCATTTAGCTCCTGTCGCTTGGCTAAATTAGCAGTGATGATGTCATCGGGCAGGGGCTGAGATGAGTCTATAGAAACCAGCTCCATGCTGCTGCGCTCTCACACTGAAACAGATCAGCCAGCACATCATCTTCTCCAGCACACACTCAGGTAAGCCAGAAGCTCGCTCGTCTGGGTTCAAGGGTGTGTGTGTGTGTGTGTGTGTGTGTGTGTGTGTGTGTGTGTGTGTGTGTGTTTGTGTGTGTGTGTGTGGTCATCTAATCTGCACAGCAGGTGTGTAAGCGCACAGTGTGTCCAATCACATGTAATCTGTCAAATCTGAAATTTTAGCATGACAAAATGCTTCCTGTAGCTTCAATGAAATTGGCTAAACTAAGCCAATTAATTTAGTGGCGATAAAATTATAAACTGAACATTTTAATTAAAATTGCTCCAATGAAATAAAAACACATACAGTAACTCCAGTCAAAAGATTCTGTCACAAAGCGTTAATTATTCAAGTCATTTCACACAGTACAGTATCATCAAAAAAATACTTTCATTAGGGACCAATATTTACTCTCTTGAGTTGACTTTTATGGGCATTTTTTTACCATATAAAATACCCTGCATGTCATCTTTTATGTCAAACAATAATCCAAAATCAGTTATCATATATACTGTTACCTATTAAATCAACCTGTAAGTCATATTTTATGCAATGCTATAATTTTATTTATATTAATTAAATAAAATGTATTATTTGTAATAATACTAATACATTTATTTATTATTAAAATTATTTTATATTATTGTTTAATATTTTATCAAAATATTATTCTTAAAAATATTATAAATATACACTGTATATTATTATTTTATGCAAAAAAATACACTATATTTTATGATTTTGTGCAATTCAACTCAATAGTCAACTATTAGAATACATATTTTTTAAATATAGATTTAAAATAAAATTTAAAATAAATACATTTAAATGTTACAATTACAATACAGGGGAATTCATTACAACACATTACTAGTACAAACTAAAGCAGATGTTAATTTGTAAAAGATCTTAAACACTCCCGAGACTAAATGATCTGAGCCTTTAATGCCGCATTTAAGCTCAGGTCAAAGGTGAAGGTCCAGCTGTGACCCTGACAGTGAGACTAAAACATGAATCATATAGAAGGATCATAACCAGGACTGAGCGACGATCTCCAATGACAACAAACACAAATACACACAGACATACAACATACAGAAGCAAAGCTGGCATCAGGGTTTTACCGTGGGGGTCAGCAGGGGTGCACCGGGGACTATTACAAAACATTACTAGTACAAAACTAAAGCAAATATTAATGACAAAAAAATCTAAAAATATTAATAATAGTGATATTATTATTAATAATATAATTAGTAATTGTATTAATAAAATAACAAACTATTACATAATAGTTTAAATATTAAATATAATAAAACTACTATTAATATATTATTATTATTATTATAAGCAGGATATGAATCACTTGCTGTGTTGTGATGTGTGTTCAGACCGAGAGGATGCAGACGGCACAACGTAGTCTCACCAAACAAAGACAGCAGCAGGCCATGATCCTGAGCAGAGAAGCAAAGGGAGGTAACACGCGCACACACACACACACACACACACACACACACACACACACACACACACACACACACACACGTTTCCACGTTTTCTGGGGATATTCCAGAGACGTAATAATAATTGTATAAAAAAATGTATACAATGTAATAACGTAACTGTAACAGAAATCACACATTCTTACAAAATGACATATCATGTCACATATCAAAAATAATCAGAGCAATCGTATGGTGATTACGGATGCACTTCAGACTTGTAAGGACTTATATGAGAGACGGTGCAGTTGATTGAAAGGAGCAGAACAGATAAAAGCAGAATCTTCCTCAGTCAATTGAGACTTGCAATTTGCGATTTTCCATTGACGTAAGTCACAGCGTGTCCATCCGATCTGGCATCACAGCAACTCCAGCTCAGCTGAATCAGACTCTGATGGAATTTTATAAGAATAAGCCACGGGCCGCTGCTAGCATTAGCCCTGGCGGGAATGCCCTCACTGAAAATGCCACTTTAGGGCGAGTCTCCAAGGGTTCCACATTACTGCAGTCTAATAATAATCATAACTGTTACCCATATAACACAACAAACACGACAACGGCGGTGACAAAAGAACCCGAGAGAAATGGCAATGCAAGAGATCAGATCAGTCCTAAAAAAGCATTTGGACAGTAAAGCCCCACTTAGAAATGTCACTAATAAAAAAATCAGTCCAGACCTTTAATCATGAGACATGAGATGCCACCACCAAATTACATCATCATAAAGCACTTTACACCGCCGTGCAATTTTGGTGTCACAGTGCACACAACGGGATGAACGAAGAACACGGAGACGAGGATGTAACTCAAATTAACAGTCTTTAATGTAGACATTAGGGCAAGACAAGGCAAGGCAGACACACAGGAACAGCAGGGAGTAACGAGTCAACCAGACCAACACTAACTGAACAGACAGGACTATAAATACACAGGATAATCATAGACAATAACTAAAACACAGCTGGATGGAATCAACTAATAATCACACTCAACGAGGACAGGAAACAAATCAAATAAGGACACAAAGAGGCGGGAACACAAGTCACACACGACAGAGGACTGACATTTGAGATCGGCAAGATGTTTTTCATCTTTCTGAAAGAAGCTCACCACAGCTGCATTTGTTTAATATAATTTTTGATATATATATTTTAAAATGTGAATTATTCTTGTGACACAAAATTGAATTTTCGGGAGCCATTACTCCAGCAGGGATATTATAATTGACTTAAAATAAAAGCATTGAAAAAAATATGTTATTTGAAATAAATATTATTAATATAAATTATTTCTAAATAAAAAATTGTTTGGAAAAAACTATATATTCATCATTCAGTACCATGGTAAAAAACTGTTCCAAAAACAAAACTCTTATGAAAATTATGCCCATACTGTAAAACACTTGACAAAGATCAAGGATGAATGACACTAATGTCACTAAAGCGAGCGTATGTGTGTGAGAAGGTCTGAACCTTGGGAAGAAGATCAGCGTTCCTAGGGATGTGATGATGGAGGAGCTGAACCTGAACAGCAACAGAGGATCCATCATGTTCCAGGAGCGCCAGAGGAGAGTGGAGAGATTCACGCTGGAGAACTCAGCAGACGCTCCATCCCTCTTATATGTAAGACAACCTGTTTTAAGACACACAATACTTCCATGCAATTTTGGGGATAAAAATGTAAACTGAAATAACATATACAACCCGAATTCCAAAAATGTTGGGACGTATTCAAATTTTAATAAAATGAAAACTAAAAGACTTTCAGATCGCATAAGCCAATATTTTATTTACAATAAAACAAAGGTAACAAATGCTTAAACTGAGAAATGTAACCATTTTATGCACAAAATGAGCTCATTTCAAATTTGATGCCCGCTACATGTCTCAAAATAGTTGGGACTGGGGCATGTTTACCATGGTGTAGCATCTCCTTTTCTTTTCAAAAGAGTTTGAAGACATCTGGGCATCGAGGTTATGAGTTTCTGGAGTTCGTGGTCATCTTTGACATATTTTTCATTTAATGATGCACCAAATGTTCTCTATAGGAGAAATATCTGCACTACAGGCAGGCCAATTCAGCACCCAGACTCTTCTACTACGAAGCCATGCTGTTGTAATAGCTGCAGTATGTGGTTTTGCATTGTTCTGCTGAAATACACATCGTCTGGAGGGGAGCATATGTTGCTCTAAAACCTTTATACCTTTCAGCATTCATAGTGCCTTCCAAGTCATGCAAGCTGCCCATACCGTATGCACTTATGCACCGCCATACCATCAGAGATGCTGGCTTTTTAACTGAACGCTGATAATACGCTGGAAAGTTTCCCTACCCTTTCGTGGAGGTCTCCCTTCACGGTGTCCGTGATTTCCAACAAGATTGTCAAATTTTTACTCGTCTGACCATAGAACATTTTTCCACTTGTCCCTTATGCCCAGAGATTTCTCCAGTTTCTCTGAATCTTTTGATGATGTTTTGCGCTGTAGATGATGAGATTTGCAAAGTTTTTACAATTTGACGTTGAGGAACATTGTTTTTAATGTATTCCAAAATCTTTTTACGCGCTCTTTCACTGATTGAAGAGCCTCTGCCCATCTTTACTTCTTAGAGACTCTGCCTCTCTCAGATATCCCTTTTATGTTACAGACCTGATGTAAAATAAAATTGAGACCTGTAGCAGGCATCATATTTGAAATGAGCTCATTTAGTGGATAAAAGTGTAAACTTTCTTCGTTTAAACAATTGTTATATTCTCTATGTTCTATTGTGAATTAAATATTGGCTCATGTGATTTGAAAATCTTTTAGTTTCCATTTTATTCAAATTAATTTCTATAAGGTCATGTGACGTATATGCCCATAATATCACCTGGATTTACTGCAAGAATCCATTTGATGAGGTAATGAAACCTGTCTCACATTCTCCTGCTGGCATCCTTTATGTCAAACACTCCCAGCTGGAATGCTACAGATTAGAAAAGACAGATGTGCCTTCAGGTTAAAGGTCATGCATTCATGCATTACAAGACACTGGATAAACTGCTCTGTCCTAAACGCCTTCCATCAGAACAACATGGAACAGAACCAAATTCAGAACCAGAACCACATGATGATGGAACATGCAGGGAGGGAAAGAAAACCTGCTGTATCCAGTGGCCGGTAAACCCAGCCTCGTCAACACCCTCAAGAACACAGTGGCCAAGAAAGGAAGCCCTAACGTCCTGGCACCAGGTACACACACTCTTTTGATTATTGTATTACTCAATACACAACTTTTATTGTCATTTCTCACATATGGGTTTCGATACGTTTCATTATATCATATAGATTAGGGACTTGAGCAAACCTGAAGTCCGAAGTAGCCTAGTACCAATACACTACCACCTAGCAACCATTTAGGATATCCTAGCAATTGCATTGCAATGGACCAAAAATATACTCTGAACACCACAGCAACTGGTACCAACCCTGGTAACCACCCACAATACCTCAGAAACATGACAGTGAGTTTTGCAAAAACATGCACATCTAACGTTTTATAAAAAAAAAAAAATTTAAAAAATCGAATTTATATTTATAATAACTTTACTTTATAATAGTTTTAATTATACATATCTACATTTAAACTGTCTTAGTAAGATTAATAATTTGTGTTAATAATCTTGACTCAAAGCGCACAAAAACTTGCACAGTAAAAAATGACTTTAATGTAGTTGTATTTTTGTATTACTATTTGATATGTCTTCCAGTAAAATATCTAAAACCCTTTAAAACAAGATAAATGTCCTTTTTGAGAACAGTGTTGTTATTGCTAGCTATCAATATAAAAAAACTATTACATATTAAATAAATACTATAACAATATTAAAACTTTTAGAAATTGTTTTGGTAATTCAAATAAAGTGTACATAAAAATAAAATGAAAATATTAGATGAAAATATTATACAAAAATGAAAAAAAAATAAACATAAAAACTGAAAAAATATGACATTGAAGTACAAACATTATTAAAACTTAAATAAATTAAAGATATACATGAAAATATTTTAAAAAATAAATAAAACTACAAATAAATGAAAAAAGAACCTGACAAAATTACTAAACAAAAAAATGCATTAAAACTGCAAATATAAAAATAAAAAGCTGGTCAATTTCTAAAATACTGTATTACAGTAAATACTTACCTATATATATATAGGTAACGTTAATAGTTAAATACATAATCCATGAAAAATATATACTTTAAAATGTAGCCTATTTTTTAACATGCATATGATTAAAACTAATACAATTTACAAACATTAAATATATAAAAAAATATGTATATTTTTAAGAATAATTGATCCTCTCTAATATCTTAAGTATTGGTCCTTCTTAAATACATTTATCTTGCTTCAATACATTTGAGATATTTTAACTGGTAAACAAACAAAACTGATCGTTAAGAAAATGATTTTTGCCGTGCATAGAAACACATAAGTGTATTTCTGAATATGAGGAGCATGCTTGTATGTATTTCTGACGTCTTTGAGAGCAGCTTCACTCTTCACTCATCTGATAAACTGTAATCATTAGCTCGTTGCTACGCTTAATTAACTCCGTCTAATGTTCTTCCTCCGTCTGCGGAGCCCTTAATAAACATCCATCTCCTGTTTCATCTCCTTATCTGCCCGTGGCCCCTGAAGGGACCGGTCTGGATGTCCGCTCCTGGGCGAGCTCTATGAGCTAAACACCGTAGCATGCTAGAATGCGCTCCAGGATAGCAAAGCTCCCTCTATAATTGGCCTGTGAATCACCAAGCACCATCCTGTCCTTTTAGGCTACTCTGGGCCGCTTAGAGAGATCCCTCGAGAGAAATTCAACGCAACGGTGATCCCGAAGTCTTATTGTTCACCGTGGCAGGAAGCCCTGGGAGGAAATGAAGAGCTTGAGTCTTCACTCAACACTCAGATTACGGGGCAGCCACACAAACTCCTGCCAGCGAACTACAGGTGCTTCAACAGGTAAGATAACGTTAGTACCTTTCAGGGAAAGTCTGTTCACTCGGCGGCCATATTTGAAATGGCAAAATTCTGAAATCATAGAAAAACCAACTTACACACTTCCTTTTGAATTCAATACTTCAAATCAAAATCTGTTGTTAAATGTTGTTTCTTATGGTCTTACATCATTAAAAATGCTTATTTTTTCCAAAATGTCAAGCTAGTGTCCAGCCAATGCGCATGCGCAGTCCGAAGCGCGCGTCTCAGGACACAGTGATGCAATAACATTACCAATTGGCGATTGGCTCTTTTTTATTTAGAAGGCGGGATTAACTCCTATGTACTTTCTCCTATTATAAGATGGCTATATTATGCCATTGGCATATCTAATTTTAGACAAGTCTTTGATTAAACTACAATAATAGCTAAACAAATTTAATTAGGTCGCATTTGTACACCGCAAAGGCTCACAATTCCAGTCCATCAACAAATAATTTTGTGAAATAAATTGTGCAGCTCATGACATGGATTTCACCATTATTGTTCAAAAATGGTGTCGGTAATATTTTGAATGAGGAGACTTAATTTCGTCACTTACTCTACTTATACAGTCCACGTAAAAGCATGCTGCTGATTGTTAACTGTGTCTAAATTAAAGTTGTTTTTAAAGATGACATTCAAATTAAATAGCCTTGAAACTGATCAGTGTAAATTCTGCATTCTAAAATAGTGAAATTGACACTTAACAAAAATAAAACTATGTTAAGTATATGGTGTATATATATTTTGTTAGTCAAATATCCTACTGATTTCCTTTTGTGAAAAATGTAACTGGTAAAATGTTAGGTATTTAGGCTTTTTTTTTTGGTATGTCCAACTTAAATGTTCACTTAAGTGATATTCAAATACTTTATTAAAGTGGTAGCTATATTTATACGTTTGTGATTTTTACAAAGCAACCAAATTATATTTTTTTAGAGTGGAGACTGCAATTAGGCCTATTTGATTGAAAATACAGTAAAAACAGTAATATTGCACAATATTATGATCCAACCTGAATTTTCAGCATCATTACACCAGTCTTCGGTGTCACATTAAATATTTCTCATGATTATCAATGTTGAAACAGCAGAAAACGTATGCATCAAACACATATGAGGTCACCATGGCAAATACAGATGACTTACAAATGACGAGTTCTTCTTCAAAAGCGGTTATCTCGACCTGGTACCTTGCATGGTTTTTAGGTGAACTTGTGCAAAAGACTGCTGAAAGTTGTGTTGCTCCAGCTAAACGTCTTTTGAATTATTAGATGTAAGAGATTGTAATGGATAAGTTTGGTCAGTTCCTGTTCCTGGTCATTGAACAGATTATGAGCGTGCCATCTGACTAACTATTAACTACCCCTAAAATGGAAGGGAAATTAGAGGTTAAGACTTTTTCATAACCCAATCACACTAAATAATGGGGGGGAAATGCAAGCCAGATTCAACCTTGTGTCGCACACACCACAGTTCGAGTGCCATGGCTCAGATAATCAACTTTGTTTTGCAAATGACATTGTTAGTAATTCAATTAACTACAGCATCCGGGAGTCTTGAAAGTCCCAATCTGATTAAAATCCTTCATTATGACTGCTGAAACAAAACCGAAACGCTTCATCGATGCATCACAATAACATGACACAATATACCGCGGCCCATGTAGGGTTGGGATTCCCCTGTAACAGCTTCTTTATTTGGGAGGGATTAAGTCTTCATTCTCTGCGGGACCAGAAAACTGAGGCAAAGCATGATATGAGAAACGGCCTTGAGGGTCACCATGCATGCGTGCTGATGGTGTGCCTTAAATAGACCCAACAAGACTAATCCACACTATCAAATTATGAAGTCCACTTAAGAGAGCTGCGATGTTTCCACTGCTGCTTCCCATTTGAAACAGGATCTGCAGAGGAGCGAATAACTGAGGAACTATTTAAACGTACCGCCGGCTTCTCCTGTCACGAATTTCAGAGCCTCAGGACACACTGCGTTCACAGAAGATCAGGTTTCTCAGAGACAAACTAAAATTGCGTCACTATGTGGAGTCAAATCCAGAAGCAAGAATATCTTAAAGCTGCAAGACTGGCTCCATCAAGTGACTTATAGTTTTGAAACTGAACAAAATTACATGCAGTTTCTTCAAATTTCCTGCAATTTTATTCCAGATGAATTATTGCTGAATCAGGGTTATCAGGGATTTTAATCAAGGTATGATTAAAAAAAATGTAGTAATTAAAATAAAGCTGGAATAAGAAGATAAGAATAAATAAGTTTAGGTTGAAGCATTAAAATTACTAATTGTAATAAAAAAAATAACTGTAAATAAAACCTGAAGTTTAACTAAAACTGAAGTAAAATAAATGAAACCTAAATAGTAATATAAAAAAAACACAAAAACATGCCAAAATCACTTAAAATAAGTACATAAAAACTACAATTAAATTAAAAACTGAAACTATAGAACATATTTTTTACAAAATCAATGAAAATTACAATAGTAATACATTTTATAATAATATAAAAATGTTATAGTAATATAAAAGAAAACACAAAAACATGTCAAAAGCACATACAATTAATATAAATAAACTAAATTTAAAATAACAACTGAAAAATAAAAAAGAAATCAATAAAAATTACAATAGTAATACACTTTATAAATTCATAAAATATTGAAAGGTTGCCTTGAGCTGAAATGTGTTTAAGTTGAAGTATTCAAATTACTTCTTGTAAATAAAAGCTACAATTTAACTAAAACTGGAGTAAAAATAAAAGAAACCTAAATAGTAATATAAAAAAAGAAAACACACAAAAAAGACAAAAGCACATAAAATTACTAAAGAGTAAACTAAAATTAAAATGAAAAAATATAGATGAAAACTATAATAGAAATACATAACTATAATAATAATAAATGTAATATTACAACAACACTGCACTGAATACTCAGAAATATGCCACATGGTGGAGGGGAATGTGTTGTGAGAGCACTTGCAGATTCAGTTCAACTCTTCTTCATGTGGTTTTTGTTTTAGAGCTGCAGTGCCATTTGGAGGTCCTGTGCACAGTCAGAGGGTGATTCCTGTTATTGGCTTTGAAGCTCTGGAGACTCCAAATCTTTCTGGCATGACCTTGGTCACCATGTCCAAAAGACGCAACTTCAACAGAGCCCCGCGTGGATGGGGCATCGGATACTCGCCCGAGTCACATGACCTGTGAGCTCGGCGCTGATCCACACCAGTAACATTAGAGGAAACGATTGTTGCACCGTAAAGACCTGCGCTTTGCACTTTCAGGCCGTCCCATTATGTTCCTTGCAGGTGAAAGGCCAGAGGAGAGCAGCTGGAAAACCTAAATTAAACATCAGGATGAGGAGATGGTTTTAGCTCAGTGCTGAATGAAGGAATTATTGGTTGTTCTCCTAAACCTTTAAAGGAATAGCTCAGCCAAAAGTGACAATTTGCAGAATTTTTATCCATCCAAAGATGTAGATCAGTTTGTGAATTCATGGAAACAGAGTTGGAGAAATTTTGCATTACATCACTTGCTCACCATTGGATCCTCTAGTCTACAGTGAATGGGTGCCGTCAGAATAAGAGTTCAAACAGCTGATACAATATTCAACAAATTGTCTCTTTGGATTAACTATTCCTTTAACAAATACAACAAGAACTCAGTCTAAATCTTATAATTATTCATAATAGCTTCTGGCATTTCATAATTGTAGTCATGTAATATGCGGTGTTCACGGTAGTGTTTCAAGTGTGCAGCAGGGGCCCCTACAATTTATTTTGACACTTTAAGCACATGGAAAATATGCATTTGATATTGCATTAGAGGACTAAATATTACATATCTATTGTTTTCACACTGAACTGTAAAATGTGTTTGTGCGTCTTTCTTAAAATAGGAAGCACTTGTTTTATATGCTGTGTCTAATGCAAACGTATCCAAATACCTTTCAGGCCGCTGTGTTTCTTAAAAACAGAGCAGACTGTACATTTAATGATGGCTAGTTTAATGTTCACAAAAGAAAATGGTAATGGTAGGCTCTTTCAATAAAAATGACTTGTTTATGAATTTCTTATTTCATGTTAAAACAGAAAAAAACTGAACTGTAAGTTCATTAAAAAATGCGTCAGAACACAAAGAAAAACAGAGAAATATTAGAAAACGGCAAGAAAACAAATATCAAGTTCTTTTTTTTACACTTAAGAGAAGCAAGACAGTGGCTATACAACCAGCATTTATTTTAACAGTTGAATCCTTTAAATAGACCCTACATTTAAATATGTTAAATCTCTAGATGTAGGAGTGAATGGCGTGGGTGTGAGGATCTCACAAAAACTGTACAGAAACTATTCAAATTAAGTAATTTTTTTTCACAAAAAGAAAATGAAGCCTACTTTAGGACCATAATCATTTGCATGAATTAAGCACTACTTAATTATCCACCCAAATTGTCAGTAATCTAAAGTAATGCAACAACTAACTCATTATGTTTACTTTAATGTGGAACTGTAATTACAATTTGGGGGACAATGGGTTCAATTTTTAATGTAAAACTGCAAAAAGTCCTAAACGGCGCTTCTTTTTCAATGTAAACTCAAGTTAAGGTTTTGATAATGTTTTAAACACTGACTTATGAGAACGAGGAGGCAGAGAGCTGGTGTCTGAAGTAAGATGGGTAAACTTTAATAACAAGGGTCTATTTGTTGGTAAGCTGTGTCTGTATATAAGATGCGACTGAGGCATGATGAGAGACGACAACACATGACAACCCACAAGAGCACCCCCAATCACATGATCATACCATAGTGTACCAATCAATCCCTCTGTATGATGTCACAGATCAGACACCGACCTCTGATGACATCACCTTCACAGATCAATAACCGCAGCGAGGGTATTTTTACTGGTCCACATGAGGAGTCCATCAATCGCTGTGGCAAACGGCAGCATGCACTCCCATGCGCTGAGGATCCTGGGAAGGGTAATTGATCTCAAAGCCATCGGAGGAGGTGGAGGAGGGGCAATGGGGTGGAACAAGGGAGGTCCAAAACCTGAAACCACACGCAGACAGTATTTATATATAGTACATGCAGTTTGAATGAGCTTTTATTTATTACATGTATTTTATTTCACGTTTTAGTTTTGTAACTGAAATGCAATAAATAGGTTTATTTCAGTAATTTTATTCTGTGCTTTTGACATTTTTATTAGTTTTTAATATTTCTATTTAGCCTTAGTTAATTTAATATTAATATATTTAAAATTAATATTATGATAAAGGCATTATTATTTTTTTGTTTAAGATTTAGTGATTTTTTGTGCTTTTATCAATGATTTTAACATGACTGTTTAGCTTTTTTTCAGTTTTAATAGCCAAATACATGTACATTTATTTTTATTTCATTTATAGTAATTTTGTTATGCGCTTGTGTCATTTTGTTAATAGTTTTTTTTTACATTTCTATTTAGCTGTAATTCAATTTTATTTCAGTTTTAGTGGTTTTATTATAGGTGTAAATGCAGGGGTGAGTGGAGATGAAGGGTTTACCTGGTGGCGGTGGGTTTGGGAGTCCTGGTGGAGGTGGCAGACTGATGTTCATGACCGCAGGAGAGCTGCTGGGGTTCAGGTTGAAGTATTTAGCAGGCGCTTCCTCCTCCGGAGCAGAGGGTGGCAGTAGAGCTGCAACATACACATAATATAATTAAACAGCCTTGACTATCAAAACCTTGTTGCAGTGATTTTACCATGCTCAAGGGGTGGTGTTAGCCACAGTGCAAAATAACAGACAGAGGAAGTGCTCGTAACACCAAGTCTCAGGCATTGTTCAAATAAGTACAAGCTAGCAAGGGAAGGAGAGATAGATGAGATTTTGAAAAAGTTAAATGTTTTTTTTTATGATGAAGTCAAGTAGAGTTGAAAGAGATGAGTTTTCAGTTGTTGCTTGAAGATTGACAGGGATCCAGCATTCCGGATGGGGGTGGGAAGATCATTCCACCAGCCAGAAGTGGTGAACGAGAATGTTCTGGAGAGTGATTTTGAGCCTCTCTGTGATGGTACCACGAGGCGTCGCTCACTAGCAGATCTCAGACTTCTGGAGGGGATGTAGATTCATAATAGTGAGTGGAAGTAGGTGGGTGCTGAGCCTGTGGTTGTTATATATGCAAGCATCAGTGTCTTGAACTGGATGCGAGCTGCAAACTGGTAGCCAGTGCAGGAAGATAAAGAGAGGTGTAGTCTAGGATTAGTCTAAGCCCTGTCTGTGTGTCTGTGAAACCGGGCCCATGTGTTTAGTGCTAATGGCCAATTCAAGTATCGGTTCAGGCACCGTTTAGGCACCGGTACCGTTTTAAAAGTATCGATTTGGCACCGGTATCGAAAAAAACCAAACGATACCCAACCCTACTAATAATACAGTAATCCAAAAATAAAGTAATCCAAAACTATATTAAATTAGCATGAATACAAACATTATATTTTTAAGAACTTGGCACATGTATGTAAAAATAACTTTTGCTGACATGTTTTGCATCTAAAATCAGCTGTCTGTAAATATAATGTCAATAAAGACAATATGATATAAAACAATGGAACAGCTGGATACAAATAAATAACAGAGACGAATGGGATATATTTCCTTCTTAGACATCCCAACCATGAAATACACAAAACCAGAAAATGCACATTGGTTTTAATAACTAGCAAGTGAATTAGCAAATTGTTTTGGCTTGACCAACTTTATGAAATTTTTTCGGTTTTTGATGTGCTTTTTGTCAACGTTTTTACATTTTTTTTTTTTTTTTCATTTCTCTTTTATATATTTTTTTATATTTCTCTTTTATATTTTTTATATCTCTTCTAAACTGATATATTTTGTGAATTGCCAAGTGGTTCCAAGAGAATAAATAATAAGTAAACAAAACTTGTATCCTGATACTGCATCATAAAAATTATTACTCATATTTGACAGTTATGTAAAGATGTTTTTAGAAAATATTTTAAACTGATATTAAGACCGTTTATCAAAGTATCTCTGTAAACTTCGTTAACAATTTATTTTGTAGTCTAGTACGTATTTGAACAGCAAGCACGGGCAGAGTGCATGAATTCTTATTCGATTTCTATAACTGTCAGATTAAAATATGCAAGCCAAGAAACAGACACATTTTTGATGCAGTCTGTAGTGCGTTACGTGTTTGATATTCATTAAAACATACCGAATCTTCACAGTTTTGTCTGTTATAGGGGTTTGAGCCCAGGGACGCCATATTTCACGCACGACGTCTCAACGTCACGCATCCTCTTTATTTTAGGACATGTAAATATTAGAATATATTATTATTTTTAAATAATCATATAATATTTTTGCACACGGGCATGCCGGTATATACATTAACCCAATTTTGTATTTAAATGAAAATAGCCTACTAATAATTATAATAAACAAACTACGGAATAAGAGCATTTAATTTAGTACATGCATTTTTAACATGGATAATTTGTTTAATCCTATGAAATAAACTGCATGTATTTTCTAACTTTTTTATATATAGAAATATAGAATTATATTCTTGATAAACAATAACTTTTAATAAATAAAATATAACTTAACTAAAATGTATAACTATGCTATAATATATAACTAATAACTAAAACAGCAATTTTTAAAAGGCAGTTAAAATGAGCACATCTTACAACTTATTTTGCTACATTTCATGTAAGAATACTTTGAAATCTACAATTTCAACAAACCAGTTAAATATATTTACTAAACGGCAAGTTTTAATTGATTCTTTCTATGCAGTTCTAGCAGACTGCAAATGGAAATAAATGGTTTTAGTCGCATGACTTTTTACATGAAATAAACCAACAATTTAATTTTCACAGCCCTGAAAGAAAAACAGCTTTAACCAAATTTTCATCATCCATAAATCATATTTACTTTTAATCAAGTACATCTCTTACATGGGAAATGTACATTTATCACCGAGTCATTTAAAGAGTGCACTTTAGTTTTTCACACACGTGAGAGTTGTTTTGGCTTATCTACAGGTCATTTCACACACAAGATAACGCTCGAATAAAACAATAAAACAACCTGTGAATAATAAACACATAATTACAATGAACATGAAGCAGCAACCAATGAAATAAGGACACACGTGGAAAGCTCCAGTATTCTGAAATGCTGTTACAGCATAATGATATGAGTCATGTCACGTCTACAATATTACACCTGAAAACATCGGTAATTCAAAGCCTTCACATAAATAGCCAACAAAATTAGATGAGAATGTAAGCTGTCTTCACGTCAACATTAAAGATGAGGAAAGCATCATATAAACACAACAGCATATGGCTTATATAGATACATATTGTGATCACACAGGCTGTGTTTAAACTCAACGGCCTTATTCGTGAAACACAAGCAAAACTAATTTGAGTAAATCATTCATAAAAACAAATGTATGAACCATTTGCACCTGTTGTAAGGCACTATCCTTTGTAAAGCTGTTTTAGAAAAAGATCTATACAAATACTGTATAGCATAGGCCTTTTATTGTGTCCAGCCTAAGGCACACCTGTGCAATAATCAAGCTGCCAGGTGGATGATTATCTCGGCAAAGGAGAAGTGCTCACTAACACAGATTTAGACAGATTTGTGAACAATATTTGAGATAAATAGGTCTTAGATATTTGAGTTCAGCTCATGAAAAATGGGCGCAAAAACAAGTGTTGCATTTATAATTTTGTTCAGTGTATACAGAATTACATTGAAAATGTAGCTGAACAAAACTCTCCTTTGCAAGTGTTTCTTGAATAAAGGGGCAATAACAGTCGTTTTCCTAAAATACAAAACATCCCTTTTTTAATTTACATCCTGTTAATAAAGAGTCCAGAAAAAAATTATTCAGAACATTCAAATATCTACTGGTAGACAAAATCATGAAATATTTCCCACTCTCCATCCAGTGTGGAGTGTGTGCTTCGCCCTTCATGTTGTTTGTGAGGTAAAGTACAAAATGATTGGCTTTTTTTTCCATGTGTGCGTTTTCCTCTCTCATCAACAACACTCAATGCAGCTGATGTCCATTAATAAGGCACATTTTTTTCCCTGAGACTGTACATAATAGTTCCCAAACACACACATACACAATGTAGCTACTGCCGCTAAAGCAGTAGTTTAAAAACATTTTATAGAAATGCTTAAAACTTAAAAATGAAGGATTGCTTTATTAAAGAAATAGTTTGCTGAAAATGTTGGCTACTCAATCCATCCAAGATGTAGATAATTTTGCTTCATAAGAACAGATTTGGAGAAATGTTACATTACATCACTTGCTCAGAAATGGATCCTCTGCAGTGAATGGGTGCCGTCAGAATGAGAGTCCAAACAGCTGATATTTGTATCTCACAAACATGCAGCTTTTCTCTTCACAAGACATCACTTGATGGACTGGAGTCATGTGGATTATTGTGATGTTTTTATCAGCTGTTTGGACTCTCATTCTGACGGCACCCATTCACTGCAGAGGATCCATTGGTGAACAAGTGATGTAATGCTACATTTCACCAAACCTGTTCTTATGAAGAAACAAACTCATCTACATCTCGGAGTGAGGATGAGTACATCTTCAGCAAATTTAAGCAGAATGGCATGTTTGGCTTATCTACATCATCTCATTAGAAAAAATGCACTTAAATAAAAGAGGAATATTATTTTGTCCTCAATAACAGCATTCGGTTGTTTTTGCTCGTGGATTTCTCTTCCCTTTCTCATAGTCAAAGGCAAAAATGATGGTGTCAAAATGTAGGGATGTTTTCCTGAGGTGGGATCTTTAAAGCTGAAGTCAAGTGATGAAGCTTCGAGTAACACAGCTGATCTAGGGTATATAATCTTATTCTGAAATGCATATAAAACAAGCTCTCTCAGGCCTCTTGTTTTGAACCAGCTCTTTTCAATCACAGGACCCAGATCAGCTCTGTTACTCTGAGTGTTAACTCTGAAATATCTGAGGCACTTCCTCTGCTTTACATTTTGATGTTGGAGTACAGCTCATCGATCTGTTTCCTGAAGCAGTCCCTGAGATCAGTGCGTTTGGCTTTCATGGTGGGCGTCAGGAGGCCGTTTTGGATGGAGAACATCTCGGTGTGAAGAGCAATGTCCTTCACCTGAGAAGTGATGATGATGAAAATGCAGTCATCATTTATTAAATCAGTTCTTTATGCATTTTAATGCACTTAAAAACATTTAGGCCTAAATTTAAGATTTATATATTTGAACTGCAAATACAATTTCCATCATAACAAATTTGATGAAATAGGTCAAACTTCTGTAATAGTACTAATAAACTGAATGCATTGTAAATACACAATAACTAGGTTTATATATCTGTCATTAATAAATACAATTTGTTATATTGTTATATACATTTAACTAAGTGAATATTGCTTGTTCAATATTTAAGCCATATTCATACTTCTTAAATATAGATATGTAATTATTTTCACAATGAAGATATTTATGGTCATTCAAAGTGTATTTTTGCCATGCATTTTTGAAAATATGATTACTTAAAATGAAATGCAAATAATTAATAATAAACTATGGCATGATTGCTTGGAGTGCAGAAATCTTGTTTCTTACTGGTTTCATTTATATATAATTCACAAATAGGCAGCACACATCAAGTTTATTTGTTTAAGTTAAAACTGTATAATCTGTGTATCAAGGCGAACCTCACCTGTTCAAAAGACTTCAGGCCACTTTCTTTACCCAATTTGACAATATCCTCCAGAATTGCTTTCTTCACCTCCTGAAAACAAAGACATTATTTACTCACAAACTTTGAGTGATATGAAAGATATTTACATTTTATTCAAGACCCAAATAAACCTCTGCATGCAAGTTTCTGATAAGAGTGGAAGTGAATAAAAATGCACATGGAAGATCTGTCTTTACCTTATTTTTGCACAGTTCTTCATATGAGCCCTCTATGCCTCTCTTCTTGGCCCAGCCGGGCAGAAAGTCTGGATCAGGCACAATGATGGCTACCAGACAGGCCTGTGGAGAAAATGAGAGAACAATAAATAATAAAGACTTGATCTGTAATGATCTGTGTGTTGTTCTCTCTCTCCTCACCTGCAGACTGTCTCCGTGTACGAAAGCCTGCACCACAGCTTCACTCCTGATGTAAATGTTCTCGACCTTCTCTGGAGCGATGTATTCACCCTGAGACAGCTTAAAAATGTGCTTCTTACGGTCCACAACCTTTAGGGTGCCATTCTGCAAAACAAAACCGGTGTGGTGGTTGAGTATATATGTATATACAGATTTATGGGCATCATTTGTATGCATGCAATATAAATGTGCCAGGTTTCAATTTGATTCTTTCACTAATAACTGAAACCTATAAATTAAAAGAACTATCAAAATCTTTCCAAATAGTCAATTTAAATACTGTAATATTTTACATTAATTAAACCTATTGTGCTAAAAGAACCAGTAGCTAAATAGTTATTTAAAATATGAACATTCCCTTATTTTCATACTCATCAAAAATTAGCAGTACGCCACAAAAAAGAAATAGTCAGTGATTGGGTGTTTTTTTTTTAAGTGAAGTGGGGTGTTTTATTTTAAATACACTATTCAAATGTTTGGTAAAATAAAATAAAAATAAAGAAATTAATGCTTTTATTCTTCAAGGATGGAGTAAATTGATTGACATTTCTAACGTTACAAAATAATTCCATTTCAAATAAATGACGTTTCCATAAAAATATTAAGCAGCAAGACTTTTCCAGCATTGATAATAGATGTTTCTTGAGCAGAAAAGCAGCAAATTAGACTACTTTCTTATTATGTGACACTGAAGACTGGCGTAATGATGCTGAAAATGCAGCTTTGATCACAGAAATAAATTACACTTTTAAATATATTCAAATAGAAAAGTTATTTTAAATTGTAAAAATTGTATTTTCAAATATATGTTATTATTGTATTTCTGATTAAATAAATGCAGCCTTGGTGAGTAGAAGAGACTAAAAACATTTTAAACTCAAACTTGAGTAGTTTTAATTCCACATGTACACATTTATTTAGCTGTATCGTGTTTTATTATTTTTATAATGCACCAGAATATTGGATCGAAATTCTTCATTTTCTAAATTAGAATAAAAGTGTGCCTGTGAACACAGAATGAAACCGTTCTTACCGACAGCCACTTGCCAATGTCTCCTGTGTGAACCCAACCGTCTTCATCAAGAGTCTCCTTCGTCTTCTCAGGGTCTTTCAGATACCCCTTAAAAACATTAGGACCCCTCACACACACCTGCCATAAACAACACACACCACACCTGTCAGATGTGTGCAAGACCACGTGCAAACACACTCAATTATTACTAAAACCGTGAAAAAAATATTGTATTATTTGAAACAAAATAAACCTTAACTGAAACACATATTTCAGTTACTATTTTTTTAGATTACTCATTTTGTACATTTTCATTATTCATTTAAATTTGAAGTACTAAAATAACCAAAGCTAAATAAACTTAGAAAAAAAATTATCAATTAAAAATTAAAAACTATATATACAGTAGTCAACATTTGAAGTGTTTCTCACATTCCCTCTTTCCACCACAATAAATTACTATTTATTTTAAAAACTTTTTATTTACTGTATACTTAATATAAAAAAGTATACGGAAGGCCTATATTTAAATTACAGTATATATATATATATATATATATACAAAATAAAAACTACAATCTTAATCTTTGATTATTTATGGTCTGTACATATAATAATATGACTACATAAAATCACTACAATAGTATCTCATTTATATTAAAAGAAAACAAACACGCACACACCTCTCCCTCGCCTTTAGCGGCGTAATAATTCATCTCTGCCACATCCACGAGTTTGATGTCATTACAGGGCAGAGGAGCTCCAACATGACCTGCAACGACACCATAAAACAGTCAACATAAACATGCAACTGTGTTAATAACTGCACATGCATCAGTGTGTGTGTGTGTGTGTGTGTGTGTGTTACCGGCAGTCCAGTCTCCTGGTAGTGTAGTTGTGCTGCCAGCAGTGCATTCGGTCTGACCGTATCCTTCATAAAACTGTAAGGAAACAACATTTACTTCACAACCAGTAATATAGAATACAATGTAATGAGTTTAAATGAATGTGTTTAAGAGATTAAACTGTACATTGCAGCCCAATGCAGCTCGCAGGAAGGTGAGAACAGGAGCTGAAATGGGAGCCGCTCCGGTCAACATCATTCGAACGTGTCCTCCAACACTGGCCTACAGAGGGCAGCACAGACCATTACTACACTAAACACTACAGAAGACACAGCAAGCACATTCTCATGTCAATAATCACCTGGACTTTCTTGAAGATGATCTTATCCCACACACTGTCTCTCCTCATGATCCCTCTCTTCATCTCGTTCTCTTTCCTCCTGAAAGCAAACTCCAGGATGCGTCTCTTCAGGGGACTGTTGGCCTGTCCGTAGATCTACGAGAGGGTTTCACTGCATTACTACAACACTAGAGACACTAGAGCATCTAACACATAAAAACACTACGAGAGGAGATACATGAATGAGATGATAGATCACAGATCATACAGGTTATGATGAACGGTTACATTGTTTTTTTACTGAGGCATATGATCAGTTAAGTAGTTACAGTAGTAGTAAAACAAATAAAAAACAAATAAACAAATAGTAATACAAAAAATGATAAATTCTTAATAATAATAATCAAAATAAGTTGCATTTTAAATCATTAAAAACTATATTACTATTTTATAGTACTACTTTTGCGGTGTAAAAAAATAAAATAATAACAATAACAGCAACAACAAATTGTGATTTCTTTTATTATTATTAATAATAAAATATCATATTATTTTATTTATAGAAATTACATTACAAATGCATAAAACTACTGTACTATATAAATTGGTATTTATTTATAATGTTAATAATGATAAATATAATAATGACAAATTATTATTAAAATTATTTAAACTTTTGAATCATTTAATTGAATAAAACAATACAAATTGCAATTGCTATAATACTATTTGTCTATTAAATAAAATGAGTATTTAATAATGATAATAATATTACTGTTATTCAAAATATTTTATTTCATTATTACTATTTAAATTATACAAATTAAAATCAAGTAATCAATATAATCGCAATTGCATTAAAACAACTGTTCTATAAAAAGAGGGTATTAATAATAATAATGGCCATTTATTATAATTAAATAATCACTGCAAGCAATTGCAATAATACTATTTAAAAATGTAATAACATATGTAATATAATTAATAATAATAATACATTTTACTTTATAAAAACAAAATTAATTAGTTTGTTTTCAAACATTAAACTATGACAATAAAGATCTTGAATCTATTGAGCTATTATTTTGGTGGGAAACCGCAGGGAGAGATTAAAGCTTCTCTTTTGTTAATAACAGATTTAGAAACAAATTTGGGGAGATAATTGACGAGTGCTACAAATGTATGTAATAATAAGCAACCCAAACCCACAGCATTTGCAGAGATGGAGTTAGTATGGTTCAGCATTTACTGAAACTCATTTTAAATGTATTTGAAAACAGCTATTTTTCCCTCAGATTTACACATTCCTGTTTGCTGCAGGTTTAATCTAGTTTCTGTGATCACTCGCAGGTCTATATATGTACGCTCACCTTGTCAAACATGCGGTTCAGCAGACGAGGAACCACAGGAAATATGGTGGGCTTCAGGGTCGTGAGGTCATCCATCAGAATTCGAATGTCACCCTGGAAGTATCCGATACGTGCGCCGTGCATCAGAGTCATACCCTGAGAGAGAGGAAACAGCATCAATCGACATGAAGAGTCACAAGCAGAGCACCGTGTTTAACCATAAATAATGTGCTTATTAAACAAAAAAAACTTGAATAACTTAATAAAAGCACCCGGCACAGACCTGTACGACTCTCTCAAACATGTGTGCCAGGGGCAGGTAAGAGATGTGCGTGTCCTGAGGACTGATGGGGCACGTGGGCTGCAACCAAAATGTGAACAACACAAACGTGCAAATTACTCATTTAGCTGATGCTTTTATCCTAAATATGAACAATGTAGAATATTACAGGTCTAGTCTCCCTGGAAGATCCCTTTGTTCAAATAAAAATCACTGACTGATTGTTAAATATTTCTGTGTGACTATAAAATACATTTCAGTAACACTTTACAATAAGGTGTAATTTATTAACATTAGTTAATGTATTAACTAACATGAACAAACAATGATCAATACATTTATTTTACTATTTATTCATCTTTGTTAACGTCAGTTAATAAAAATACAGTCGTTCATTGTTAGTTCATAGTGCCAGAGCCGATCCTAGACTTCTGGGGGCCCTACGCAAAACTGTGTCGACCGGGGGGGTTCGAGTGGTTATGAATGAATGGATGAAACACATTTGTCCATGTTTCACTCCGTCTCGAATCACGCTCGGGGAAAGCACTCGAGAAACAGTGTCTCTTCCACGGCTCGCTATGTTTTCAAATAATTTTTTTGTCTCGAACAAGAGACTTTACGACATTCACGTTACATGATTTGACAGATTTTTATGTAGAAAGGGCGACAGCACTGCATCACAATAAATTATCATTCATGTTTTCATAGCCGCTGGCCAAATTCAGAAACAAAATTAATGAAATCATTTTTGAGGGCAAGGGGGTCCCCTGGGTTTCGGGGGCCCTACGCAGCTTGTGTATTCTGTGTATAGGGAGGATCGTCTCTGCATAGAGCATGAACTAATGTGAACAAACACAACTTGAGGTTTTAATGCTGGATTAGTAAATTCTGCAATTAACATTAACTAAGATGAATAAATGATGTAGAAGTATTTTTCATTCTTATTTCATGTTAACTAATGTAGTTAACTAATGCTAACTAATGAACCTTATTGCAAAGTGTTACTGAAATATCTACATTTAATTATAAAATACATTAAATTATCATTTATAAAATAAAACATTTAAACAAATATATTACATATTGTAAATTCGTATTCTTTTTTAAATGTTTTACTGTACAGTAAAATATAATAATAACAAAGTATTAATATTAATATATTTTAAAAAATATTATGAATTATAGAAATTAAACAAATCATTAAATAAATATTTTACTATTTCAATAATAAACCAAATATGCACAACAGGATTTTCCTAGCAAGACACTTGGATGATGCTTTTATCCTAAATATCCATAATACATAAACATAATACATAAAAATATTAAAAGGGTCCAGCCTCCTGGAGGATCATTTCTTACAAATGTAAATCACTTGCAAATATATTATTACACTTAATAAAAACAGTAGTAATAATAATAACAACAACAACAACAAAATGATTAAAAAAATATTACATAATATAAATAATATAGCATTTCTTGTCATTAAAGTAATGAGAACTGGGGATGAAATATGTTTAACTGTCATGAAAATATAATGCAACTCACAGTTTTTGCCAAAAGGTGAATCATGTTCAAAGTGTTGTTGTGAAATTGTTGTTCTGCTTGATAAACTGAAGTTTTGATTCATAGGGCTATTATCTGAGACTGTGTTTACCTTTGTGACGCAGACGAAAGCAGAAACATTAGACACTACATTTCTGTGGGTGAGCATCGCTCCTTTAGGGTTTCCTGAAACCAAACGAGAAACATTGTGTCCATCATGGCACTCAATTCACATGTGGCCTGAAAATCTCTTTCAAATTGATATTACAATCAAGAATTTGGAGTGCTACAAGAGACATTTACTTTTCTTCATTGCTCAGACACTTTTATCCAAAGGACTTTACATTGCATTGAAGCCAAATGTTCATTGATATCAATTCATGCATTTTCTGGGAATTGTATCCATGCTAGTGACTAGAATGAAGTAACCAATAAAAACATCATACCTGTGGTTCCACTTGTAAAACAAATAATAGCCAAGTCATCAGGCTGAGGAGGCTGCAAATATAGGAGGAATTAAAAAATATTGAGCATTTTAAAGAAACAATAAATGCAGAGAAAATTAGCATCCAGACTTTTTCCAGAAACAAGCCTTTTATAATTATAAAATATACACTGGCAAACTGAAAAAGAAACTACAGTACTAACCACAGGATGCTGTCGATGAGCCTTGCCGATATTCTGCAAAGTAAGGGAAACTTGTTTAAATAAATAATGGAGACAGAGGAAGCGCAGTGAAAGAGGAAGTGTGAATGAGGTTTGTGTTTGCGGTAAAGACTGAACTGCAGACTGTCAGCAATCAAACATAAGATAAGAACAACGGCAACAACCAATGTAAACCATACCGCTCAGGAAATAACAAGTCAAGTGGCACATCAAACTCAAGCTCAAATACGATCATGCTGTCACTGAATGCTGGAAGATACATTCTGTATATAGTCATTTGATTTAACATTGTATGTTATGCATGTTTCTTTTGTATGTTGTTGTGAGGGGTGTGCAGTTTTTTCTTTTGTTTGTGAAAACAATCAAAGGTTATTGTGCAAAAAAACAAATTAAATTAAACTAAAAAAATGCATCAATATAATATTAAAATAAATACAAACAAACACTTACAATTATGAAATTTAAATAAACTTAATCATAAACATATAATATAAATATAAATACATATTATTAAATTAAAATAGACTTAAAATTAAATCACAAAAATGTTAAAAGAAAAAAATAAGAGAAAAATAAGAAAAACACAAATTAAAAGAAATACCAAAAAAAAAACACTATACAATTTATATTTAATATAATATAAAATGTTAAATTAAATAATATCAACATAAAAACTTGAAAATTAAAATAAAACAAAAACACGCAAGCAACCTAATTAAACCATAAAATGTAATACGGAAATAAAAATACATATTAAATAAAAACAAATCATAATAAAACAAAACAAAACATACTGAAATATTTTATTTGTTTATCTGCATATCATGTGACCAATAACATTTCTCAAAGAAACATGAATATGCAAGTATGTTTTTTAAATTAGTGAAATATAAAAAAAAAATTGGGGAAAAACAATAACTGTAACATGGTAGTAAAGGACGTTTAAAGCTTGAAGGACGTTCTATAAATAGCAGCTGAAGTGTCTGTGAGCTTTGAGGGCAAGCGTTCAGTAATGCAGGTCACCCAGTTACCACAGCTGATCGTGATCCGGGTCACAGCAAGACAAACAAACCCCACCAGACGCAAACACACGCATCGATCACATTCACTGGGGTTATGCAAAGATTTGAGCAGACAATCTGCAGTTTATTCACCTCTGCATCTCTCAGACTGATGATGTCGATGCCGCACTGCTGTGCTCTGCTAACCAAATCAGCGTCAAAGTTTTCAATGAGGATCAGGGTTTTGACTGAGTGCTGCTGGCCCGAAACACAGTCCAACAGCAGCTTGGCCTTCTCAGGTACGTCACATACGACTGTAGAGATGCAGGCTGCATAACGCACACAAGTGCAGGTGGAAAAACAGACAAACAAAAATAAACAAAATACATTCATTCTCTTGATCTTAATGCTGAATACTTTAAGTTAAGAATCTCTAACCCTAATAATGACCTAGCAAACACCATTACAAAGACAACAAGGACATGACACACATCTGCATGCATACTAAAATCAATGCCTAATAAATAAAGTAAACACACTATTTCAAGATAAAAACTGCATAGAAAACAGACATACTTTTGTCGAGGATGTAGCTTATCGCTTCTGTGCCCAAGGTGTCGTACAGAGGAACTGATACCAGAGAGTATGTGTAGCAGGCCAGCTCTGAAATCGTCCACTGGAGAAAGATTTCTGACATTAGTCACGAAATATTTGCAATCTCAAACGTTGAAAGATGGACTGCACATTCGTTCGTACTAACCTACCTGTCACAAATTGTTCCAAATAGAGAAAAAAACTAAAAGACAGGAGATTTTTTAAGTTGTCATTCCAATTTAAATATAAATAAAATATTAATTTTTACCTTTAAAAGGTGAAGTATGTATTTTTTGCACCATTACCAATCGGAATGGCAAATAATGCTTTAGAACCGTTTTATTTTTATAAAAAAAAAATATATCTGCGATTGGTCATACAAAGACTCAAAAAACTTGTGCTTCTGAATGAGAAAAATAATTTTAATATAGAAAAAAGAAAATGTAGCACTACATCACTTACTCCCCAAAGGATCCTCCGCAGTGAATGGGTGCCGTCAGAATGAGAGTCCAAACAGCTGATAAAAACAAATCCATCATTAATCTGTTTTTAACTTCATACTGTTGCTTCTGGTCCATATTCCACGATAAAGCTTCCTTCAGTGAAATAATTGGTCCCCTGTTGTATGCATATTTATCTCCTGATTCAAACAAGATTTTCTTTACTGGAGAAAGCAATATTATGTAAAGAGGACTTATATTTTGACCTGCAGCTATAGTTTTATATAAACAAATTGTGGATTTGTTTCTTAAAAATATTTAGTTTTCCCTTCCCAAGACGTTAGATGATGGATTGGAGTGGTGTGGATGTATTGTGATGTTTTTAATCAGCTGTTTGGACTCTCATTCTGATGGCACCCATTCACTGCAGAGAATCTATTGGTAAGAAAGTAATGTAATGCTACATTTTTCCAAATTCAGTGTAGAACATTTTCAATTTTGGGTGAACTATTCCTTTAAGATTCATTATTTCATTAATTTAAACCAGGTTAAAATCTAAACACAAGCATAAAGATGCATTTGGGCAATAAATCAAATATTTATTATCTCTGACCTCTGGTCTGTTCTGAGAGAAGATGCCGATGAAGGGGTCTCCGTCCTTCGAGTGTCCTTTGTGCAAAAATGCTGATCCCAAATTCTCTGCTCGCTCAATCACCTGATGAAGAGGAAATGACAAATAACTTAACCATACCAGAAAACAACTTGTATGCAGTTCACTGTGCACAAGGGTGAACTAAAATATATATATCCACCATAAACATATATATCCACCATAAACATAATTCTCTAAATAGTTTAAATTCAGTTCCAATTCAAAGAACTGAATATTTCCATTTGGAACTTCATATGTTAAAGGTTATCAGTGCATGCATTCAGTGTCATGTGCAATCTATGTAGCTTATTAACAAGACAACAGCATAAGGAATGTAAATGTGACTGCTTCAGCAGTTAAACAGGTTCCCACATGCCCGTTTTACAGTTTGACCACCCCTGTGTAAGTGCAACCTTCACAACCACGCCAACAACTTACAAGACACCTGCACTTAAGTGGCCTGAAATTTAAAATAAGCTTCTATACAGGTGTGTCGGAGGCTCTGAGTACACGTCAAACACAGATTAGGCACTTTGAAAGAACATAATGTCTCACTGTATTAATTACTTCACAGATTTTATAGCATGCTAGATTAAAATTATGTAAAGTTTTTTTATGAAATGACCCAGTCGTGCAACAGGTAACTTATTAACTTGAGAGCTAAGAGAGCAGTAAATGTGAGCTATAATAAATCCCAAAGCTCAACTAAGGATGGGTGAATGGCATGCACCAATGTGAGAGACGGGCCAGTTCTGCATTGTGACATTTTATATTTGTACACTTATGTCTTAAAACTAGTGGTGGGCCGTTATCGGCGTTAACGTGCTGCGTTAACGTGAGACTCTTATCGGGCGATAAAAAAAATATCGCCGTTAATCTATTCTCAAAGTTGGGTTGGGTCTATACTACCCAAGCTATGATGACTTTCACCCTGATATTTTAACGCGGATGTATACCTAGCCGAATTGCACTGTAGGGGGCGAGAACGAGTCTTCGAACTAGAGGCTCGCAGTCCGTGATGGACAGATTGTTAACGGCTGGTCTATGTGGTAATACACTCGGGCAGGACATCCAAACGCTCACCTATCATTCATCAACCTCAAATATGGCTTTTCATCTGAAAGATGTATGTAGTAGCAACTTTACATGGCCGCTCAATATGATGTTAACCTAGAGAAATGTGCGCTATTGAAGTGTTTGTGTGGAAGCGCGTTTGCTGCAGGACAGGCTCCGGTGCGCTCACTTGCTCTTAAAATCTCCGTCATTCTTGGTCATACAGATAAAAGTAGCCTAATACATCTTTCGAATCTGTAAAGACTCTACGTAAAAAACAACATTTTGGGTTTTTATTCAACTAATAAGGTGGGCACGCTGTGATCTGTACTATATTTTTACTGTAATTGACAGTTATCGGCAAAAAAAACAACAACACGGGAGTGGGAGGGAATGGGAGTCATTCTTCCGGGAGTGGAACGGGATTTTCCCCCAGTTTTTTCGTGGGATTGGGACGGGAAGAGATTAAAGTTTGTGATGCATTTTGGAAACAGGAGATGAGCCCCTGGTCTAATGCGCCACCTGGCTTGAGAAACCCGTTCTCAAAGACTTACTTTTAGTCATTATTTGGGTAGCACACATATTCTGAATGCCTTCGGCAGAATTCAAATGAGCCATTTTAATCTAGATTAATCTAGATTAATCTAGATTAAAAAAATTAATCTATGCCCACCTCTACTTAAAACACTTCTGTTTTCTGTGATGGATTTAACATTGTGACATCTGCTGATTTAAATATCTCCACGGGGAAGTTATGAAGAATCAAGCATCAGAAACCTTTGAAAATTATGAACAATACACTTCAGGTCATAATTTCTAGCAAAAATATGTTTATGAATTTATTGCTGCTGAGTTTAATTACAGATGCAAATTTTCAAATATTATTGCAAAATATGAATGTAATAAATTATCTGCACTCTAACTATTAATGATAACCTTTACATTTAATAGGAAATACAAGATAAATGTATTGCTTACATACAAAAAAAGTACAAATAAAAATCAATCTTAGTGGCGAGGTTAGTGAAAATATAAGAAAGAATTAAATAATTGCAAAAGCATGTATCAATTACAAAAAGCATGGATCAAAACAGAAACAGACATGGATGCAGAAGTGTCATCCTACCTCGGAGTACGAAAGCCATTCATATGGCTGCTTTGGTTTTCTGGATCCCAGACAGGGACCGTTTTCTGAAAGCAAATGTAAAGACATCACATAAAGGCCAATTAGATTTTTCAGTTTGTTGTTTTTATGCAGTATATTCATCATCATGTGGTAATATTAATACTGACCACTTAACCACAGGTTGACTTAGCATTTCATTGCCAAATATACCAATATTATTACACAAAACTTTATATAAAATTAGTTAGTGCAACTTTATTTATGGCTTCAAGGTTAAAGTAAAAGCAAAAGTACATACTTGACTCCCTCAGACCCCTGTGAAACCACTCGTACATGGTCTTGGCGTCCTCGTATAAATGGCTCAAGAGCGGACCTCCGTTTAAAACCGCTCCTCGACGAGCGAATTCTCCACCCTGATCGACAAAAAACAAATGTAAAGTTTTATATCAAATCTCTGATTGCAATAAGACAGGCATTGAGTTCATCTTAAATGTAGTATTGTCTTACCGGCAGCTCTACTGACTGCATGCGCAGGTCACAGGGCGCTTTGAGGGCTTTGGGTCTGGTGGCGAACCAGTACGCCGTGACGGCGGTGAACGCGCCCATGCCGAGGAGGGTGTTTGTGGAGAGGCTGCGGAAATAGTCCCTCACATCAGACAGCTCAGGGATTCGCATCTGCTTCAACAGATCGTGTGCCTGCATGACTACAGCGAACTCAATCTGTAGAGGACAACAGGGGTTAAATTAGAACCTACTGCACTTATACCATGGTACAGAGAAAAAATACTTTTGATATTACCATATGTATGTATCACGGAATGGCAAGGAACTTCAAAAGACACAAAAAAACTGATATGGAGAGCTGATGTTGTCTGTTCCTTGTTTATTGCAGTGTTTGTTTCGGTGTTTTCAAAATGTAATACAGACAGATAGACCATGGTACCATTTGTAAAATCATTCTGAAGGAGAAATTTACTAAATGTATATTAAAATATATATTTTAATATTCCAACAAGGAACTTCGACAGATCAAAAGGTGGTTTTACCAGGGTACAAAAACATTGTACTTGTGGAAAATTCAAACGGCGCTTGTTTTTGGGGATTTTATTTTACATTGTGAAATTTTTTTCATGGCAAGCACATTTTTATTCCCAAATAAATCACCATAATACAAAATTAAACATGAGAAAACATGAGAAATGTGTTTGTGTCTGGCATGGAACTTTCTTATTGTCCTCCAGTGATTCATACAATCAGTAAAATCAGTTTTTATTGGCACATTATTGAGCTGTAAAATCCTGTCAAGTGTTTTGAAATATTGTGGGGAAACCCTTTGGTTAAATCTTAGCAATCAATCGGTAATCAAAGTGACCTGTGACACATTATCTTTGCAGGGGAACCTCAAAGTCCGTGCTGAAGGGTCAACCTGAATAAAGGATCAGATGTTGTGTAAGGTTATCTTCATCTACTACACCTGTAATTCAGCTCACATCAAGCTTTACTTATACATAAAAATAAACCTTCACAGCAATCAACACTCCTGTCATAAACCGAAATTTTACAAAACGGGTTTCTGGGCAAAATTAACACCAACAACTATATTTTGCATTGCATTTGCAACATTATTTTCATAACTACTAACCACATTTTCCCCAAATTTATGCCAAGTACAGTACTACAGAAACACACACACACACACACACATTCTGTTTCTTATTAAACTCTTCATTCAGTGAAATTTAGTTTAACAGATAATGGCATAATGTATACTAACAACTATTCTTTTTTAAACTTATTTTATAATTCACCTTTTACTTTCACATTTCATACAGTACCTGTCATAAAAAAATAATAAGTTTGGCCATAAATATATATAAAGTACATTTATAATATTAATTAAAATACTTTCAGACTTTAAAATGTCACATTTAATTCAATGTGTTACTTGCAGTTTGTTGGTAATTATTCCTGAGTGATTCCTTTGTAATTATTTCTGAGTAAAACTGTTGCAAAGTCCTACAGTGCACTGATCATCAACATTTTTTGTAGAACAAAGGGAAAGTTTTTTATTTGATCAGTTTATCTCACTATAATTTGTTTATTTAAACGGGGAGGCATCTCAATTATCATCAGTAAAGTATGGAGTACCACAAGGATCTGTCCTAGGTCCTCTGCATATACATGTTGCCCCGTGGTAATATTATTAGAAAATATAGGATTAGTTTCCATTGTTATGCTGATTATACTAAACTATATATGTCAACAAGACCAGATTAAACTTCTAAACTATCTAAGCTAACGGAGTGTTAAAAATGTAAAAGTTATGAAAAATTATTTTTTTCTCCTATTAAATTCAGATAAGACTGAGATATTACTTATTGGACCAAAAAAAACAGTATTCAGAATATCTTGGATTACAATTTACAACTAGATGGATGTACTGTTACTTCCTCTACAGTCAAAAAATCTGGGTGTTATATTAGACAGCAACTTATCTTTTGAAAATCATATTTCTCATGTTACAAAAACAGCATTATTTCATCATAGTACAAAATGCTGCGGATAGAGTCCTTATCAGGTCAAGGAAATATGATCATATTACTCAAATTGTACAGTCTCTGCACTGCTACCTATTAAGTTCCGTATCAGTTACAAAATATTATTACTTGCCTATAAGGCCCTAAATGGTTTAGCTCTTGCAAACCTAAATAATCTTCTATCACGCTAAAATCCAACCCGCTCCCTAAACCAGAAAACTCTGGACTCTTGGTAGTACCTAGGATAGCAAAGTCCACTAAAGGAGGTAGAACTTTTTCATATTTGGCTCCCAAACTCTAGAATAGCCTTCCTGATAACGTTCAGGGTTCAGACACACTCTCTCTGTTTAAATCTAGATTAAAGACACATCTCTTTAGCCAAACATTCATATAATGCATCTCACAATCTTGTACTGAAGTTATATCTGATCAAACACATTGTTATGCTTTAGCTTGGGTTGAAAATATAATATTTGACTGGATGGAACACCAGCTATGCTAATTCTCTCTATTTGTTTCTCTTTTTCTGCAACGGGAACTAAGAATTACACAAGCTTCAGTCGGATCCAACCCTTAAATGATCTGAGATGACCGAACACCTGAGAAGAGATGATGCCAACCCCTCAGAGGACCTCAGAGGAAGCAACCATCAGACAGTATACAGAATTAACCACAATTTTCCATAAGTTAATTATATTGAGTTTCTACAATATAAATCTATTTTAGAAACTTAATTTCCTGTAAAGCTGCTTTGCAACGATTGTATCGTAAAATGCGCTATACAAATAATCTTGAATTGAATTTATCTGGAACTCTATTTGAATCTTGAACAGGTCTAACTACATTATAATCGTATTCAAATTAACTATAAACTACAAGTTTAATTTGCAACAAGCTAAATCAGTTAGCAGCAGCATTAGGGCCATGAGTCACCTTAATCAGATATGTGAGTCATGTTAAACCTTGAGAGGACGCGTTACCCCTTTAACCTCTCACCCACTTCTATTCTTACTGCCCCGGGGCAGATAATTCTGAGAAACTGTCTTTACTAAGTGAGGAACAGACACAGTGTGAAGCCCTTGTAAACTCACTCATGCCTACATAAAAACAACAGAGTAAAATCCGGTGGAGACTTGCAGCTAAAATACTACTAACCATTCAATATCCTCATTAATTCAGAACAGCAAATACTACATTCTCTGCATTCTGACAAAAGCAATTGTACTATAAAATAGTTTCTTCAACTTTGCTAGTACACGCCTTGCTTGAAAACCTGCCCTTCATCAAGGTGTTGACAGCAAAGTCAAACAATCTCAAATCACCTGGCAAGAACTCAACATGACCAACACACACACACACACTTCACCTGAGACTAGGAGAATAAGGCACGTCCAAACATGGGTGGCGATGTGCTTCCCGCACTCACAGAACCACGCCAAGGAAGGTGAAATGACCAGGTGAAGGTAAAAACAGTTCAGTCTGAACAACTAAAGGTCGAGTTTATGTGCAACCGCAGGCCAGACCCATGCCGACCCCTTCCTGCTCCTTATTGGACAGAAACACACTCTTAGAACCTGCTGCATCAGCCAATCACAGAACAGCAAGTCAAACAAGCAACGACCAATAGTTAAAGTCTTAAAATAAACTGACTAGATATGATTTTACTGTGTCAATACTCAAGAAGAACTATATGCTGATTACAGTAAGCTGATGTTCTGTGATCAAATTTGACTGACATGGGTTTTTGTTTTCTTCATTTTTTTTTATTAATACTTATACTCAGCAAGGATGCATTAAAATGGTCAAAAGTTACACTAAATGCATTTATAATGTTACAAAGATTTCTACTGTATATTCAGCAAAAAATCCTGCAAATGAACTATGGTTTACACAAAAATAGCAGCACAACTGTTTTCAACATTGCTAATAATAAATGTTTCTTGAGCAGCAAATTAGCTTATTAGATTGATTTCTCAAAATTCAGCTTTGATCACAGGAATAAATTACATTTTAAAATGTATTCATTCGAAAACAGCTATTTTAAATTGTAATAATATTCCACGATATCACTGTAGTTTTGATCAAATAAATGCAGCATTATTGAGTAGATTAAGAGACAGCATTATTAAGAGACTTATTTCAAAAACATTACAAATCTTGACCCCAAACTTTTGAAGAAATTGAATGCCAATAAATCGCAACATTTCTAAATATCAGCCTAGTTGATATATCAGTCAACCACTATAATAGCAACACACTTCTGTTTATGCATCAAAGATCTCCTTATTATCTCACTGTGTTTGGTGTCGGCCCATCAAGAGGTGATGATAAACATAAACACTTCGTCTCATTCCACTGGTGTGCACACTTTCCAGGGCAAAGGTCACATGACCAAACAGCCACGTCCTTTAAACTCTTCCTGGGACAGAGGAGGGTTGAGTGAGACCAATGACAGACCCTGAGGCCGGTCACCCGATGGGCGCAGACACAACCCCCTCCCAGAGCAGGGCTGCTATTTAAAAACAGTGGCACAACAAATGGAAAACAGTGACATGAGGACGAGTGGAACATATCAGATACATAAAAGGCATGCGATTTATGACGAGAGGCCAGCGGACATATGATATCTCCATTAAGCTCAAGAACAAGACAGCTTTCCTCTGATTTGAGGTGTAAATCTTTAAAGCAATGTAAATTAAGTCACACTTCAAAATCAAAATGACATTAATTTGCATAAACATATACAAATGAAATAACCAGTAATATTATTTGCATTTTTCATGCCATTTGCAACTAAATTCTCACTACTGTAATATATCTATTTTTGGGTCCTAAATTGTTTTTTTTTCTTGGTCATTCATTATAAATTAGATTAATATTTACTTGACAGACATTTGATCAGTAATATATTAATACTACCATTACTTAATCTTCTATTAAAAAGTTTGGGGTTGTTAAGATTATGTTTTTGAAAGAAGTCTCTTCTGCGCATCAAGGCTGCATGTATTTGATCAAAAATGCAGTAAAACAGCAATTCAATATTATTACAATTTAAAACAGCTGTCTTCTATGTGAATATATTCAAAAATTGTATTTATCTCTGTGATGCAAAGCCGAATTTTCAGCATCATTACTACAGTCTTCAGTGTCACATGATCCTTCAGAAATCATTCAGATATGCTGATTTTCTACTCGAGAAACATTTCTGATCAATAATATTGACCACAGTTGAGCTGCTTAATAATGTGAAATAACATTTTATTTCAGGATTCTTAAATAGAACATTTAAAATAGAAATCTTCTGTATCAGTACAAATGTCATTATGTACTTTTGGAAAAAAATAAATGTGTTTAAAAAATGAAACCATAAAATTGCCCTAAAATTGGATTAATTTTTTTATGCAAAGCACATTTTCTTAGGCTTTTGGTGAATTATGTCCCAGACACATTCTTGAGAGGTTTCATGACATTCCTTTCTCGACTATTCACTCTAGATCATTGAATTTATTTCAGTCATTCATAAAGAATATGTTGACAGTTTCAAAACCCACACGACAGACATGATTGCATCACACTAACACTTACTGACAGGTTCTAATGAGACTGAACAAACAGAAATGAGTCAGGAGGTGCATACCTCAGACCATCAATAAATAAATATTGACCAATCAATCAGCAGATGTATCATTCTATCCATGATAAAGCACAAACAACTAAAGGCTGGCCAAACTAAGAAGTGGAAAATGGTATCTTTGATTCAATTTTAATAATGCTGTGCTGCATCTATTCAAAAATCCCAAAATTAGTCAATTATGAGTCTATTGCATCACAAGTCAGAGGATCCTATTTACAACTTTAGACAATAATAAACCTAATAAACCAGATTAAATCAGACAGGCAGTATCAGTCTGACCTTGTGATATCTAGGCTATCACATGCCTCTGACCGGGACAAAGGTTGAGTTGTACTCTGCTTATGAGTGTTGACAAAATATACACTGCCATCTCACTTTTAAATTCTTGAAAGATATGCAACCTATAAATACATGGATGAATACAACAATCAGCAGCATTCATTATTAATAATGATGAACAGGTGCGGTCTACAGGAACCCATTCACACGCTCAGACGCCCATGACCTTGTGTCCTGTGTATCAGGAGTCTGTTTCCAAACCCTTAGTTTCCACCATACCTGTTCATTAGCAACACAATGACCAAACCAAACAAGCCCTGCAAGAACACCAAAGTACACATGAATCACATTGTCTTAACCCAAAATACAACCAACCATCTACACAGCTACAGGCAAGAAATAATAAGCAATACTAGTGTGTGTGCTACAGCTTCACAGTAATGACAAATCTGAAATTTCATGAAACTGCATGGATTGTTGATTAGTTTTTTTCCATGAAAGCCTATTGTTTAATACTAAACCTTTAACTTATGCACACAGGTGATGTCCACGGGTAGGAGGGATGCTGGGAATGACAACAATAAACAGAAACATGGCTGTTGCCAAACAACAAGGTCAGAAGGGACACAATGGATCTCATGCAAGACGACATTCAATAACAGTCAGCCACAATACTTTAATACAAATTCACCATTTCTAGGAGGAAAATAAAAATCTATAACTGTACTTTTGCTAAACCGCATGATGAATGCATTTAGAGTTCAGCAAGCTAAATTAAGAACTTGAGTCATAGTATGTAACGTTAGTCATACACATATGACAGATGACTTTCTGTATCCAATTCACAAACCAAGAGTAGCTTTAAATAATAAACACGTAGGCTCTTTACAAAACGCATGCTAATTAAAAATAAGGGTTTGCACTTCACACAATGTACATTTGTTAAATTATTAAAATACTAGAGCCAAAATATAATAGCCAAAAAACAACAACTGAAGTCGAAACTGGAATAAAGAGGAGTTCATAGTGTCATATTTCAGTTCCATACACATATGCTCTTCCGCAGTCATCCATATGCATCAATGACACGTCACAATATAGCAAAACACAATCAAAGTTGCTGTTATGCTACTATATAAGGCATTTAATTACTTAATGAAGAATAAAATGCATCAGGAACTGCAAGAGACATGTAAACCGGCTTTACTGACCTGCACGAGACAGCACCCTTCTGATAAACGCACATGCGTTTCCGACGGCGAGAGTTTACTACTTTTTCCGCTGTGTTTAGACGCCAAAATCTGCACCAATCAGAGGCGCCGTACGAATGGACAGACTGTTAGGAGGCCTGGGATTGGTGGGTCATTTGACTCGCAGTAACCCGCGTTTCGGACTTGTTCACCTTTATACAGACATTCACAAGCGGGAGCGCGCGCAGGTGTGAAATATATCAATATCATATCTATTACAAGAGATCGATAAATACACCTAATATGTGTAATACTTCAGCTGTATTGGTTTAATATGCTAAATATTAACTATTTATAAAAAAGACCTCGGATTCATTATATAATATTGGAATATGCCTATTTCACAACGTGACGAATGAGTACCGAAAGTAAGGAAAACCGTTTTCCGGTCCGATGAATGCGCTAATAGAACAGTGGATAAGATTGAAAGTAATCAGTCCTGGTGGCGCCCGTATGTTCAAACATGAATAAGAAGCAACTGTTTATAGTTTTACAACTTTCCCATCGACGATATTTACTCCAGACACTGACAGTAGCTGATGATGAAATAGACTGTAAAACAGTAACGTTAGATGATTGAAACTAAACAATGACTATAAAATTCATAATATATTTTACTTAGATTATGCTTATATGTTGCCTTAAGGTAAAAAAAACGTAAGATATATAAACGTAAGATAGGCTACCATAAGGTAGCAGTAACGCTAACAGTGGAACATTTTCGTAAGGGGAATGTTTGTGTTTTCGTAAGGGAAATGTTTGCATTTTCATAAGGGGAATGTTCTGACAGCTATTTGTTCTCAGGTTCACTTATGCTGCGTGCTTCACGCTTTGGGAACGAACGCCTTCTGCGTGACCGATGTCTGAAACCCTATAGAATCATGCCAATTCATTGGCTGATGGTGCGACGCCGACACTGACGCACTCACGTCGTCAGTCTATATTGGCGAACGCGCCATCTACTCCTCAGATTTCTCTGCCTTCACGAAGCGGTCATACTGCCCTTCGTTGTTGCGATTTCCTGGCCCAAATACCATATTTTCAACGCGATTTATCCATTTGCACTTCGGCGACTGCCTACAGTGGAACTTTGTTCTCCTTGCGGTGAAGTGCCATGGAGTGTCGCCGCTGTCAACCGCCGTGCGCGCGATTCATCACTCGCAATGACCCACACAGTAAGTGCATTAAGTGTTTGGAGTTTTGCACGCGAAGCAGTTTATGGGATCTCAAAATGCAAATTTTGCGAAAATCTCCGTCTCATAACCCTCCGCTCTCGGCTTGAGGCGTGTGAGAAGGAGTCATCCATCTTTCCCCGTCGCGCCCCAGAGGCCTCCGCGGCCTCTCGTGACCACGCGACCTGGGGTTCAGATGTTGAGCTCGAGGAGATGGAGAGTGAGCAGACAGGCCTCGCCTTTTCTCTCCCTCCCTCACCCGAGCGTGTGCGTGATTATCTTTTTCTTAGCCCGAGGGCACGTGACACCATTTCCTTCGGATTAGATGATATACTGCAAACAGCAGCCTCCGACTCCGAGGATTTCGGGCCTGCTTTAGCGGATGCGCTCCCGCCTAGCGGCCAGGAGGCGCGGCCTTCAGCGGCCTACTCTGAGCTCGTGGACGTGCTTTTGCGCACCACTGAGAAGCTCGCGCTGGATTGGCCCGACGAGCCCTGCGAGTCTCGAGCTTCGAAACTCGATGAGCGGTTCCTTAGCGGCTCAAATTCCAAGCCTGAATGGAGGAAGCTGCCATTTTTCGGTGATCTGCATCAGGAGATCTCCAGATCCTGGAAGCAGCCTTTTTCCTCCCGCCTTACTAACGCGGCGGCCGCTGACTTCACCAACCTTGTGGGTTCTGTGGAGCAGGGTTACACCGCCATGCCGGTGGTCGAGGACACTTTGGCCTACCATCTTTCACCCTGTTTGGCGCCTTCCTGGAAGTCCCGCCCCCTCCTTCCTTCCAAGCCGTGTAGGACCACTTCCGCCCTTATCGGGAAGTCCTACATCGCGGCCAGTCAGGCAGGTATGGCCCTCCACACGATGGCCATCCTTCAGGCCTACCAGGCGGACGTCCTTAAGGAGATGGACGAGGGGACTGGTCTGACTCCAGAGGCCGTGAAGGAGCTGCGCAGAGCCACTGACTTGTTAGGGGACACAGTCGGTTCTCTCCTGCAGCGTACGGATCCCGTGCCGGCCACCTGTCAGTCCAGCACTTCACTCTCCATCAACCCAAACAAGGACGCCCTTAGGTCATCCCGTGCCGGCAGAGTGGATACTGACTCTTAAGGTTCCTTTTGCTGGCGCTTATGTCAACCCAAACTGAAAAGAGTTGGCCCTTAGATTTGCAGCCTTCAGAGTGGATACTGTTAGTGAGATGTGTATGGACTTTGCCCCGGGTCTGGTCTTAAGGTTACTCTTTTGACCCTGCGGCCTGAAAAGAGTTGGAGGCCTGGTTACATTCCCAGTCTTGTCCACTGTTAGTGAGATCGTTTCGCTCTAGGTGGTCACACTTCCCTTTCCAAAGTGATCCTCCTCCCTTTGCTTCGAGGCCTGAGGATGTCTTGAAACTTCACATGCTCTGCCCGGTTCAGGCTTGAAGCTGTATGTGGTCACACTTCACTCTTTCCATCCTCCTCCCTTTGCTCGAGTGAGGATGAGAAACAAGGTTTGGAAAAAGTCCTCCCAGTTACTGGTGTGTTTTGGTCCTGGCCGCCGCGGGCTTGCCACATCGAAACCACATCGGTGAGGACGCCATTTCGCTGGCAAGGTTTGGAAAAAGTTATGAGGCGCGGAACCTCCCTTCACCTCTTAGTCTTCGGGCGCATTCTACTAGGGGTGTAGCCTCCTCTCAATTTCGCTGGCTTTTTAGAGGGGAACCTCCCTTCACCTCTTACCCCTGGAGGATGTTTGTGCATTCTGCGGCAGGATGAGCCTCCTCTCCGCACACCTTTGTCTTTTTAGAGGGGTACCCCTGGTTTTACAACCTTGATGTTTGTGTTGCATTGATACAGGATGATCCTCTCCAGGTTCTCACCTTTGTCATCTTGTCTGTTTGAACCAACCGTTTTACAATGTTGTTGGTTCATTATTGGACCAGAGAGGCAGCGTTTTTAGCTTGGCGTGTTTGGTATATCTTGTCTGTTTGTTCCCAAATGTTGTTGGTTCTGTGGACCAGAGAGGCAGCGTTTTTAGCTTGGCGTGTTTGGTAAGTGAACCTTGAAAGAGAACGTCTCGGGTTACTCGCACGTAACACTTGTTCTCTGAATAGGGAACTATGAAAGAGAACGCTCGTTTGTGCCAAGCTCCTCATAACACTGCCGACAGGGTTCTTTTCGGCAGAGAAATCTGAGGAGTAGATGGCGCGTTCGCCGATGTATTCTGCCGAGGGTTCTTTTGACGACGTGAATGCTGAGGAGTAGTCAGGGACGGCATCGCACCATCAGCGATGTAGACAATGAATTGGCGTGATTCGTGAATAGGGTTTCAGGGACGGCAGACATCGGTCATTGGCAGAAGGCTATAGGGTTCCCAAAGCGTGAAGCACGCAGCGTCTGCAGAAGGCGTTCCCTATTCAGAGAAGCGTCTCGTTCCAAGGGTTACTATTCGAGTAACCCGAGACGTTTTCTTATGTCTGTCAACTTCGGTCAAGTCTTATGTCTGCATCTAAACGTGCAGTCTGTGCTTAAACGTGCCAAGAGCAGTCTAAATGAACGTAAAGAAGCTTTCATACCAGCGTTTCCTTTACACTTTTTCTTTTTTTGTTCTTTTTTTTATGTTTGTAAATACATATTTTTTTTACATAAACGTTTGTATTGTACATTATTTGTTATATTAATGTTTAATAAATGTTTATAATAATGTTTTTTATTAATTGTTGTTATTTTGTGTGTGTGTGTGTGTGTGTGTGTGTGTGTGCATGTTTATGTGGTTTATGAGGACACAAATTTGTATAATGTCAAATTTGTATAATATGACATAGGTATTACATAGGTATTAGGAGAAGGTGATTTATGAGGACATATTCAGTGTCCCCATAATTTAAAACGCTTGTAAATCATACAGAGTGAGTTTTTTGGGGGGAAAGTTGAAATGCACCGTCTCCTGTGAGGGCTAAGTTTAGGTGTAGGGTAGGTGTAGGGCAATAGCACATACAGCTTGTACAGTATAAAAACCATTACGCCTATGGAAAGTCCCCATAAACCATAAAAACCAACATGTGTGTGTGTGTGTGTGTGTGTGTGTGTGTGTGTGTGTGTGTGTGTGTGTGTGTGTGTGTGTGTGTGTGTGTGGTTTGCTCATTCTTTCAATTAATATTTGTTCAGAGTGATTCTGACTATTAATGTATTCATTTTGCGGTGAAGTTTAAGAGAAAATTAAAGGCAACATTACCCCAAACATTCTTGCACTTGGATAATTTCCTTATATGCAAACACTCATCAAAATATTTACTTCAATAGGTTAGCTCAATCGTCCAATTGATATGTATTCAGAGTGAACCTGGCTATTACTATGTCCATTTTCAAGGCATTTTACTGTATAGTTTTGGAGAAAACTAAAAGCAAAATCACCCCACACAACGAAATGCATCTTAGCACTTGCACTGTCCCATTTTACAACAATAATAAAAAGTGTTCCTTCATAGATTAGCTAATTCTTGCCATTTATATTTATTCAGAGTGACCCTGACTGTCACTGTCTTCATTGACAATGTATTTTACTGTATAGTTTTGGAGAAAACTAAAAACAAAATCACCCAAAATATCAAAATGCGTCTTAGCACTTGCAGTGTCACATTTTCCAACACTTATAAAAAGTGTTCCTTTTATAGGTTAGCTCATTCATTATATATATATATATATATATATATATATTCAGAGTGACCCTGACTATCACTGTGTTCATTTTCAAGTAATTTTAGACTATAAACTATAGACTAAACATCAAAATACATTGTTGCACGCATCATCCCCGCATATTCCAACACTCATAAAATAGTTTTTGAGTCATTCTTGCACTTACAACAAATTCACCCCATTTTAACATCTATATAAGTCCATTCTTGCACTTACAACAGTCCTACACACATTTTCAAGCACTATATACAGTGCATTATACTGTCATTTAATATAGTGAATACCTTCTTTGTACAATGACTTCTTACATTTTCCTGATTATGTTTTACTGTTTGAGAAGTAGTCATTTAATATAGTGAATACCTTCTTTGTATTCATAAGAACTGATTATGTTCATCATCCGTTTGAGAAGTAGTCATTTGTGTCCATGGTTACTAATTCCTCACCTTCAGTTTAGTTTCTTATATACATTTACATGTATGCATTTAGCAGACGCTTTTATCCAAAAGCGACTTACAGTGCATTCAGGTTATACATTTGTATTGTCAGTATGTGACAATATCTACGTTTATTGCCCTGTCAGTTTTGTTGTTGGTTGTTGTGTTTGTTTATGGTGATATGCCAGTAAAGCTGTATTTTTATTATTATTGTTTATCTTGATCTTTAGGCAATTGAATAAAACTTGGTCAGCTGTAATTCCTCACTTCTCCACCTTGATTGAATCATTACAATTATGTGGTATTGAGATTAACTGTTGAATTCTCTATTTAAATGAAAATCTATACAACGAGTGGCAAATCACAGAGATAGGGAAAGACAGTGGATAACACAAATAAAAATAAAAGTGATGCAGTGTTATGTCCCCGTTTAAATATGATCACACTTTTATAAAAACAAATATTTTGTTATTACAGAAAACAACTATGTGCGTCTTGAAGAACAACGACACTTTCAGCATGCTATTGTACTACTGTGCAACCCATCAGACTGCACAACAGTGTCTACTGTGGCTTTAGCACCTGCGGACATTTATTGTCTCTCTGCTGCACACTAATGCACACACCTAATAAAATCATACTATCATAACTTGTGTGTTTAATTGTTTTAACTCTTTGCTATTACTTGTGTCACTTCTGTTTTTTTATAACTCTTTCCTATTTCTTGTTTCACTTCTGTTTCTGTTTTTTTTTATAACCATTTACTATGTGTAAGTAAGTTGTGTTTTTTTTAGCATGTGTGTTTGGCTAAGTGTTATTTTTAAGGATTACTGATAAACTACTGTGGTATGCACTTTTTGGGGTGAGTTTGCCTTTAATTGTCTCCTAAACTGAATACAGTGATAGTAAGGGTCACTCTGAATGAATATCAATTGAAAGAATGAGCCAACCTATAAAGGCACTTGTTATGAGTGAAAATGCCAAGAAAATGGGGCCAATGCATTTTGTTGATTTGTGTGATTTTTCAATTTGTTGATTTCCAAAACTGTGATTTTTCATATTAGTTTTCTCCAAAACTATAAGGTAAAATGCCTTACATGAATATAGTGATATACAGGGTCATTTTAAATAAATGCCTTTAATTTTCTCTGAAACTGTACAGTTAAATGACTTGAAAATGAATACATTGATAGTCAGGAAGAAATATGAATTGAAAGAATGAGCAAACCTATAAAAAAAGCTTTTTATAAGTGTTTGAAAATTATATATATATAATACGTATACATTAAAATAACAATGAATAAACAACATTAATATTAACATTTATTAAACAATATTAATATTAATATGATAATTAATGTACAATACAAACGTTTATGTAAAAAAAAAATATGTATTTGCAAACATTAAAATAAACGTAAAAAAGCAAAAGTGTAAACGCTGGTATAACAGTATCTTTACATTTATTTAGACTGCTCTTACTACCTCAGTAAGTGCACATTTAGACTCGCAAACCAAAAAGTGCGGCTGGCTTGACCGCAGTCCCCTACTGATACAGTGGTTCCTAACTAAGTGCATGGATCCACTTCTAACTGTTCTATACCTGCATAAACCTGTAAACCTGTAATAGTTAAATTTAGTCTCATCATTACCATGAGATTATTATGTTTAGTTAAATTTAGTCTCATCATTACTTCAATCATGAGATTATTATGTTTAGATGGACTGTCTAGACTTGTCATATGCTCTTGACACATTCCAATGTTAATGCGTTTCAGAACACAAGAATTCCAATGTTAAACCTCAGAACACAAGAATTAATGTTAAACCTGGAAAGGAAGTCGTGAAATGTTATTTAAAAAATAATAGTTATTTAAAAAATAATTAATATTAAAATTCCTTCACAACATGTTTTGCACAAACTATTAATATGTTTTATTACATTATTCTCTTTAATTAGGTGTTCTTCGTGAGGCTTTGGAAAAAATAAAGGAGCTGGAAGAACTGGTGTGAAGCCTCAACATCTCTCAAGCTTTGCTGGATAGCCGGTTAGTAACATCATCCTCATCTACATACCTGCTGTAACATCCTCATCATCCAGTTATATCATCCTCCTCCTCTTTATTACCCAGCAACATCAACCACATTTTCTTAACAACTCCTAAACTTGCTACGCAAACAAGAGCAGGTTGTGCCTATTAGAGAAGTTGCATAGTCACCCTTAGCCTATTTCATAAGAGAATCCCCATGCTATATGACAGTGACCATCAGCAGACCCTGGACCCAGAATGGTAGGTGTGTATTAGTATTATTATTATATTTTTCAACAAACACAATTTGTGATGCCAGTGCCTATCCAATGGCTTTCACATAAGGGCATTTCTATCAGTCCATAGGGAGGTTTTTCATTTGGGTCCACTTTTCAGTCCTATTCATTGGACTGGCACCAAAGTGTGAAGCATTGGGGTGGACGAAGCCACCACAAGGAAGAACTTTAACATCAAAGTTCTTAGCATTGCAGTGAGGAACGTCTGCTGAGCTGCTTTTTCAAACTTGATTGCAGATGTCATGACAAAAAAATGCCATTTTTTCTATCATGCACTTTACATTAGCACTTCACTGTTGTCAACATAAAACGGTTTTGAATACGTTTTTTTCTTTTTACTGGGTGCAGAGCCTATACCAGGCCATATGTTTGCTTGTGCATTTTTTATTCTTATTAAACTGTTAAAATGTTTAAACTAAAGCCATTTACTATCGTACATCATTGCAATTTATTAAGTGTGTGTATATATATATAATGGGAGCTGAATCTTAAAATGTCATGCCATTTAAATGAAGGCAAATGGTTTTTAAGGAAACATAATTTGGTGCCCTGAAATCCCCCGAACACTGAATTAGGGTCAACTAAAAATTAACATTACAATATAATATAAAAGATAGGTCCGTAGGCACAGAAAACATGCACTTTTAATCACATGATATATTAATCCTATTAGCACGTTTGTTTGACTACTAGAGAGGACATTGCCTAGACTTGCATCTGTTTTCTATCAGGTAAGTTATGCATTTTATAACTCCACAATTACCACTAAACGTACTTATTATAGACATGTGCAAAACCCTAGATTTAAATAAATAATAATAAATAAAACATGTTTTGGCTGATTTATAAGCCTTTTTAACAAGCAGGGACCTGTAAAATGTGCCCACTAATCGGTTGTAATGATATTTCACTATATAAGTGAGGAAAATGGGTAAAATACATATAGTTAAACCAGTATACACAAATAGTTTACAACCTTTTTTTATTAAACCACTTTGAAATTCATCCATAAAGCCAACAAGTGATAAATTGGAAATTAGCTATGACAATTGCCAAATAATACATACCTTGACAATAAAAAAATTGTTTCTCAAAAAATAATTTAGCCTTCCCTAAAAACGGTCCACAAAATGGACAACATTGGTTATTCTTACTTTATAAGAAAATAAATTCATGTAATGACGGTGAGAAAACAACTATTCCCAGCCAATCAAAGTCTCAAAGTCGGTTTCAGTCTCAGATTTTGGAAGTCTCAAATACAGTGGTTAAAAAAGAAGAGGGCAAAAATGTATGCTATTGAATCTAGTTAAAATCTATCAGTATAGTTAGTTTAGTTTATGTAGTAATTGGTTTATTATTGGGGGGGGGGCGTAATTTAGCTTTTTTTTTACAAATATCTTGTTTAAATTTTGAAGGTTGAAGGACCAACTATTTGGAGTCCATTGAAGTTCACTATATGGAGAAAATTCCTTCCTGGAATGTTTTCATCAAAAACCTTAATCTATTTTCGACTGAAGAAAGCAACACATAAACATCTTGGATGACATGGGGGTGAGTAAATTATCAGGACATTTTAATTTGAAAGTGAACTGATCCTTTAAGACACATTTGGTGAATATAATTAACTGCCTAAATAATAATTTATTTGATTTACTTCAATATATACTCAAATGGACTGATACCACAATAATAACCTTCTTATTGCACTTGCCTTGACATTTTGTGGAACGGCATGGGATCACAGTTGTGTCTTTCAGTATTCTGTGTTAAAAAAAAAAAGAACATTCAGCTTTCTTGCCCAAAAATCTTCCTTTAAATGTCAAGATCACCCTTCATTATTATGTCACTAGAAACTGAAGTATTTCATGATACCTTCCAAGACTGGGCTAGCTCTATACACTGCATCTTCTTCCTTATCGAGAATGACTGTGAGGCCTGGAACAGCAAATTAAAACAACTTATAGCATTTATCAAACAACTTACATTCTGCACTCATTAAGACACATTTAATCGACACAATTATCTTAAATGGAAAAATGATACAATAACGTTCTTATTGCACTTGCCTTGATAGTCTCTGAAATGGCATTCCAGTTGTATATTAGTTGTTTTGCTTGTCATATTTTCTTGTTTGTTACCCTCCATTTTCATTTTAACTGGTGAATTTTTGTTCACTCTAATGATGTTGGTTCGGGTTTGTTGGGAACCACATTGGGAGGGGATCTTATAGACAACCTTGCAAAGTTAGTCTTGAAGACAAACTTGCAAAATGAATATATCAGTGGAGTATACAAAATTGTATATGAAGTCGAGCAGATGAAATTAGAAGAGTGATTATTACTGTAGTTGAAACGTGCTGAATATTTGCAGAGTCAAAATAGCAGACAGATGAGCAGACCGAATATTAAAAGATTCTAAACATTCTGCATTTTTTTTAAACTGTGGCGTCACTACATTCGAACCCATTTTATAAAATTAGAAAATAAAAAATAGAATACTTCTTAGAATACTTACATTTTTTTAAGAATTTCTATACGGTCAGGAGACAAACCAGTACATTAAGCATCTCAATAAAACAAAGTCAAGCTGTTAAGAATCAAAAGTCTCTCAGTTTAGAGTCTGGCGCCCTCATCTGAGAGGCCCATTTCTCTGAAAGACACACACATAACAAGCAGCCCTTTATACTGCCTCGGTGTGCAGCTATAGTGCTGTTCCAGAAGGCCCCTAACCAGTATGTGTTATAGGTAAACAGGCGATATGCTTTGCATATGTTAAAAAAAAAAAAAGATAAATAAAACATTTTTTACAATCAAGAAATCAGCTATTGCGTAGTATAGCAAGTCTAGCAAATGCACTATTTTTCCAGTAGTCTAAATAAAGAATTCTCAGTTGTCCACTAGAGGGCAATCAGTCCACTGGATATTACAGTAGTCTCAGTACAAGAGAATTTGAGTCTTTTGAAAAAGTTTATTTTATTTATGCAAAAACACTGTGAGTTTTTGTAAACATAATATATGTAGAATCAGGTAGCAAACAAACATAAACAGTCACATGCTCAAACCAACTTTTAGTATCTTAGCTGATATTTTATATAAATATGAGGTGCAAGCACTGTACACCAGATCAGAGAGGATACAAAATCCATGCATTAATTATTTCAACATTAATTGCACAGGTCACATTATCAAAAAACCGCAGAGGTCAAAATCTGCTCAAAGAAAAGTTGTGGATGATCAAAAACAGTAAGCAGAAACATATGCTTTAGTGAATGTGATCATGGGACTCTCCAAACCAGGCAAATTCATAATCAGATTCTCTAAAATAATAATGTGTTACTGTCAGCAGCATCTGTAATAGTCAGTTCTTGCAGGATATGTTTGTTCAAATCCTGTTTGACATCATTCTAATGTTAAGTCTTCTAAAAAATGACTTCATCTTGCAGAACTTCCGCTTTTGCTTCTTGACTTTTCTCTTTCGAAGGTAAAACGCCTCCCAGTTTTCTTCATCTCCTTCCCAAGGAACCCAAGCCCCTCCGTTGCGTCTCGGATCGGCTCTGGGATCTTCTGCAGGGTAGCGCACCGGAACGGCGGTCCGGTTGTAGAATGCTAACCGAGCCAGCAGCTGCTTGACCACGTCTGGCCGGTGCTCTGCGAGATCGTAACGCTCATACGGATCGTCCGCCACATTGAAGAGCCACAAGGATTTCTTTGCTTCCGTGTGCCGTTCCAAATTCCACCAAGATTCCGGAAAGTTTCCCAGCATCTGAGGCGGAATCCAGTCTCCATATCCAGGATTTCCTGTCAAGAGCTTCCAGTCTCCGACTCGAACCGCTGCTTGCACGGCCGTATTCCAGATCCCGTATCCATTTTTTAAAGATCCATGCCTGGCGGCGTTGTAGAGCGGATCAATATTATGTAGGATCTCCAAACGTGGAGACTCCTTCCCGCTACTAATGGTTTCCCACATGTCATATCCATCCAGCCCATCCACCTGGGAAACATTCCCTCCTGCGAGTCCAACTAGCGTTGGGTACCAGTCTGTGATGTGAACTAGAGCTTTGCTAACTCTCTTCCTGCGTCTCAACAATGGACTATGGACAAATCCAATGCCACGGACGCCTCCTTCCCAATATGTTCCCTTTCTTCCCCGTAGAGGCCAATTGCTCCCGCCAAAGAGCGGCTGTCCGCCGTTATCTGTAGAAAAGATAATGACGCTGTTCTTATAGTAGCCATACTTTCGCAGCGCATACGTCACGTTCTTTACTGCCTCATCTACGGCCGAAACCATCCCAGCATATTTCCGGCGAAATACATTTCCCATTTGTCGATACGGATAGACGTATTCCCTCGGCGACTGCAATGGCGTGTGCACAGCTTGGAAAGAAAGGAACATGAAAAGTGGCTGAGATGAAGGATCATGAGCGGCGAGGATTTTTCGGACTCTTTGCGCATACAAATGTGTGGAATAACGCCCTCCCTGACCCCACGCCACACGCTCGCCCTCGTGAAGGTCGTACCCGCAAATTCCCGGCCCGTCACACGACTTGTAGGTGTAATAATCCACGCTGCCCGTCAGAGAGCCGAAGTACGTGTGGAATCCACGGCGGGTCGGCAGGCAATCGCGTTTGTAGAAGCCCAGGTGCCATTTGCCCACCATGTGCGTGGCATATCCCGCCTCCTGCAGCCGCTGTGGCAATGTCCGGAGGTCAAAGGGCAAACAGCTGGGCTGCCGAGAGCGGATTATCGAGTGCTGGAGACCCGTATGGATCTGATATCTAGAGCGGAACGGGAAAGGAAAATAACTGGATCAGAACTCACAAACACATCTAATCACAAGCACAGACATTAATTGATTTATTTATTTCAAACATTGTATTGCCATAGATATCAGAACTGCACATAACTGAATTATTTAATTTGTGCATGTTTATTTTAATCCGTTTGTGCTTTTTGTATGTCTCTCTTATTCTATTTATAGTGCACATTTACTTTAATTTTAAATAATCTATTATTGTTACTGTATTTTTTATCTCTTTAAACCATTTTATGATCACTATTTTGTATACATTTTTATGTACTGCACTTTGAATTGTATGAAATGTGCTATTAAATAAATTTACTTTGCCCTGTCTTGACTTTTCATAACCTGGACATTAGTTTTATGACAATTTTTTGTAAAGCTGTTTTAAAACTATGTGTATTGTGAAAGGTGGTGTACAAATAAATTGTATTTGTCTTTATTAAATAAGCTCTTATGTTCTACCGTTAAATATTTATTGGCCAAAAATGTTGCTCGTTTGTCACTGTTACTTTTGTCACAAGTAACAGTGATGTCAGATTTGTGAATTAATCATTTATTCGAGTGAGTTTTGTTCAAGAATCACTCAAGCTGATACACAAATTGGTCTGAATGATAAAAATGAAAATAAAAAAGATTTTCCACAACAATTATTTCTTTAAACACTGTTGTAAAGTGTCTGTACGTTATATATTTCATGATGATGATGATGATGATGGCCACACATCTTCCAATAATGCATAATATTTTCCAGTATAATGCACCATTTTATTAACAGGAAATTAGTAGGGTATATACAGTGTGTTTGATCAAATACACTGTTGTTGATGAGAATTATTCTTTTTTTTAATGATCAGTAATTAGTTTACTTAAATCAGTGTATCTCAACTTTTTGCACTAGTCTACAACGCCCCACATTGTCCTTTCTTATAACAATATCACCCTTACAAAACAGTATGATGACCATGGTGATTTTATCTTATTTACCACTCATTACCATATTTATGTAGCAAAATACCAAGTAAACGTCCACAAACATGTTGCAAACCGCGGACTGAAGCGAGTGAGTGAGTGAGTTACCTGCCAGTGATGAACTGACTGCGGGACGGAGTGCAGATGGGCTGGATGTAGTAGTTCTCCAGCTTCACTCCCTCCGCTGCCAGCTTGTCCAGTGTCGGTGTGTGGATGTCTCTGTTGTGGTAGCCGATGTCGTTGAAGCCCTGATCATCTGTCATGATGAAGATAATGTGCGGACGCGGATGGCTCGGCTGTTCGACCTGGTTCGGACTCGTCCAGTCCTGGGACAGATAGCCCAAACTGAGCAAACTCATCACGGAGAGCGCCGTCAGAGCCGCTGCTGCCATGGCAACGCGTTCAAGCGACTGCTCGTGAGGAGAAAAATAAAAAACTATCGTCTAAACTGCAGGTACGAGCGTAAAGTTTGCGTGACGAGGCAGAGCGATGTATGTGCGCGCCGTGAGGGGTCTGGCGGGGTTTAAAAAAATAGTGAGCTGCCTAGAGCATCCCCCCCCCACCCCCCTGCACGTGCCCAAAACAGCTGCACGCGCCTACAGTGGCCAACAATGTCTAGTGAGATTAATACTAATACTAATAATACTAATTTACGGTAAAAAAATGTTTACCGTTTTAATAACATTTTTTTTATGTTAAATTTAAGTTTAACCGCTTTAAATGTAGCCTACTATAGAAACGTAAATGAATATGTTATTATAATGTTAATATACTAATTTACTAATTATAATTATATTAATTACAATAAACTAATAGAAAACAAAAGAGAAATATGAGAATGAGAAACTATTAAAATGTGAGAGGATTCTGGGAATGCTGATTTATGATATTTTTTTATCATAATTATATGATATTATAGTGAAAATGTATTACTTCTAAAAAGTAATACTTTTTTAAATAATGCACATTTGACAGAATTGTTCTGTAAAATTACACTGTAAGAAAAAAAGTTTTTGCAGAAAACGAATAGTAAAATTTCCATTAAGGACATTTCCTTCAACCCTAAAACACCTGTGAAGTATTAATGTGAAAAATGACTTATATTTACACTATAAGGCTGTATTTTTACAGACTTTTCATAGAATGTACATTAAATGTGCCGTATACATGCATTTCAGTTTTTCACCATATAAAGTAAGGGAATTTAGCCTTAATCAATTATTGTAACATTTTCATAGTGTTTCATTATGTTTTGTATATATATCTTATCTTTATATTATCGTATCTATTTTTTGTTGTTGTTGTTTTTTTTACAGTGTGCTACATTTTGTAATCTACATTACTTTGGTGCCCAAAAATGCTAAATAACTTTACTCCAAATTATTTTTATTTTTTATTTTGTTATATACATATGACATTTCTAAATAAGCAGCTCGTAACTTTTGGCACATGCAGCCACAGTTCAGTTTTTTTCTACTTTCTAGGATTGAGTCCTCACCGCCCCTTAACTGCAACAAAGAGACGTATTCAAGAGAGATGTTAGTTTGTGATGTCTTGCCATTTTTTAAACGAACAGCCTATAAATAAATGCATTACGCCAATATCTTTCATCTGTGTTTTGGAGCCATTTGCATATAACTGTTGATTTATATTATCATTTATCATCATGGACATATTATGACCTGGCTACAGATGTATATTAAATACGATCATTTTTACAACCTGTTCAGTAAATGGAAGACATTCTTTAGATTTGCTGTTATTTGTTTGGTCAATGTTTTTTATTAATCTCCAAACACAAGCTGAGGCCCCAAAGGATTCCTGCTATTAAAACATGCCGTAGGAGTATTTAGGGGGACCAGGGGTACAAACTGTGGTTGAACAGAGACAGTATTTGTGCACACAAGAGCTCTTTTATTGGGACTTTAAGCGTTGTTATTATATATGAGCTGGCGCTCACTGGATTCACTGAAGCCACACACACTCCACTGATAAGATCTGAAAGAGAAACATACGTTTCTGCTCACATCTGTGCCCATTTAGCACTGGTGTCAACATATTGTGCAATGAAGTCAACATTCTTTGTAAAATAAATGCTCAAAAGATGTTGTATGAATGCCAGAATGCTCCAGCCCAACTATCACGTCATATTGAGAGGAAATCAACATGCCTCGTGTGTCAAATCATACATTTTTAGCGTTTTGTTCTTAATAAAAAGTCAAACAATTGGATATTGAGAAAATGTTTAGGATTAAAGATGTTTTGATTGTGGATATTGAATATGAAACTAGAGATGAAAGATGAAACTGAAGTGTTTATAAGAATCTGCACTTGAGTCAACAGGACTGTTTATGAATGAGTCATAATGAATGGGTCATCCAAAAATGATACTTTTCAGAAAATGTATCCACCCTCTGGATATCCAAGATGTAGATGTGTTTGTTTTATTCACGAGAAGAGATTTGGAGAGATTTAGCATTATAACACTAGCTCACTAATGAATGGAGAAAGAGTTATTACACTCTAGAAAATGCTGGGTTAAATACAACCCAGTAAATATTGGACAGAACACATTCTGGGTTGTTTAAATGTTTAACCCAGCCTTCTGGGCAGTAGCGCAACTGCTGGGTCTAACAACACAATTGCTGGGCTCATTCATGTTTTACCATGCAGCACTGGGTTGTTTAATCCAGCTTTTGTTTGGTTTATGGACTCATATTTTGGCGGTTTAAAGTTAAAAACATCTTAATGATGGATTTGTGTACAAACATGCAGCTTTTCACTTCACAAGATGTTAACTGATGAACTGGAGTCGTGTGGATTACATGTGGATTATTGTGATGTTTTAATCAGCTGTTTGGACTCTCACTCTGACGGCACCCATTCACTGCAGAGTTTTATATTTTAATTTATAAAATTAAATTGAAATTGAATTCAACTGATTAAAAGTTTAACAAAAAAATACAAATTACAATGCAGTGCCAAATAAATATACTTTCTAAGAGTGATTCAAGTTTTCTCTCTTGCTTAAAATATTTGGCCATGAAATATCTTACATGAGTGAGTACACATTACTTTCCCCAAAAACAACAACAGCAAATCCACCTTAAATTTCTCTGATGTCCGTTTTAGCTCAAACCTCGACATTCTGAGTTGCTGCCAAGCTGTTACTATCTTTAATGTTGACTTTGCAGAACAAATGTAAACAAGCGCTTTTAGATCTCTCTATTAATAGTTAGATATTTAAAAAGTGAGATATTTAAAAAATCTGGCCTTATGGGCAGCTTGTACAAATTATTTTGGTCACAGTCACCCGGTCTCGTTGACTCAGTGATTGTTCTGAGATGAATGTAGATATAACAAATCAAAGTACATTTTGTTATTCTTTACAGACATGTTGTTTCTTTTCTTCTTCTTCTTCTTCTTTTAAATAAATTACCTACATACCTAAAACACATTCAATGTTTATTACACTAAACTAAAGAAAGTATTAATATATGAGTAAATCTAGAGTTAAATGTGCTTTTAAAAGTATTATTCGAACATGGCCACAAGACACAATGCAAATTATGAATTCGTCTTCTTAAGACTGTAAAACTGTGCATCTTTAGGCATACTACAGAAATTATATATCTGAACCATAGAGACAAATTATTAACCTTTATTTATGTCAGCAGTAGTGGAGGGATGAATGATATATAATATATCACAACCTCAAGCTCTCAGTGGATAACAGATTGTTGTTGTGAAACATATGTTTTATAATGGCCGTTTGCATAAATTATTGGGATCATACGTTTATAATCTTGTAGAAATGTACTGTTATTGTCACCTCTGTACATGTTGAACACATACTCTTTTGTAACTCCAACTCTGACCCTTTTTTTCTTTTATGGCCTGAGAGAAAGTGAGAAGATGAAAGGAAGTAATTAGAAGAGAAGCCAGCAGAGTCTGAGGAGATGTTGAATTTGGCGTCGCGAGAGTGTTATTAAAAACCCTTCCCCTCATACTAACACTAACTCTATTTAATCATCTACCACTTCCAGTAAAACGGCACACTTTTCATTTTCAAGCTTTCAAAGGATCTCAGGTTCTCATATTTACATATAGTCTGCTCAGAGAGGACTTTTTTTAAACACTGAATTGGATTTTTATTTCCTGCAATGAGCAGTTTCTGAAACATGATTTGTTTAAAGTCTTTGGTTCTGCTTTTATCATCTATATTCTCTGTCTGGTTTAGAGTATTACAGAGTATTGTGTGGATCTACAGTCACCCTGTCCTGAAAGGGATTTTTGTGCATAAATGACCGATCACATATCTGTTTTCATAGAAGGTAAACAGCCAAGTTGTTATAGATCGAGAGGGGCCAGTAGTGAAAAGTGTTGCGGCTGTTAAGCAGTTTTCAGCAGAGGCTGTCAAAGAGAGGGATGTGAGCGGTGGTCAGACCTCTGAACAGCTACGTTTGTGGAATGTGTGTTTGTTTTATATCCTGGGGAAACTGAATCTTGTTTTTGGATGAAACCTGAGAAAACGGTGTATACAGCACACACTCACACAAGCTTAATGCTTGCAGACAGCTCAGTGAAACATGATGACTATGTATGCAACAATATAGGAGAAAATATTAATGTGCTCAACACAAGGAAACCTATAACATACATTTTCCACTCCCATTCATTCTTCATTCAATCACCTGAGCCATATAGAGCAGAACCCATATATATATATATATATATATATATATATATATATATATATATATATGTAGCCCTAATACTGTATATTAAGATTTTTAATGTTTTTAAAGAAGTTTCTTATGCTCATCAAGGCTGCATTTATTTAATGAATTTTTTTGAAATATTATTGCAATTTACATCACAGTTTTCTATTTGAATATATTTTAAAATATAATTTATGAGGCAAAGCTGAATTTTCAGCATCAATACTAAAGTATTCAGTGTCACGTGATCCTTCAGAAATCATTCTTATATGCTGATTTATTATCAATGTTGGAAAAATTTGTGCTGCTTTAAAATGTTTGGGACCTGTCAAACTTTTTTTAGGATTTTTTTTAGGATTTAGAAAAAAACATTTACTGATCCTTCCTTCAAACTTCTGAACAGTATATTGTATCACTAAATGTATATTTTGAATAAACACTGTGATACAATATACTGTTCAGAAGTTTGAAGGAAGGATTAGTAAATGTTTTCCATTAATAATAAAATTAATACTTTTTTCAGCAAGGATGTGTTAAATGGATACAAAGAGATAGCAAAGACTTATATTGATTTCTATTTTGAATCAATTCTGTTCTTTTACAAATTTACTGACCGTAAACTTCTGAATAGTAGTGTATATTGTAATTGTTTTATTTATTTATAATCAACACTGTTTATTTTAACCTTTTATTTATCAAAGAATCCTGAACAAAATATCACAGGTCCCCAAAACATATTCAGCAGCACCACTGTTTTAACACTGATAATAAATCTGCATATTAGAATGATTTCTGAAAGATCATGTGACACTGAAGACTGGAGTAATGATGCTGAAAATAAAAATAAAATCTTACTGATCCCAAATTTATGAATGGAAGTAGCGTGTGTGTGTATTCAACAACAAGCCAATTATGTATCTGTGTGTGTGTGTGTGTGTGTGTGTGTGTGTGTGTATATATAGTATATATGTAAGGTACATGAATTGGCCCAACGGTATCCCAACGGTGGATGAAGGTTTCCTGCATGCTCGGTCTTTTCAGCATGCAAAGTTATTCAATTTAGGTTACATTCAAATCTGACTCCCTTATATTATGACCTCAAATTTAAGTTGAAATGCAAATTGGTTGTTTGTCTGTTTCTAATTTCTATTCTTCTGGCATTTGATTATTCTAGTTAACTCTTTACTTTATATTTACTCGTTCATTAGGAATCTATATCACTCAGGGTGTATCACACCGGCCGATACGTGTAACACACAGTCACAAACCCTCCAGTCTGATCATTAGTCAGAGGTTATGACTAACTATTTAATAGACTGCCCCATGCTTGTCATGTTTTAAATAGTGGTTCCGTTTAGCCCCCTACATTCACCTATGTAACAACTTAGTTAAAGCTCAAACAATAATCAGAGGTTATGGCCAGCACTATGATACTTCAATGGGGTTTTTATCTAGCCCCCTATAGTTAGTCTAACTATATAACAACTAAAGCTGAGACAATAACCAGAGGTTATAACTAGTACTATGAAATGTGCCCGAACCATGCTATTTCAATAGTATTTTATCTATAAAGTTACCAAATGCTAACGTCTGTTTATTTGTAGGGTTGTAGCATATCACTTTTGGGGCTTTCAAGTGAGTAACTTTTATTTATGTGGGAGGCTGTGCTTAACTTACATACAGGAGGTAATTTGTGTGAAAGACCTGGGAGTAGTCTGCTTTCAATATTTATGGCTACCTGTTCTACTGTTAAGAGATTGAGATCCTTTTACCAGACACACAGATACCTTTTAAACAACATCAAACATGAATTGTTGCATTCTAATATACTCTGAAGAGAATCTCGTAAGAGTTCTTCTGGTCCAGACAAATGCCATTAATAATCTTACATATATATATACACACACACACACACACACACACACACACGTTAATCATATTACATTCACAGCTCAGGTGATTGGCTTAGAAAGTTCTGCGGTTCTTCAGTTCTTTCTTGGTCAGAAAATGCCGTGACTGTTGAATGCCTGTCAAGAGAGAAACCGTCTATGCACACATAATTGCATAGTGACAAAATCTACGAGCAGACGATACCTGCAAAGGAACCAGCCAAACCCTGATCTCCTGGCAAAACCAATTACAAACTCTTTTTTTCCTTAGATACTCATGAATGGAGCTCTGTGAACGCTAGTTACCCCGCTCCTCCTGTCAGCTGACCTGAACTGCTTACCCTCACCCTGAAGAGCTAAAGTGAAGAGAATCTCCTTCATTAATCATGCAAACAGAGCCAAATGCTATTTATCAGTTTCATCATAGTCATGAAAGTTTGAAACTGCTGTTGTGTTTCGGGTTTATCCGAGTTTGCTCTTCCCACCCTGAATCCTCTTTAGAGAAACATGTAAACACGAGTGGGCTGCGTTGCCCTAAAATAAACATATTCACAGACGCCTCCTTCGTACAGGCATCCACACGCTCACACACTCCACAGCTCAAACCCTAATCCAAACACACCTGCTCACACTCATTTCACCACACTGGCGAGTTTGGGTGTCTGGATTTCTGATTGGTTGGATTGGAGCCGGGTGTTGGAGCAGCGGTCGTTTGTGGTTTTACGCTTACACATAGATGTTTTTCCCTGATGTGATACGCTGACTCTGCTGTTTTTGATATTAAACGAGATTGCTTGACTAGGGTAGCCATTTCCATAACATCAAAAAGGAAAACACTTTGCGGCATTTAGTGAGGCAAGAATAATTGCATAGGACTCTGGTGTACTCGCAACTACAATACAATTGTGTCCATCACATCGATGGTATCATGATACAGTGATTCTGAAATAGCCTACTCTATTCATTGCCAGACAATTTGATCTATGATATATCTTGATGTAGACCTGTATGTAAAAGAAGAGGCAAAAAAGTGTTTGTTCACAGTATTTGTATTTATTCAAGACATTGTGATGTCTGTTTCAAAAACTGACCACTGAGATGAACCTGTCTTGCAAAGTGCACAGTGCCTGAAAGCATAACATTTTTGGACTTCTGGAAATAAAAGAAACACATAAATAAACAAATAATCTGGCACAGTCCCAGAAACCATAACATTTGTGGACTTCTGGAAATAATAGAAATACATAAATATACTTCACAGTGTGCAAAATCCACGAAAAGCGTCTCTACTGCTTTTTGATATAAATTCGTGCTCTTTTGTCCATTTCGAATTAAATGAGGTCTGGCGTTTCGGCATGTTAACGTTATGATATAACGTAGCCAGCACGTAGAGGCTTGTTTACGTTTTTAACCAATGGTCAGATATTTATTTGACACCGCTTTCAGCCAATCATTTGTTTGACCAGAGATCTTACGGCATTAGAAGCTACCCTGCTGCGTCCCAATAAAGATTCTAGAGCAGGTTTTTTTTAGGCCGATTTAGTGCAACTCCAAAAAGGAGAACACATTTTTTAATTGCTAAGAACTTCATTTGGACCATTTTAAAGGCGACTTTCTCAATATTTTGATTTTTTTTGTCCCCTCCAATTCTAGGGCCCGTATTTATCAAGATCCTCAAAGTGCCATTCTTAAGTGAATTCATGAAATGTACTCCTACTTTCAAACTTAAGTATAAAAGCTAGTTATCAAATTTCTTAAAGCTTAGAAACATTCTTACTCTCCCTGTCATTTAAGACAGCTGGAGAGGTCTCTCGAGTGGTTAGGAGTTGTCAGTATGGGCTTGTGATGGCGCTGAGGAGATAGAGACATGCGCTGCGCGAATCTTTCAGGAGAGGATTCAGAGGAAGAATCTTCTTGAAATGTTTGGCGACGATCACTTAATCAAATGGTTACTTTCCTCAGTTATTCAAAATTAGCAAAGAACATTTACATTACCAAATAACATTATAACTGACTTCAGTCTGGCGCGAGTATTATGCGATCTAGACTGTATGATGAATAAATCTCTTAGCCCTTAATTACACTGCACGCGTCTGCGGCGCATTACAGCTCCACAGCGGAGCTGATCCTCCGTGCCGTGGCAAGTTTCTGAAGCGGCTCTCTGCGCTGCATCACTAAAGATAGGCAGTAGGCACCTAGTCTAGTTTTGACGGATAATAATAATAATCTTCTCGCAGTCGTCAAAGACATCTGCAACAGGCGTTATATTTGGTTAGTGGCAACTCTATACATTCGTCTATCGGCATCCTAAATTGAGTTGTGATGACGCTTCGTTTCCTTGCCATAATGCATTCTCTTGAAAATTATTTATTGTCAAATGTGGGTTTAATGTAAACTCTATTTGGAATTTAACCATTCAATTTGAATTTATCTGAGAAAATTCTTAATTATGGAAATCTATTCAGTGATTGGTCCATACGTATGCCGTCATCTAAAATCCCTGACATTCCCTGACAAGAGGCTGACATTGCCATCCTCATGGACTCCAATGGGAAATTCCTACAAGGAGAAAAACTGTTTCCAGGCCGTAAAACAACAGAACTCTGGTGCCCAAAAACAAGAGATGCCCTCAGAATACTTTCTGACTCCAGCTTTGGCACACCTTCACATATCATCATACACACAGGCAAGGGCGTAACCATGGTATAGATATTGGGGGGGTCCAAATGTGAGCCCTCCCCCAGATATTTTTTTTTAAGTTCAGTCGCGGATCAGATCGTAAAAACATCAGGCCAGGCCATCAACGAATGAATAGAGGCTTATCAATGGAGTGGGAAGTGCGGGAACTCCTTGGTCTGTGACTCCAGCAGTTCATTATTCAGCCTATTTTCAGGGTATCATGCTAGCTACAATACTGAGCCATTTAAATGTGATATTTTTTCACATTTATTCAAAAATTGCCGCGGTATTTTTGACCATGGCACTACTTTATAGGTGTCTACTTGCTTACCGTCTGAAAAAAAGGCGAATGTCCGCCTGTTCGTCCTGCTTCTTTCTTTTAGCTCCTACCTTCATTTCATTTAAGCACCAGTGACAGTCGGACTGAGCGGTTTTTTCAAACGATGCCGCGAGCCGGCGTTTACGGGCTCAACCAAGTGTACAATCGAGGGGGGGTGGTCACACAGTTTTGTTTCCCTTGTTTTTCCTAAATTGAAAGTAAATCGGAAATAACAACAGGTCCACTAGGCTACAACCAGGGTTCATAAAAGGAGGGCATATCATATGTCACATATTACAATATAATAGGCATATTATTGGGGGGGACAGATTGGTATTTTTCCAATATAGGGGGGGACACGTCCCCCCCAAAGTATATGGTGGTTACGCCCATGCACACAGGCACCAACGACCTGAGAAGGGAACAGGAGAGAGTCGGGCAGATGATCAGCAGAGTAGCAGAGAAGGCTACAGAGACCTACCCCAACACAAAGATCACCATATTCTCCTACCCCGCAGAGACATTCACCCAGACACCATCCAGAGAGTCAACGCTGACATCTCCAAAGGATTTGCTCGCCTGCCCAATGTGTATCTGGCTCATCACCCCTCCATCTCAATCAGAGAGCTGTATGACCATGTACACATAAGGAAGGACAAAGTCAATGTGTTTGCAAAAACACTGAAAGACACAGCATGGGGCAGACAAACCACCTCTACACCCCTGAAAACAACGCACTTGCCAACCCACACAATACAAATCCAGACACCCAGCAGAAACACACAGTCGCATCACAGAGAATGACCACCGCTGGCTGCACAATACTGGGGACCCCCACACCATGCTAAAATCCACTTTAGAACACCCCATGCACCAGCGCTACACCACCACAGACCTACACCAGTCCATCAGCAGAAACCCCAGTCTGTACCAGATCACCATCCAAGACACCCCGACCACGAAAACACCACTCCAGGCAGAGGAGCAACACTAGGATGGGCCCATCACCAGCAGAAACCAGCCTCCCAGCCGCTCATGCACCCTCAGCTGATAACACACTGATCTCAGCACCAGTCCCACACTCCAGGAGCTACGCTCAGGCCCTGAAAGGACAAGCAAATACACTGGAGATGAGCGAGATCAGACAGCTGCTGAACTATATCAGTGCCCAGCTGACAGCATGAGAGTCCACACAGCATACAAAGATCTGCCTAACAATGAAAAAAAAAACATATATATATATATATATTCAAAATATTATATTATATAAATTTTGCCTCTATAAATCTAATACTTTATCTTATTTTATTTCTAACATATACTTATGTCGTTCATTTTGCCCTACATGCTTAATACTTTTTATATATTTGTATTATAACTATTATTATTTTTCTTTCTGTTAATTCATATGTGCACTGTTTGTAAGTAGCCAAGATGAAATTGCTTTGGCAATACAAATGTATAGTTTTTATCATGCCAATAAAGCACACTCAAATTGAAATTGAATTGAGAGAGAGAGAGAGAGAGAGAGAGAGAGGGAGATGAGATTGGATAAAAGCGTCTGCTAAATGCATAAATGTAAATGTAAATGAACGAAAACGAATCACACATTTAAAGAACTACATTTCCCATGATGCAGTGCGAGCAGTGGAGAGTTCAGGGGTCAGAGTGAAGGAATGCACGTGTCGCTGCTGCTCGTATGTAGCGGAAATAGAAACATGCAGCAAAGTTTTTCCTAAGTTTCGCGCGCACCCATTTTTAAACTCATTCCCATACCAAACATGAACTCAAATATTGCAGACGCCTCGCAGGACGAGCTGATCAATTTAATATATCACCATTTAAAGGACAACGGCTACAAGAAAGCAGCGAACGTGCTGAGAAAGTACACGCCCCAGGTGCAGATATGTTTATTTATGTGTGTTTGAGAGCGCGAGTGCATGCCTATAGATCAAGAGACCGTATTATTGCATGCATTTTGAAACGTGAAGATAATTCAAAATAAAGCATTTCAAACGCTTGCATTAGAGCAGTCGAACCTAATCCGATGCATTTACGTTAACGTTACTAGTTTATTTAGTGTTTATCACTTCAGAGCACACTGAAATCACTGCCTATCATTGGCACTACTGCAAGATATCCATAAACCATAATGCATTAGTTAAAACTGTACTAACTGTATGTATGCGTTGAATATGACTTGAGTGGAAGATACAAGCTTTTAAACTCATGCATGTAACTTAGTGCAAAATAACTTTGTCCTGTGGTTACTGATTTTAGTGCATGGATAAAATGTAAGCACTAAATAAGATTTACACACTCTGAGGTCAGTGAAGCAGTTCTCAGTGCTTTAATTGTTCTATTAAAGTCGATATCAGGCGAGCTCAGTATTGTGATATGCAATTGTCTGAATGTAAATAATGCATGTATTAAATATGGCTGTCAATTACAGGTTGAAACTGAAGAAGTGAAAGCGTCCTTGAGCGAGATCTTTAAGAAGTGGGCAAGGTAAGATGGTGTATGTGTGTCTCATGTTGTAGGCTTTATTAAAATGGTTTCAAACTAATTTATGATTTTTCTTCCCTTTTACAACGTGATGTGTTCAGCTCAGATGATGGAGAGGGTATGTATATCAGAGGCTTTACTAAATATTAATTATCAGATTCACTCAATAGGTCTGAGTACTGTACATCATTTTAATGGAAATCAAACTGACAATGTAAAACTCGTGTGGAGTTATCACTAATATTAAAAGAGACCAATTGAAACTCTTTGAATCCACAGGTCCTGCTAAGAGCAAGTCTAAGATCACAGCCCCCTCTGCTGGTAAATGAGTAGTTCATTTCAATGTTATACTGTGATGTTTGTTTGAGCAATGTTTTTGTCTTACATTTATCTGGAGCTGCCATGGATCTGACAATCTTAAAGTTTGCTGAAAGTGTACTCACCCTCAAGCCATCCAAGATGTAGATGAGTTTGTTTCTTCATGGGAACATATTTGGAGAAATTAGCTTTACATCACTTGCTCACCAACGGATCCTCTGCGGTGAATGGGTGCCATCAGATAAAAACATCACAATAATCCACATGATTCCAGACAGTCAATTAATTTGAAATGTAAAGCTACATCTTTGTAAGAAACAAATCCATTATTGAGACTTTTTTCAACTCCAACCATTGCTTTTGTCTAAAATGCATATCCTCTATCCTTTCTCTAGTGAAAAAATAATCTTGCCTGAGTTAAGAGAGAAATCTGCTCAGATCAAGTACTGTTTACAGTGAAAATAGTCTAAAATGGTTGTAAACAAATTGTAAAAAATAGTCTAAACAAATATGTTGGGGGGATTTGGTTTTGAGAGGACAATAATAGATGGACATTATTTCACTGGAGGAATTGTAATTATGGATTCATATTTTTGCCAGAAGTGATGGATTTGTGAAGTGTTTGTAAGAAACAAGACATTTATTGGTTGTACTGGATTCACATGGATTATTGTCAGAATCAGAATGAGCTTTATTGGCCAGGTATGTTTACACATACAAGGAATTTTTTCTAGTGACATAAGCTCCATAGTGCAACAGAATGTCAGGGACAGGACACAGACAATAAAATAACAATATACAAAAACGGCAATATACAAAATAGCAAAAACACAATATACAATACAGACAATAATGTGTGTACAGGTCTGACGTGCAAATTTGAAAGATAAAATAAATATGTGTGGTGAATAAATCACTGTATATAGGGCTCGCAAAATTTCAAAATCCCTGGTAGCCCTTCGGGACTCTTCAGATTTTGGTAGCCCGAAAATTAATTTAACTAGCCCAAATAAAATAAATTTTTTAAATATAGAAAATCAGATAGAGTCTAATTATCAATCAAAAATATTTTCAATACACAAATATCAACAAATATGAAGGAAAGACTTTTATTTCACAATTTACAAGGTATCTGCAGAATTTTCACTCACAGCAGAGGAGGCGAGCAAGAGATACAATGCTAAATTTCTCCAAATCTGAAGAAGAAACAAACTCATCTACATTTTGGATCGCCTGATACATTAAGCAAATTTTCATTTTTGATAGAAATATTATTTGAAATGGGAAGAATTTAAAGCTTTATTTCAGACATATGTTGTACATACATTCATAGTCACATCTTCTGTGATACTAACCCTCTTTGTTATTTATATTTTTGTTTGTTTGTTTTGTGTACGGAAAGTAGTTAGTCCAGAAAAGTCTGTAAGCAACAAGACGACTTCAGGATTGGCGAAAAAATCAACGGTATTTGATTAAAACGGACCAATATATTTTACCCACCCTTAACTGAGCTACCATACAAAAGTCACCTGATGTATTCATCTCACACTCCACTCCACAGAAACAGAAGAAAAAAGAAACTGTGACAAAACCAAGGACAAGAAAAAAGTTGGTGCCTCCATTGGCCGCTGCTGCAGGGAACGATTCTGATTCAGACTCGAGTTTAGATCTGGAGAAGTGGAGGAAAATGGTTTCTCAGTTATCAGGTGAGAAACTGTAAAAATGCACAATAGAACACACTGAAATGTTGTAGTGTATTACCTGCAGATGGGTACATCACACAAACAACATGCTTAACCACAAAATCAAGAGAAAGATATACCCCTGCTTTCACAGACTTAAGATAGTCCCAGACTAAAATGCATGTTGAGCTGTCTCAACTGAAATTATCTTGCTCTCATATATCTTAAAATGTCAGTGTCATTGTTCTGTGTCAAGATGCACACCTTAATGTTTTCTAAGGCATTTTTGTAAATTAGCTTAAAGGGTTCTCCCCGAAATGAAAATTCTGTCATTAATTACTCTCGTTCCAAACCCGTAAGACCTTTGTTCATCTTCGGAACACAAAAATTGGAGAACTATCTGACCCTCCATAGACAGCGACACAAAAATGTTCCAGGGTCCAGAAACGTAGTAAATACATTGGTAAAACACTTCATGTGACATCAGTGGCTCAACTTTAGTTTTGCGTCGCTACGAAAATAATAAAAAAAAAAAATTATATATAACAATTTACTCAACCATTAATCAACCACAGACAAGACGATGGCGGTAGAGTTTCAAAACTAAATGTAAAAATATTTAAATATTTTGGATATTGAAAAGCCTGTTGACTTCTGCCATTAATCTAAGTCAGAGGTGCCCACCTTTTGTGCGGATCTACTTTTCAAATCAGAGACTCACAGAGATCTACCAAGTGAAAAGTAAATGCATATTAAATAAATAATTAAAAGACATGTTTGGATGTATCTTTATATTGCATTAATTTAATAATAAAAAAATTAATATTTTGTTAATATTATTCACAATTCATGACTTCATCAATAGTTTATCTGTAAGAACAAGCTGTTTGGAGCGTCTGATGCCCGTATGCACATAAACAACACTGATCCTCATAAACTTCTCCAACACACACGAGCATCCGTTATAAAACACTCGCTGTATTCAACTACGTGAATATACTGAGCTGTATTCAAGCAGAAATATGATATTAATCAATGCGCCAAGAGCAAACATACACGGTTCGTTTGCTGATCAATTATAACGGACATAACGCACGCCTAATACACGATCATGTCACTGTAATCATCTTTACCTTGATTACAATAGTCATCCATCAAAACGTTAGGGTACTAGTGTGACACTGGCTTCTTTTATCCAGCCGAGAGCTGTAGTTTGTGTATCATATGCTCATACGGCGGTTTTGAGCCTCCGTTCAGTCTGTAGGCTATTTCACACAGTTGCGATGAGAAACGTTTTGCTGCTCCGAAACACAGAATATCACAGAATGCGTAGAGAGGTGGTGCTGTTATTTATTTATAGACTATATAGTTTTACATTACTTAACATGTTAGTCTAATATTAGTGAATATATTATATTTTAGTTTTATCTCTCGCCCCCTGGTTGAGAACTGACCTAAAGCGCAAAATGCCAGCATTGCCTTCGCGATCGACTTAATAGGCATCCCTGATCTAAGTGAAAATGGGAGTTTTCTTTTTTTTAACATTTGTTTCTCATTTATTTGGTTCCACAGTATTTGCTGATTTTAATTTTATTTCAACAGTGTGATTTTATTTTATATATTTTTTTATTATAATTTTTTGGGGGAATAAAAATAATTGTATTATTATTTTTGGGACGAAAAATAATTTGTCCGTGCCTCCAAACTTTATTTGTTTTGCTAATAAACATTCTTCGTTTCATAATTGTTTGTTCCTCATTCTTTACTGATTTTTTAGTTTTGTAAAGCCTACATTTAAACTTTGTTAGTTATTTTTTATTTTATATTAGACATATAGCATGGTGTATTTTAATTCGTTTTGTTAATACAAGTTCTATGTTCTACATTGTTTTTTGTTTTTGCTTGAATTGAATTCAAGCAATTGATGCCGAATTGCCGCTAATTTCAAAGGGAAAGTAAAATGTGCAC
>CM049878.1:9278172-9280672 GCA_027474115.1 Schizopygopsis malacanthus | reverse complement strand
GAACAGCTTTTCCTCGGTGGCGTCGGAAGCGTCATACTTGCTTGAACCTGACTGGCGGCTCGTTTCCGACAAGCCGGCGCCATGCAGGGCGGGGCTTGTGACTGTCTCCGCCCACAGCTGGTACACAACCTGGGCGATGATGTCATCACGTGACATGGGCGAGGGGTGACTGGCCTGGGCACCTCCCCTTTTAGCGACTGACCCCGCCTACATTCATGTGTCATTGTTTGACTCTGCCGCCTTGCTTCCTCAGACTCCGCCCCTTCGCTACAAACCCCGCCCACCACCTCGGGCGCAATAATACTTCCGTTAACATACCGAGGGGTTCTTTTTAAACTCCCTCTTTGCCCGGATTGGTTTGGATTGGATCTGATTTGACAGTACACCTCACTCTCCTGGGACGTCCTGTCTTGTGCCACATGGTTCCTGGACGCTGCCTTGACGACGTGCCTTCCGTTAACTTCACAACACCTCACCCGGTCTAGCGACATGGTTTCGGTAGTCGGTCCGTTGGCCGTACTGACTGTTGGGGTCCTCTTCTTCAATGATGGAAGCGAGCGGAGACCTGGCGAAGTTTGGACGCCAACGCTGCACAAAGGGCCCCATTTCTGAGACAGGACAGCCCGCCCACCAGCTAGAGGCACCTCCAGTGCCGGCACTGCATTGGATGCGTCAGCAGCCCGTCGGCCCATGACCTCTGCTGATTGGCTCAGCCCCCAGAGGAGGAGCTGGAGGGGGTGTGGCCTTCGTTTATAAGCATACTATCTAAAAAAATTATGATTATTCCTTGGATGTGTTTTGGGAAGTTGTATTCCACAGCATTAGAAGTAATCGCATTGGTCAGAAATCCCTTTTCACATCCGTCTTGCCGTCAATCCAGTGTCAAAGTCTTCAAATTCGTTGTTTGCCTGTCTGAGAAAGAAGAAACGTGTGTAAAAGCTATTAAACTGTGCATGTGCTACTCATAATTTAAAGTCATTAAAGGGGTAATTCACCCACAAAATAAAATATTTTGAAGAATGTTGGTATCCAAACAGTTGACGGTAGCCATTGACTCCGGAGTTCTGAGTTCTATGGAAGTCAGTGGCTACAGTCAACTGTTTAGTTACCAAGATTCTTCAAAGTCTCTTTTTTGTGCTCAATAGAAGAAAGAAACTAAGGTTTTTAACAACTTAAGGGTGAGTAAATGAGATAATTTTCATTTTTTGTGAACTGTCCCTTTAAATGTTAAGCTGACCTCTTGATCTGAACTGACAAAAAAGTAGCTAATTGCATTGAAGCTATTTAAGAGGCTGTAATCAGATGATTTCATTCAGAGTAGTATTTATCTTGTGTAAAAGCAAGTGGATCTAATTTAAGGTGGTGATAGTAAAGGTGCACTCAGTAATTTCACTCTCATTATAAATGTTTTTTACACAAAGAAGTGAAAAGTAATTAAAAATAATATATTTAAAGCATGTAGACTGTAGCACTATTCAATTTATCTTTTTCTGTTATTGGATTTTCTTTTCACGCAAAATAAAGAAATCATGGCTAACTAGGAATCATTTATTTTTACAATTGGAAAATGTAACTGGAAATATAGTTTTTGAGTAGTAATGCTTCCATGCAGTCTCGTATCATTTGGTATCATTGGTCATTTGATCTAGTGCAAAAAAATTACTGAGTGCACATTATAACAGTATTTAAACAGATACAATAATAAAACTATAAACCAATGTGAATAACTGAGGTAAAAGATGATTTAAGATAATTAATTTTGAAAGGTTTGTTTAAATATACCAAATAAATGAACCAATTCAATAAAATGAATTAAACTTTGGAATGTCTTTTTGCATTTTCAAAAGCATTTATGGAGGATAAAACTTAAAATTAAAGAAAGAAAGAAAGAAAGAAAGAAAGAAAGAAAGAAAGAAAGAAATAGAAATGCCCATAATAAATAAATAATCCAACTAGGAAACTGTATTATAATTTTTAAACAATTCATACATTTATGCATTTAATTTGTTCAAAAATGTATATATGTATTATATTTGCTAATGTACTCATTAAATTTGTGATTTATTACATGTATTTATTTATATAAATATTTATGAAAATATGTATTCATTTCATCCTCCATATATTGTTGACTGACTTTATACGATTATAAAACTGTGTCTGCAAAAGACATGTTTTATTATGAGACTGGTTGCAAGAAGCAGTTGTATACTTTAAACTTTTAAATAGTCAGTAGCACCACACGTGTGTGTCTGTCATCAAGAATGCCAGTCAACAGGAGAAACCAGAGAGACATTCTTAAAGTTCACGTCCATCTTATTCTCAGAGACTCCAATAACCCAACACGACTATTACGAATATTAATGAGGGTTAACAAAATCCCCCATATGTCACATGCAGCTGATTAAAGTCTCGCTCTCTCTCGCTGAAGGGCCTATTATTATCACTTTATTCCTCTGTAATCTCCTCCTCGTCTTAAGTGTTCTCCCTCCTTTCTTTT